>CM033462.1:16268984-16353984 GCA_019425755.1 Amaranthus cruentus | reverse complement strand
AGAACCCAGTGAGTAACTCATCTGCTACAAAAGTATTTACTTTTCTATATAAAAGTGTTACTTTTAGGCAAAAATGTATTACTCTTTTTTTATGATATTATGAGGCAAAAAAGTGTTACTTTAAGAAAAAAATTCTGAAAACAATTCATAGAAAGTTGTTACTTTTTACCTAAAAAGATGTTACTTTTTAGAAAAAATGTGTTACTTTTTAATATGTTTGTTTTTTTGAAAAAAATATTTTTTTTACTTTCATAATGCGTTCTCCAACTGGAACCGACATATATATATATATATATATATATATATATATATATATATATATGAAGAAGTTCCAGTGAGGACGATCTTTATATGAGAACCGTGAGAACCAATCAGCCTTACAAAAAAGTGTTACTTTTTACTAAAATGGTGTTACTTACAGGCGAAAAGGTTTCGTATTTTATGAACTATTAGGCAAAAAGTATTAATTTAAGAAAAATTTTTACGAAAACTCATAAAAGGTGTTACTTTTACTAAAAATGTGTTACTATTCGAAAAAAGCGTGTTACTTTTTAATATTTTGTTTTTGAAAAAATATTTTTCGAAAGTAACACTTTTATGCTAAAAGTAACAACTTTTAAAACAAAAGTAACATTTTTTGTTTAAAAGAAACACATTTTTCTATAAAAGAGTAACACATTTTTATTAGGGGTTTGGTTCTCTACGGTTCTCATATAGCTGTTCCCTTGGAACTGACTTATATATATATATATATATTATATGTATATATATATATATATATATATATATATATATATATATATATATATATATATATATATATATATATCAATATATACATATATAATATATATATATACATATATATATATATATATATATATATATATATATAGATAAATTCAATGAACTTATATGAACTGTGAAACCAACGCTTGATAAAAATGTGTTCTTTTTATAGAAAATGTGTTACTTTGACCAAAAAATGTTACTTTGTTTTAGAAAAGTTGTTACTTTTAGATAAAAATGTTACTTTCAGAAAAAATTTTTTTTCAAAAATATAATGTAACACGTTTAAATTGAAAAGTAACACATTTTAATGTAAAAAGTAACACCTTTCTGTTTTTAAATTTTTTCTAAAGTAACTTTTTTGCCCAATAGTATTAAAATACAAACATCTTTTACGCATAAGTAACACCTTTTTAGTAAAAGTAACTTTTTCGTAAACGATTGGTTCTCATGCTATATATAGGCCTCAATTAATATCTTATATATATATATATATATATATATATATATATATATATATATATATATATATATATATATATATATATATATATATATATATATATATATATATATATATATATATAGTTGAGGAAATTGTTTCTATTACCTTTCTTATTGACAATGTAGCTTAAATATATACATGAATAAACTCTATGTATTGGGCTAACTATACAATGGCCCAATAATGTACCCCTAAGCTCAGAAGTAAACCTTTCAACCATTTAAGTTCACATGTAACTGCAACCATAGAGCGATACTCGACTTCTGCAGAAGATCTAGACACAGTGATTTGTTTCTTTGTTTTCCAAGATATAGGAGATTGCCCAAGAAAAACTAACCACCCCGTTACAGAACGACGAGTAAGAGGACATGTAGCCCGATCAGAATCACAACAACCAGACAAAGACAAATCACAATCAGAGCGAAGAAAAATACCTTGACCTGGACAACCTTTAAGGTATCGAACAACACGAATAGCAGCGTCCCAATGGTCTTTTCGAGGAGCATGGAGAAATTGTGACAACACATGCACTGAATATGCCAAGTCAGGTCGAGTAAACGACAAATAAATTAAACGCCCAACCAACCGACGTTATTTCTTAATATCTCCCAACAAAGGGCTAGTAGACCGCGCAAGTTTATGGTTAGGCTACATGGGAAAAAACACCGGTTTAGAACCAAGATTACCAGTTTTCGAGATTATGTCTAAAGTGTATTTGCGTTGGCACAGAAAAATACCCTCTGGATTTCTAGCAACTTCTATGCCTAGAAAATACTTTAAAACCCCAAGATCTTTCATATGAAAACATGAACACAAGTATTTTTTAAAATCAAGAAGAACAGCGGAATTGTTACCAGAAAGAATCAGATCATCCACATAAATAAGAACATTCAATTGAATTGCACCCTTTTGATATATGAAAAGAGAATAGTCAGAGTAAGACTGACGAAATCCATATTGTCGAAGAGAATTGGCTAACTTGGTGAACCAACATCGGGGTGCTTGTTTCAGACCATAAAGAGATTTTTGTAGACGACAAACCTTTCCAGAGTGACCACCCTCAAATCCTGGGGGCAACCGCATATATACCTCTTCAGATAAATCACCATGTAAAAAAGCATTATGAACATTCATTTTGGTGCAACTCCCAGTTTTAGCAGCAGCAATGGAAAGAAATGCTCGAATCGTGGTCATCTTGGCCACTAGCGCAAAAGTATCAGTGTAGTCAATTCCAGCAATTTGATGGTTACCAAACACGACTAACCGAGCTTTGAGACGTTCAATACTACCATCTGAGTTGTACTTGATTTAGTAGATCCACTGACTGCCAAGAGCCTTTTTACCAGGAGGAAGAGTAGTAATACACTAAGTACCATTATCTTCTAAAGCCTTTATCTCGTTTCTCATGGCAGCTTGCCACCCTTTATCCTTCATGGCTTCTTTAAATGATTGTGGTTCAGAGTGTGCGGACACAGCTGCAAGAAAATTTCTATGGCCCACAGAAAAATGGTCACAATTAACAAAATGTGCTATTAGATATGACATACCTGACACTTGAGCGGACATAAGTGAAGAAGAAGAAGCAAACTAAAGATTTGATAGTAACCGAAAAGCAGTAGAGTTTATCAAAGCAAGAAGGAAATTAAAATAATTGATAGTACCATAACCACCGAAATGAGAGAAGTAGAATTAGATTTCCAAACCCATGACTTGATTTGATAAAACCAAGATACTGTTGTGGACTGCCACAAGAAAGTTAATGCATACTTTAGCCCACCAGAAGGAGGAGAAAAAATAGTCCACTTATAAACCCAAAGAAGGTTCACTACTAAAACCAATTGGTAATAGTAGGAGTTACTCTTTGAGTATATAAAGTAATGCATACTTTTCTCTTTCTCCGATGTGGGACAACTCACACATGGGTAACACATGGGCACTTCAACACTCCCCTCACATGTGAGTGTCCTTAGAATTTTAGCCCACCAGAAGGGTTACAAACCTATTGGGAATGAACATCCAATTAAAGGCTCCTTAACCAGTGATAAGATTAAATGCCCAGTATAAAGGCCTAACAACAAACCGGGCTCTGATACCATGTTGGGAAAATTGTTTCTCTTACCTTTCTTATTGACAATGTAGCTTAAATATATACGTGAATAAACTCTATGTATTGGGATAACTATACAATGGCCCAATAACCCTAAACACAATATTATTCCTAACATATATATATATATAGGGTCAAGTTCCAGTGAGAACCAATCTTATATGAGAACCGTGAGAACCAATCGCCTTGATAAAAATGTGTTACTTTTTTTATAGAAAATGTGTTACTTTTGGACAAAAAAAATGTTACTTTTGTTTAAAAAATGATACTTTCGTATTATTTTTAGAAAAAATATTTTTTTCAAAACAACAAACATATTAAAAAGTAACACGCTTTTTCCTAAAAGTAACACCTTTTTGTCTAAAAGTAACACTTTTATAATAAAAAATAACACTTTTTTGTAACAAAGATTGGTTCTCGCGGTTCTCATATAAAGATGGTTCTCACTGAAACTTCTTCCTATTCCAGTAATCGAGTACCATAATTAATAAAAAAAGCCGATGGATTAATGGTGAAAAAGCTATCCTATGCATTGCAATCTAAAAGAATTACAATTTCCTCACCCTTACTCCCTTATTGCATCAATTCTTGAAATTGGCTCAAATTTAGAGTTGCAAATCAAAAAATCAAATTTGAAATTGAGTCAGTTTTTTTTTTTTAAAAAAAAAATTGAGTCAGTTTTACCTGTTGTATTATATGATAATTAAAAGTGAGAATTTAGAATGAATTCACAAACCTTGTCATTCTAAAATTCTTTATTTATGATTTCATGATAAAAAAATTTACAATTCAAAATGAAATACTTATTTACAAATTTACAAATACAACCTTACGGAACTTTAACTCTTAATGATCTTCCATTTAAGAGCAATATGGTTGTAGAAAAACCATATAAATATAATGCAGCAAGATATAAATCAATTCTTTTGAATGTCTGAGTTCAGACTTATTATATTGTCTTCATCATAAGTTTAAGTTTTTGAGCAAGAACTTTAAATTTTCACATAACAGAATATAAAGAGAAGATAACAAACATTTTCAACGAAGGAAGAAAAAGAAAGAAAACAAGGGTATCGGGTACCATCTACGAAGACAATTCGCGTTTAGATATCACATCAAATGAGATTCCGTTCTGTTGAAGCTGTTCTTGAAGATCAGTTGGTCCATACACAATTCCAGGAGGGTAAACACCTCCTTTAGGCAGGTTTTCACGCTGGTTTAACGTAATAAGTGCACACTGTACCAAAATAATTGGAGTGGTTATATAACCGATTTCGGGTCCCATTACTCTTGTGATTATTTCAGTATCAGGTTTCTTATTTTCCTGAGATGCAGTACTAATGTCGCTAAAGCCGCGGGCAACAAACCACATTTTGAAGCTCGCACTACTAACCTCAGCTTCAGTTGGCCCTTTCTTCCTGAACCACCCGAGACTGAACAGGGAGGGAAACTTCAGAAGCAGCCACCTTCCGAAGGAAAAGTTACCCAAAATGCCAATAAACACGCCCACAGTGATAAGTCTCAAGATGCCTAGCAAAGATTTGGTACCGATCTTCACTCCAAAATAAGCGGGCTTCACAGTGGACCAAAATGCTTCTCGCTTAGCAATATGATCAGAACTCTCATTCACCCCAGGAAGACCACTAGGGTTTTCTGTAAGTGCTGTAAGGGTTCTTCGAACTACAGCAGAATCGGCTGAAGGTAGTCTAACAGCCCAAATCCCAAGATCTTTATTCTGTTCAATTGTTGGTCCTTTAGGAGGGGAAGGACCTGGAATCTGCATGAAAGGGGTTGAGTATCAGTTAACAGTGGGTGGAAGCAGAAACTCAGGAAATCAGACTTTATTTCAACAGCCAGCCTATTTTGCCCAATACAAAATTGAAGTATATCAATGGAGAAAGATAAATCAGAAAGTATATGACTATTATGTGCTTCCCCTCAAAAAGGAGCTAAATAAGTATTATATACATTGTTCAAACAGAAGAGAACTACGGAAGCAACAAAACTTCAGCAAAACATAACTCAAGATAACTCAAGCTGTATGTATAATGTTTGAAAAAAAAAATCACTTTTTAGCTTAAACAAGTACCAACGTCTCAATAATAGTACTTCCTCAAACTAATCTCAATTTTCACAATTTTCTTTTTTAGTTTGTCCCACTGATTTTGCACAATTTCCTTTTTTGGAAATGGTCTCTCTCTTTTAATTTCATCCACGAAATTAAATTCTCCCTCCATCTTAATCACTCATTTCCATCATTTACTTTTTTTTTTGTCTCATTCTCCAACCCAATTACTCTTTTCACTCAATTTCCCCCACTTTGCAACTTGTGCAAAATGAGAGGGACAGAGGGAGTACAACAAAAGTACAAATTGCTATTTTCCCCTGAGTTTGCTAATCAGGGAATTTACACACAAAACCCAAGAAAAGAGAGAAAGTGGATATTTTAGTGGGGTATGTAGGTGGGGGCATGTCCTTTATTCGAATAGGCAATGTTGCGAAACCATGTAGGACGAACTAAATTAGTATATGTAGCAAACTTAGGGACGGGGAGAGTACAAAACATAGAAACTTGTAGAATCATTCAGGATAACTCATATTCATTGTCGATCTTAAGCGCGGGTAAAGGAGGATGGCAGTGGTGTTAATGAAAATAGTGTAAAACAGCATCACATCTTCAGTCATGAGCCGAATTCAAATTAACACAGTTCCTCCTCTACTCAGGATGCGCGGCACTTCCTAGATGCGGGGGTAGTAATAATACGCATGTGATATAGCTGCTAATTAGTTAAGGTGATTAGTTAGCTCATAAACAAAGTTTGTTAGAACTAAACACAGAATCAGTAAGCTCGAATGCGAGATGGACTAGAGTTTCTAAAAGATGAATTAGTTTAATAGAGATGAGGTGAATCAGTTAGTAAGGTGTATTATTAAAGTTGAGCTGCAATCTGAGTTGTATAAATAAAGGATACATCTTATAAGTAATGCTCATCAGTCATCATCAAACAATCAAGAAAATTTTCCTTCTCTCACTCGTCTCTCTCTCTCTATTCTATCAGTTGATTTCTGAAACCATAAACCATATTCCATGGAGCAAGAACTTCCCTGAGTTAATCAGCAAAGCCTCCTAGCTTACCAAATCCAGAAAAAAAGCCTGCCAACACAACCCAATTCAACCCATAAAACCATACCAAACCTAACAGAAATTAAAGGAATATTCAAGCTGATGTAAAAGCAAAACTGATAGCTAAAGGCCTATGCTACTAATGTGAGAAACCTTTTGGAAAAGGCCAACATATGTAGTTCCAAGGGGCCTAAACTATTTATTGTGGAATTACCATGGCTTTCATTTCTATATAAGACTGGTTGACTAGAGAGCAAAGCTACAAGACCATAAGAATGGAAGGTACAGTCGGGAAGAAACATATGCATATTGATGGACTTCAAGAGTACACATAATTTTTTGAACCAAGACACTGCTAGAGTTCTTGGATGTATAATTGAGCAAGTTCCGGAACTTTGTAGTTGAGACCGATGGAAACAAAAATAGCCTATTAGAATTCATGTGCATAATTTACAAAACACGTGCCGAATTGAGAGATTTTATTACATTTTGAAACAGATATTCTATGAATATTACTAGAGTTGTGATTTGATATTATCATAGGATTACAACAGCTACAAATGGCGGGATTTTGAGGTGATGACTATGAGGTTTGAATTGAATGAGGAATGCTTTGTGTTAAAAAGGATGGTGAACTAGAATATGAAAGTGGTGGAAGGAAAACAAGCAGCAAAACCCTTTAACAATATTATACAATTTTGCTAGTTACAAGACCTTATAGAGTGTGTTGCAGTGAAAATACAGTGGGTGTTAGTTTGGATCTAAGATTTGTAGCATAACATAAAACATTTAGCATGGTGTTTGTGAACCCAACTGATTTCCCCCCTCATAGAGTATTTGACCAAAGAGGATTATGAAGCAAGACTAATTATAATTAGGTCATATTCTCTAAGACAAAGACATACTATTAAGCAATTTGTATGGGATATCATTCATCATAGCTAGTTCTTTTGCTTCTCTGAAGGATGTTACTTGGAGATTATCTGTGGATTATAAGGAATCATACATTTAAACTACAATGAACAAGTTTCAGTTCATGCTAGGCTACTTTGTTTACCAAGCTAGATTTGGGGTAGGTTACCATCAATTGAAAATTGATACTAGTGATGTAATACCTCATAGTTAAGCTTTAAAACAAGAATTGATAATACTAGACATACCAACGAGATGAATTTTCTTTACAAAGAAACGTACTTGTATGCTAAGAACACCACAATTTAGCATGCTTTGTGTGGAGTAGTCGTAGAATGGGTGATCTCCTCCAAGAGTGACGACAAAGTGCACGGGAAAAATTATTAATGTGTGTTTTCGGGCAAGTCTACATTCTATTAGGTAGTCATCATCCACATTTTTTCGGGTGCTACAATAGTCACCACCAGCAAGATTCTCATGGTGTTATAGTAGTCACTGTTGTGATTATGTGACTTGAGTGCACATTTGATGTGTGCATTCATGTGAAGACTTTTCATATGGAAGATATTAAGTTGTGACTTAATGTATGTATGGTAATGAACTAATGATGGAGTTTAAGTATGGCTTTATTTGTATCAAGTTACTTGTGCATTGAATGGGTTACTTAAAAAGGCTCTTATGATGAACGTTGATGGGTCATGAAATGTAATGGTCGAGTTACTGAAGTATGTGCTCGAACGAGTCACACTGAAGCCATTAGACGCCTTGAACGAGCACCAGCACTGGAACAAAACAGAAGGTTCTGATCTACAGTGCTCGAACGAGCGGTCCAGGTGCTCGAACGAGCACTCATCACGTGTGAGACAGTGGCTGGCAGTGGAGTATGCTCGAACGAGCAGGTGAAGCCTCGAACAAGCATAGACAGCAGCAGTTCAGTGGATCGTTTTCTTGAACATTTCTGTTTTGGCTTTTCAAGTTCTAAGAGCTGTTACAAAATGTTAATACTCATCATTTAGTGTGAATTACTTATTTAATGTATTAAGCTCTATAAATAGTGAGCTCATTAGTCATCCTAAACACATCAAACACAACCCCTAAGCCAAACACATAGCCTATTGTTTTATCTCTTACATCATTGTAATTCTCTATTGTAAGAGTGTATTCTCATATAATATAATACAGCAACTACACACCACGGGGGACGTAGCCAATTTTGGGTGAACCTCCTTAAATCTTTGTGTTCCTTTTTGCAATTTATTTTTCGTTCATACATTTTGTTAAGTCGTTGAAATCCGTTATCGTTCATCAAGCTATATCACATCGAATCGATCTTAGTTTATTTCAGTCACCACCGCAATTCTCCTGGTGTTAAAAATGGTATTAGAACAACTCTAAAACTGTGCTGATCTGTTCAGTTTTAGGAGGGTAGAGCCTGAGATCGGCTTGTAGATGTAACGTAGGCATTTCATTCTAAAGTGGAAGCGAATGTTGTTAAATTAGGCTGGACTTATTGTGAATGCCATTAATTATCGAGGAAAACACGAGGCCAAGGAGTATATACCATCCCAAAATCATGAAGGTCTCCAATAGCTTATCAATGGTGCACACCATCTTTAATTTGTCGAATCATCCCAACAAATGTATACTCGAGTTAGCATCTGGATTAATTATACTACTGAAACCAACAAGGTATATCTTCCATTTCATTCTGAATACTGTAGAGTAGTGACATAATCAAACACCAAGCTTATCTTTATTTTTTTCAACCTTTAAAAGTGATTCTCAAAAATTCAAAAAACCCAGAGTAATTACTCTTCAACATGCAACATTATAGTAAACGAACAAAAAATGTCACAAATAAAATCACAGTCAAATCGTACAAGAGCCTAACCTGAGGTCGAGCTTTCCTGGGACGAGATTTCCTCAACCGTCGAAGATCATGAGCATTAGCAACACCAAGAACAGCAGATTCATAAGTAGCAAAATTACCCACAATCCTCTTCTCACTCTCTAAACTCAAGTAAGCCTCAACTGTATTAGGAACTGAAGGCGGAATCCATTGACGAGAATTGAACAACAATCCAAGTTCAGCAGGAATTGAATCAAAGCCACATGCAGAAATCATCAAACAACCATTTTCAACTGCTTGATTATGATACTGTGCCTCCATTTTCTCCATAAACTCGGGTTCCCCACAAATGTCCAAGTAATCGGTGCCCGTTTCAAGGCATGCTCGCACCACGGGCTCCCCGTGTAATCGAAAAGGACCAACGCAGTTTAGGAGGAGACGAGTTTGGGAAGTGATGTTGACGAGAGAAGAGAAATCAGAAGTGTCGGTTGTAAGAATGGGAATATAAGGAGGTAAGTTCGGATGAGCAGCCCATGAGAGAGATTGAGTTAGTTTTGACGGATTTCTGCCGGCGATTGCGACGCTTTTAAGAGGGGATGTTGGGTTTTGAGTGTTGAGGAATTTGAGGGTTTCCTTGAGAACATATTTTCCGGTAAAACCTGATGCGCCGAGAATGACGACGTCGTAAAGGGGTATTTCTGCCATGATTGGAAGTTGGAGGGAGGATGGTGAAGGTGAACTGCTGGTATTTATGAATTCTTAAGTTAAGGTAGTTGAACCACGATGTTTTAATGACTTGCTCTTGGGTACAAGTAGAGCGTTAAGTATGACCCAACCCGAATACAAACCGATCCGAAAATATGTTAATTTTATTTTTTGAGTTTTATTGAATTGATATGATGCGAACCGATTTGTCATCTGATCTAGTTGATAACTAGAAATAGTATAATCGAACCTGAAATGTTGCTGATTGTTTTAATGGACATGCAACTGTTAACTTAGATTATCCTAATCTAGCAGTGAGTCGGTCACTGAACTAAGTCATATACAATCTGAATTATGCACAAAATCTAATGTGAACTAATTACAACCAACTTAACCCGAACTAATTTTGTCGTAAATTATTATCGTACTCCGTTATTTTCACTATTATCGTCTCGTTTTGTTTTTTGATACTATTTATCGATCCCTCTTATTTTGTATTTTATTCTTAATCTATAAATTATAAAATAATCAAATGGAATCTTGTTTGATTTGTCTCGATATGAATTCTATTGATATTAACATTTTATAATTTTTAATTACACAATTTGAAATATTTATGATTGAATATGTGCATTGACAAATATGCAAAAATCAAATGGGATAATAATAGTGAACAAGAGCACACATAAGTTAATACATTTAGAGTCAACAATGAATGGAAAATGTTTGTTATATACTATTTTAAATCAAATTAGAAGAAAAATGATATAACTTAACTATTGAAATTGCAATCAAACAGATTTGGGTTGTAACTATTTTTCCTCCGGTATAGAGAATTTGTTCATACATAAATAATTAAAAATAAACAAGCAACTTAATTTGATATTTATCCAATCAATAGTAGCACGTAATTGAATCATACTCGAAAAATAAAGCTTGAACCCGATGCCGGGTAAAACCAAATTAATTATTAACCGATGAAATCGAGTCCAATCAACAGATACTTGAACTTCAACCAACACCGAACCTGTACAAACCCGATAACTCGAACAATTGTTCTTGAACGTATTAATTGTTTCGACCCGAGCATTACCCAAAATGCCACGTATCTAAAATGTTATCATTTTGAAATCCAACCATACTGAATGACAACCATACAAAATCGATTTGATAACCCAAATAAACCCCTTTAGGTGTAAGGATGTTTGACAAATGGAAATTAAGTTTTGAACACTTGTAAGTTAATGATCGCTTTGGGACCTTGGAGTGAGGTTCACCTAGAAAGTAGCTATAATTGTTGCATAAGTATTAGTCTAAAAATTATTTTGGTTCTAGTTGTTTAACCTTTATAAGGATGTTAACTTGGGTTTGAAACTTTATTAAGTTGTAAGACTTTTTTAGTTTGGTTAAATTTTACTAAGTTATGTTATAGTTTGGCTAGTTGTTTAGCCTTACATTTATTTCTTAAAAATAGATGTGGTAGTAACCCTTTCATGATTAGAATTCGGTTCATACTTTTCCCTTAATGACCCGTTTGATAATTGATATTAAATAGTGGGAATGAGAATGATTTGTAGCGTAAATTTTCTTGATATGCATCATGTCATTTCCATGGTAATGAAAACTTGCTTATATATTTTTTTTCATAATTTTCCATTACCACCTAATACCACATATTTAAATGGTAATGCGTTAGACTAAACTTTGTGAAGAAAATGAGATTGCTAAAAGAAAATAAGCACGAGTGCAAGACCATTAAACTTGTCAAGAGATATTCCTTCCAAAATTACACTAAATATTCATTACCATTGCCACCATATAATACCAAATACCAAAATGGACTGTAATAGTTTTTTTTTTTTTAATTAGACTTAATAATGGAGGTGTTAAAAGGAAAATTGATTTGATTAAGTCATTCTATGTCTAAATACTCACGCTGCCATTTTAGTTTTAGGGGTGGGGTTCTAGTGGGAGCAGGAGCGAAGCCAGGATTTTGAACTAGGGGGGCCAAATTGTTGATATACTAGAAATTTTTTTACTGTATAAAAATTAGAGGCGTTAGAAACATACACGATGACTCGAAATTTACACGACATTGTGATCGAATCTGATTTGATTCGACTTAAAAAAATACAATTATGTAAAAATAATATGGACACGAAATTCGATTTCAAGCCCACCCGAAACACATAACTCGAAATCAACAATGACCCGAACGAACACCATTAGACACTAGTTAAGCTATGAAAATATTAAAATCACATAGACTGAAATGAACTTGAATCATTGTAAAAAGTATATTTAAACAATAAATAGAGTTGAAGCTTCCCTATAATTTTAATTTTGAAATAACTAAGTGTTTTTGACTATATATATTTGCCTAATAATTTTAAAAAAAAACACTAATTAAATTAAGATAGAAAAATATAAACACACACTAAAAAGGATAAATGTTAAATCATGAAAAATAAATAGTAATGACATTATATTATAAATCTATTAGTCTATATAAAAATAATTGTGTAAGTGAAGATTTGATCCCTTAATCTTAAATTACAAATGCGTTACTCTAACCATTGAGCTATAGTAATTTTTGTTATATTTTCACTCTCTTTAAATTATATATCATATTAATAAGGGGGACCAAAGCCAAAATTACAAAGGCTCGCATTTTCGGCAAGGGGGGCCCGGCCTCCGCCCAGGGGCGAAGCCACATCGGGGGCCGGCGGAGGCCCGACCCCCCTTGCCGAAAATGTGATCCTTTGTAATTTTGGTTTCGGCCCCCCTTACTAATATATTATGGAGTATAATTTAAAGAGTGTATAATTGTAATATAAATTACTATAGGTTAATGGTTGAGGTAACATATTTGTAATTTAAGGTAAATGATCAAACCCATATGAGACGGTCTCACAGTGAGACCATTTTAATTGCATTGGCCCAATGTAAATTTATTTTTAAAGTGATGACTTTTTAATCTTAAAGTTACACTTATAATTAACCTTAAAGTGATCACTTAGACAAATAGGCTTACTTGTATAGATTCGTGTCATGGTGAGACGGTCTCATATAAGATGGGCAGATTTAATTTATACTATAAAAGTCATTACTATCTATCTTTCATAGTTCACGTTCATCCTTTTCAGTGTGTGTCGTTATATTTTTGTTATCTTAATTTTAATAGTATTTTTTTGGAGACTAAAAAGACAAACATATGAAGTCACAAATTTCAAAAGGGTAATTATAGGAAAACATCAACTCTATTTGTCAAATATAATTTTTGCTATGATTCAAGTTAATTCAGTCTATATGATTCAAATTTGCATAGTTTAACTAGTTTTTATATAATAAATAACTTGCTAGTATATCGACAATTCGACCCCCCGTAATTGTAAATCTTGGCTTCGCCCCTGCCTCCGCTAGCCCCCCATGTGGCTTCGCCCATGAGCGGGAGAAGTGTTTACTGAAGAAGATGTTGTAGAGCAAAGAACCAAGTGTAAATATTGAGGATTAATAATCTAGAGTAATGGAGAGATAAATGAAGATGTAATGCATCAAATTCAAGGTGTAGGATAAATAGAGGGTGTTGTATAATTGAAGATTCCCAATTGATTAAAAGGTAAATGCTATCGTTTTGTTGTCCAACCTGCCCTGTTATGCAGATTAAAATGTTGGCTAGATAAGAAGATACATGAATATAAAATAGAAGTATTACATATGCGAATGGTAAGGAGGATACGTGGACTCACTTGACTGGATATGATTAGAAACTAGATTTTTAGAGAAAGAGAGGCAAGTTGCATCCATCTCTAAAAAGTTGCTTGAAAGTATATTAAGATGGTATGAGCACTGTAAAAATTAATATCAGAACATGAAAAGACAATAAAGCTTAAGGTTTAAATCACTTTGTTTCTCATTCTTCTTCACCAAGGGAGACAAAAGGCCCCTATAAATACAAAAGATAGAGCTTACATTTAAGGAAACAAAATAATATAAATATTCTAGCTCCCCTAAACATTAAGAAAAATATTCTAGAATAAAATATTACTAGAATCAGAAATATTCTACTAAGATCAAAATATTCTGACTTATTATTATTTCCTACACTCCCCCTCAAATTTGGTCTCGGGATGACCGAACCAAACTTGCAAAAAAAAAACACATCGTTTTAGGAGATCGAACTCCCCCTGAGAATCAATCCAGCATTATCCAAGTAATATAATCCACCGTATTCAGTACCACGACAAATGATCTTCTGGGTCTGGGCATCATGTACGACACAGCCATGAACGGTCATGAGAACAGTACAATTTAATTCCTTGGTGAGCTGACTGATAGACAATAGTTTATAGGACAAATTAGGAATCAAAAAATCATTTTTTAATTTAAGAGACGGAGATATAGCAATCGGGACTTCACCATCCACATGATCACTATCACCGTTCGCAAGTTTAAGTTGAGTATCGGAAGTTGAGTTATGTGATAAAATGTCCCGGGAATCAAAGGTTACACTATGGGTTGCTCCACAATCAAAAATCCAAGAATCTGAAAATTTATTAGTGGCATTAACCCGTTTAAAATTGCTTAGATGGGTAGAATTAGGGTTTAAAGGAGAGGAGATAAAGGTTTGTGACCCGGATCCACACACGCGGACCCTTGGGTCACCCATATGTAAACACGCGGGTCTTGGCTGGGTGGGTAGTAGGGTTTGTGTTTTTTCCCTATAAAAGGGAGTATTTTTGGAAAGTGAACTCCCCCCTTCCCTGATTCTTGCTTTCTCTCTCTTGACGCCTCCTCCCCCTTCCCCTTCCCTGTTACTGACTTCTACTCCTTCCCCTTCTATGGTGCTTGCTCCTCCCTTTTTCCTTTCTCCTTTTGAAAGACTATGGTGCCATGAAAAACCAGCACCCCTGTGCCTATGCCGTCAGCACCTATGGAGAGGACATTGTCTGTAACACCCCGATATTTTCCCGATATATTTAATGATTTACTAGTAATATTATTTTATATAAATAATATTTTTATTTATTTATTTTGGGCTTGACCATGTATTTTCAGTCCTTTTTAACAATTTAGTTTTTTCGGGCCCAAAACCTTTAACCCATTTCTTATTTCAAATATTAGAAAGAAAAAAAATTAGTTGGAGGGAATATGGAAGGTTGGCCGACCCTATAGGGTTTTTGGCTTGGGATGTAACTCCCATTAGAGTGTAATGAAAGATCACTCAATAATATTGCATTATTCTTATTTCCTTAACTCCTTATTTCCTTAATTCCTTAATTCCTTAATTCATTCTCATTCTTACCTTCTATTTCCTATAAAACTCAAGCAAAACTCCCACAAACCTTACCTAGTTTCACACGCCTAGCACCATTTGCACCCTTGAATTTTTGGTGTACTTTCCTTACAATTGTAAGTATAATTCTTTATTTATTTTTTTATTAAGTTTTAGTTTAAATTATGTGATTTGTGGCATGTGTGAATTTTGATCCATGGTCATTTCTTTTCATGATTTAAAATGATGATATGAATTTTATATATGTCTTTATCAAGTTTTAGTGTAGGATGTTTTTTAGGATTTTTTTTTTATATGAGTATGTTATGTTAAGAATTGTTATTATGATGGGTGAATATAAAAGAAATATATATAAATTATGGTTGTTCATGGAAAATTGTATTGTAGTATAAGAAATTATTTTGGTGTGGTATGTGAATTTATGTGTTAGTGAATGATTTATGAAGGAAAAATTGTGTTTGTAAGAAATGAATTATTTTAGAATCATGAAAATTATTTTAATATGTGGGCATGAGTTTATGATTTATGAAGGTATGGATTTAATAAGAAATGTAAACATTGAAATTTGTATGTATTTTTAATTAAAAATGACAAATCCCGTAGGTTAAGAAAATGATGAAAAAAAGGGTGTTTTGGAGCATTTTTGGCTTTGAAATTAGGTTAAAAATACTTATACTATGTTATAAATCATGAAAATTAGTACCCGGGGGTTTTGACGCCTTCTAGACGCAACGGTGAAGTCGGATTTTCAGTTTGACAGTTTTGTGCGTTTGCCATGTCATAGTAATGTAGTGGTAGTTATATGTATGTGTTATGGTTCGATTTGAGGAAAGTGTGTATGTGTGCTTATTTTCCGAATACGATTGAACCTTGTAGGAAGTCGATTCGTGACGGGGATTTGATTAGGACGTTTGAGAATTGGTTATCTTGTTTAAGGTACGTACACGCAGCGAAGTTTTGCATTATGTGATATGTACCATATATTAATGGTAAACCAAACTAAAGCATGGATATAAAGTACGAATAATGTTATGTTTTCCGAATAAATAATTTCGATACAATGTATTGTCTCACTTATGGAGATTGGAGTTGAACCGACAGTATGGCTGGAAAAGTACAGCAGTATGGTTGACTAACATTTACATGAAATTGATTATAATTTATTAGCGTGATCGAATCGCATTTCGGAAACCGAAAATTATTAGATCTTTCTTTTATTGTACTTAATTAAATGATATGCGACGTTTTGCTGATGTGTACTTTTGGTCTTAACGATCCTACGATGATGTTGTTTCCTTTCTGGGCAATGACTAGCAGTAAGTGAAATTGTAGGTATGGGGAGTGAGAATTGTCTTTGGAGAAATAAACTGTTAGATTACAGAAGTCTCGATATGAACTTCAATTTACGTTTTAAGAATATTTGGTTTTATGAGGCGATTACGTTCTCAAGTTGTAATAAGTAGACTTATCTTTACAACCTTATCCGCTGCTAAGATTTCCTTTATGTTTAGTAGTTTATAATAACTCTAATAGAACTCGATCCGCAAGCTTTGTTTGGTTTTAAAATCCGTTTTAAACTATCTTTCTAACATCCTGGTTTGACTCGGACTATATTTAGTTTCTTTAAAAAGTCGTTTTCTCTTTTAAAACGATCTGAGTTTTTCCGGGATGTTACATTGTCGCCGGTGCCTTTTGGTAGTACCATGGTGGTTGTCCCTCCTTGGGTGGCCGGAAAAAACCCCTTTTGTTGGCTGGACGTTTTAAAAGGCTTATGTCGGTTTGAATGTGCAAGAAAAGGTTGTGGTGTTTCGAAATTTCCCATATTTTGGTTCAGATCCGGATGTATAGAGTTGAAAATGTCTGGTTTAATTCCCTTATGCTGTTGAATATTAAGATATGGACATGAGTTATTGTTTTTGTTTTCTGGGTTTTGTTTCGGATGTTTTGATGGACATGGATTTTTGTTTTTGTTTTCAGAATTTTGTTTCGAACTTTTTGGATTATTTTCTTTTCTTTTTGTCGATTTGGCTTTGGGTGTTTGATGGGAGTGGGTTTGTGGATCTTGGTTTCTGTTTTGATGGTGTGGTGGTGTTTGTGGTGGTGATACATTTTGTTGAACCACTCCCATACATGCCCAAGACAACGTACCTTGTCCTGTCTTTTCATGTGTGTCCTCTAGTTGTGGTATTGGTGCTAAAGGTGGGATGGTAGTGACGAACTGAGCCTTGCCACCAGCCTGGGTAACCAGTGCATCGGCGACGGCCTTTCGTTGCTTTAAATCCTCCCACCAGTGGTCACATCTCAGATGAGACTTATCTACCTTTTCTCGCCGGAATGAAGAGTAATCTGACCGGTTTTTTAGCATGAGCCCACTCCCAATTTCTGAGGGACTGGATCCCAATGATGATGCGTTGGTCATTATACCACGTCGGTTGAATTCCGGCAAATGGTAGCATAGGCCTTTTCAACAGTTGTTAAGGGATCTTGATTAAGTAGATCTCGTATTTCTTTATCATATGTGTCATTTATTCCAGCTAAAAATTGATAAAGTCGTTGCCTTTGAATAAAACCATTAAAAATGGTTATGTCTTCATCATGTTTCATCGGATAGGCATACGACGATCAATTTCTTTCCATAAAGTATTGAATTTTGAATAAAAATTTTATATGATTTCTTGATTCTATTTTAATGACGAGGCTTTGGAACTCAGATCGAAGATCTGAAGCTCATCCTTCCCACTACTTAAAAGGGTTTCAATCCCCTTCCATAATTCCCAAGAAGTGGTGTAATCAAGGAACTGATTCACCAAATCTGAATCAATATTGGAAATAATCAATGAAAATACAAGTGAATCATTTCGTTTCCATTGAACATATGTTGGATCAGTAGGGCTTGGGGTTTTTGTTGTGATATGGTGGAGCCGTCCCCGGGGCTCTAAAGCTATGTAGATGAGTCTACACCATTTTGTGTAGTTATGAAATGTCAAGTTTTCAGATACTTTGAGATCTCCAAATTCGGTGACTGTGGGTTTGGTTTGTATATTCATTTGTTTGAGCATCTGCCAAACAATTTGTTGCATTTGAGTAATAGAAATCATTTGTTGTTTGTTTTGGAATTTTTGATCTACCATTATTTGATAAAGGGTAAATGATAAAAAATGCTAAGGTAGATGATGAGAACCGAAAAAATGGTGTCGCCGGTCCCGGAAAACACCTTATGGCTCTGTTACCATGTAGAAATTAATATCAGAATATGAAAAGACAATTAAGTTTAAGGTTTAAATCACTTTGTTTTGCATTCTTCTTCACCAAGGGAGACAAAATGCCTATATAAATACAAAAGATAAAGCTTACATTTAAGGAAAATAAAATAATATAAATATCCTAGCTCCCCTAAACATTAAAAAAAATATTCTAGAATAAAATATTACTAGAATTAGAAATATTCAACTAAGATCAAAATATTCTGACTTATTATTATTTCCTACAAACACGTGCAAAGAAAAACCGCCTACAAACATGTATGAAAGGTGTCGTAAGTCGTGGTTGATGAAAAATAAAGTCGCAATAGGGTTAAAAAACATGAGAGGATCAAATTGCGACATAGATGAATTGCAGGGATAAAACTTGTTGGAGACGTTGTGTCCTATATCTTTGTCTTATTTATTGTTTCAGTCTTAAAGATTGTTTTAATATTTTTGAAGTCTTAATACTTATTTTATGTCGTCTTATCTTACTACATATCTTGTCTCCTCTGCAAAACGACTCGAGTTTGAGTACACTCATCAATTTGCGTAAAACAACACCTTAGTTTGAAGCGGGTCAATTGTGACATGACCATATGTTGATACCAATGAGTCGCTTGACTACCTTACCAAACCACACCACCAAACCATTTGTAAGTTGTAACGTAAAATTTCGGCCGCTTAAAATGATGATTAATGTTGAATATTAATTACCTTTCCTCCACTTATTTTGGCATCTTCTTTAACGTCCACCCCACGTTCTTCTATATATACCAGAACTTGCAAACTTACAGCTTGCAAATTATGGAATTTCTTCTCCTTTATTGGTTATCTTCTTCTCTTGTATAGCCATTTCCGTTCTTCCTTCACTTGAGTATCGACCTCTTTCTTACCCTTAACCCTTCAATGGCGGCTAAACTCTTGACTCCTTCCCCTCAACCTCATGTCGGGACTAACCCCACAAAATTATGGAATACCTTCTATTTTTGGAATAATCGCAGGAGCAGCTTTAGCCTTTGCCAAGGAAGTTCTTCAATGAAGGGTTTTCAGCCTCTTCAAGTTTCTGTTACAACGTCTGGGTATAAAACATCTTTTCCTTTCGTATTTAGTTTTTGAGTTGTTGATTCGATTGATTATTTTATTGCTTAATTCGCTCTTTTTTCATTCTCTGTTTGATACTATTACATGCATTGTATTGCGTTATTCGTAAGCAATTGTTTTGGGTTTTTTCTGCTGTTTGTTTCCTGCTTTGATTTAGTCTAAGTAAATTGGTTTTCAAAATTGCTGGTGTCTGATTAATGGTTAATGTTTTTGGTGGAAATCATTGTTTCCACATGTGGGTGTTTATCTTCTGAAGAAAAATGTGAATTAGTCCTTTAATTAAACCAAATCAAAGTGGTTTCATTTCATTACCTTCTTAGAACCATAATTTAGGCTTTATTTAGTTCCATATAAGACATTTTATTTTGCTTTGAGAAACTAATTTGTTCTTTTAAGCAATATTACTGACTTTAGAGAATGGCAAT
Organism: Amaranthus cruentus; assembly: GCA_019425755.1. Lineage (NCBI taxonomy): Eukaryota > Viridiplantae > Streptophyta > Magnoliopsida > Caryophyllales > Amaranthaceae > Amaranthus > Amaranthus cruentus. The sequence continues at coordinate 16,333,926 of CM033462.1, read as the reverse complement.
TCCATATCTTTGAGTGCAATGTTTCTTGAACCATTTTGCTAACTTCCCTCAGAGAAAAGGATAAGGATAGGGTGGAAAATGATTGCTTCCTACGATCTACTTCCTAGATTTTTTCTGTGATAATGCTTAATATTATTATTAACTATTGGAGTTACTCAAACATTAGGGTTCTAGATTGTGCCTTCACAGCTTTCAATTTCAGTGTTGAAAAATTTAACAATTTACACAACTTTAGTTTGATGTAGTAGTGCATTAGCTTTGTAGTCTTTTTTATTCCACACACATCATATTTTCATATGGTTGTTGTGACTACTGAGTAATGAGTGTTTATGAGTAGTCCATGCTAGTTATTGACGAAGAAGGCTCGAGCACCATGATGATACTGTATTTGGGTTATATTCAATATATTGTATATGGGTTATATGGTTGAAAAGGCTTCAATGTCAATGTTTAGCAATGATAATCAAAAAAGCGAGTAAAGGTGTGTGATCAAGGAAGAAATATTGTCTCCAAGTATTGTTATCATTTTCTATTAAATTGCCTCAATTAAGCTTTTGGGTTTAGTCAAAGAAGTGAATGGTGGATTTGAGGTTTAGCTCTCAAACCCCACCCATGTGTTCTGGTGTTTGATTTTTGCTTGGTCTTGAGGGGATTCTCATTCATCTCCTCGAGTGTGCGAATATAATTGTTTATCTTACCCCTTAAAAAGAAAAGGGTATTAATTTGAGGTGTTATATACTATATGCATCAAGTATATCATTTCTTACTTAGTTCATTAGACCAAAAATCAATTTAAAAACTATGTAGATTATTAATAAACAAGAAATAATCAGGTATAGAGAACATAACCGTAATATGGAAGTTCACTAATGTAACTTGTTACAGATTTCGTCCATTTTTGGTTGTGTTCACGTGTTCTTTACGTTCTGCTAACTAAAGAATGCTTTTTCTTCTTAATTAATGCGCCATTATTATACTTGGTTTCTTATGTAACGCCCGTCTTTAATCATACCTCTCTAGAAACGACTCTATGTAACTTCTCTTTTATGAATATGTAATTGTTACAGTTTTCTTTGGACACTATCACGTTGTATAGTGGGAAGCACACCTCACTAAAGCACACGGGAAAAACGATCTAATTTATGGTTGATTTTAATTTCCTTAAATTGTTTTCTCAGTGGCAACTGTTTTAATTAAAATACAAAGGAAATAATTTTCTATTTTAGTATCAAAATGGAATCATTTAAAATTCAAATGGTAGGAATTGATTGCTTAATTAGTTAACATAGTTTTTAGTTACATTTCAATTTGATGGTAGTCGCTTATTTATGCTCAATAATCGCTTTTTTGTAAAAAAAAAATGTCTCATTTGGCTTGATTCATAAAATAAATGCATGAAATCTTCATTGTATTTCACATTTAATATCATGTAATTTGACACTTTTTCTCCTAAAGCGCTCATGTTTTATGTTGAGTGTTAAACAACTTTTAAGTAATTATATACATAAGCAGCTTCATACTTACTATTTATGTGTTACATTACTTTCATTGTGAGTTTTACTAAGAGTGACAACACAATATGTACACCAGTTAATTTTTTCTTAAAAACTAAAATAATGTTACACTGTGGGTCAAAGGTGATCTATGGTAAATTTCACGTCTAAATTCTACAATCTTCAACCTATTTTCAGCGCAACATTAATAGACATTTAGGTAGTTAAGTAACATAACAACTGAAGACTGGGCATGTTCTCCACGTTGTTGCTCTTTGTCATTACTATTTCCTTACCTATCTCTGTCAGCTTACTTATTAAGCAAAATTTCCGCCACTTTCCCTTTCTACCACTTGTTTTGGCACTTTCTCAAACATCTTCACCACCTTCTTGTATATACATACAACTGTTATACAATCCGCCTAAATCTATGTGTCTTTTTTCCTTTCTTCACTTGTTTTTGGCACTTTCTCTAGCATCTTCATTGCCATTTTGAATATACATACAACCGTTAAACGATCCGCATTGATTGCGAAATTCATTTCGCGTTTGTGACCGCAATCACTACTGAAACCATGTTTTTGCAAACTAGGTTCCCTCTTTTTGTTGTATTATCCTTTCGTTCCAGGTGTTTACTTGTCTTTTTTGTTTCTTTTAGTTGGATGTAAACTTCTTGATTGCCCATCAGTGGAAGCAAGAATGTTGTCTTATTCCCTTCAAACTTATATTGGGCAATCCTAACAATATCACCGAGAACCTTTAATTTTATCCTTCACTTAATTTGGAAAAGCTACAGCTTTGGCTTTTACACGGGAAGCTTTAAATGAAGGGTTTTCAGTCCCTTTAGGACTGCGCATGGTTATAAAACTATTATTTTCTTTTTCTCTTTCAGTTAGAATGTTCGATTTGATTAGTTGTTCTGTTGCTTGATTTTCTCTATTAATTTTTTTTTAATTTTTTGTTGTTGTTGTTGTGATCTCACAACATGCTTTGCCTTTTGCTTTTATTTTGATTTAATACAATTGTTTGTTGAAACTACTGATGTTTGATTTTAGGTTGATGTTTTTGGTTGAGAATTTGAGATTATTGTTGCAAATGGGACTCTCTTTTGAAGGAAAATGTGCATTAACTCTTGGAAATATAGTTTGATATTATTCCTTAAAAAATAATTAAGACTTTCTTTTCTTTGGAAACTAAATATGTTATTTTGTTTGAGCAAAAATGTCTTTTTAATCACATTTCCATTTTATTTGAGGGAATAGGGGTTCTCAACCATTTTACTAGCATTTGTGATAGAAAAAGAGATGTGTAGGGTGAAAGATGATGGCTTTAATGAAAAACCATCTTGATTGGTTTCCTTGGTGGAAAAATTAACGTTGTGCATTTTAGTGCAATTAACAGTAGTCAATCATTTACTTGAAGTTCTAGGTTGTGCGGACATGATTCTTGAGGTGTGCGTTCAAAGTATTTACTATCCATACATTTGTTTTTGTGAAATTGATCTTGTATTGCATTGTAAAGGTTTTTGTCCTTAATTCGTCTGCAATATAGATTGACGTATCCACAAAATCATCCGAATTGACTGAGAAAGTGGTTTTGCAACAATTACTGCTACCACGACCACATCCGAGTTTTCGCACTTTATATTCGCTTTATCTTTCTCCATACACCTCTTGTATTTATTGAGTTTTCGGCTAAGTTGACTAGTGGCAAGTAATATATCTTCATTGCCCGCTTAATGTTATCATTCAATTTAGATTTGAAATGTGTCATTTAGTTAGTTCAAAGACACTTTTCTACAATATTCTTTCGGATCTTGGTTGTGGATCTATGAAGTGTTGCATGACTCTGACCGCCAGATAGTAAACTAGGCCGAGTAGTAGTTTTTTTTCCTCCAAAATCGTCCTTATGGATTGAAAAAATAGTGCATGCTTGTTAATTCACGGACTTCATTTTGAAGTTTGAGTGTTCTTTGAGGTCTTTGTGCAAACTTGAGATTTGACATTTATGCAGTCTCGAACCCAAGACAAGAATTGATGAGAGTGAAAGCTTGACTCTGGATGGCATTCGACAATCCCTTATTCGGCAAGAAGACAGTATAATATTCAGTCTTCTAGAGAGATCACAGTTTTGTTATAATGCAGAAACGTATGATCCAGATGCATTCCCTTTACATGGCTTTCAAGGTTCATTGATTGAATATATGCTCAAGGAAACTGAAAAGCTTCACGCTCAGGTATTATAATTGTTGAATTCTCTTGTGTACAACTGTGTAACTAAATAGTAACAATTAATCGGTATGCTTGCCGTTTGACTCTTTCTTCTTTTGCATTAGGTGGGAAGATATGCGAGCCCTGATGAACACCCTTTTTTTCCAGACAGTTTACCTGAGACCTTACTACCTCCTTTGCAATATCCTCAGGTGATAAATAATTGACCTTTCCTTCTTTTCCTAATCTATTTAACATATGGTTTATGGAGGGACAATTAACAGTAAGAGTGTGACATGCCTGTTACCCTTGACTTTGGGTGATTGAAAGTCAGTTGCTTATGTGACGAGAATTTTGCATGTAATCTTCAGTGAAATCTTGCTTTTAAGGAAATGGAGAAAAGAGACATGTATTATTTAGTTGGAATACAGGGACTCTCTTAAGACACTGAAAGTCTGAAACTAAGAAGACTCGCTATTACTTGAGTAGCTTTTCCCAGTGATAGCTTTTTAAAGATTTTCAAATGTTAATGTGGATATTTTCTAATAACTTGTAGGTCTCTTGTAGCTATATTTGCTAAGAGGTGAGCCGTGAGCCTCATTTACATATGATCTATTACATCTAGTGGCAGAGGAGAAAATAGAAGTACTAGCCATTTTAATTAATGTCAAGATCAGGATTAATCAGTTCCTTCATGGCTTTGGTTGAGTGTGCTTCCATGAAATCTATGAACACTTTGACAAGTTGACCATATGATTTGCCTTCTATAACCCAGCCTTGATAATCAGAATTTCAGCCTCAGTGAGGCTAGTCGCATTCGCATACATTCTGTTGCGTTCCTCAAGAGATATTTTGATTCCCTTTTTGATCACCCACCCCATTCCCGCTTTTCTTCACCTTTACTCTTAGCTTCTCCTAGGCACTATTAGTAACGAGCACCACATTGTCTTAAACCTCCTTTCCTATTTTCCAAAAATTAATCTGTTAGATTATGTCGATTTCATCTTTGCTTGGTCCAGAATATTCCTAGCATGATACTTCCAAACAATCTAATACCTTTTCTCTATCATGATAAGATGATACTTCCGATCTGAGAGGACAACAGCCATGTCAATATATGCCTGAATAGCCATTGAGAAAGCCTCTAAATTTTTGTCGTGAAATTAAAATTCCTGATAAGATGTTGTCGTAAGTACTTGTATCGTTGTGTCTGTGGTAGATGTTTTCTGATGTGATTAAATGTTATTGACCGTGTCGTGCTTTTGTGGTTGTCTTATATTTGTCATTTTATTTTGAAATGATCTGACTAGTTTCTGCCTTCATTGTAGGTTCTCCACCCTTTTGCTGATTCAATTAATACAAACAGACAAATTTGGGATATGTATTTCGAAGACCTTCTTCCGAGACTTGTCAAGGATGGGAACGATGGCAACTGTGGGTCTTCTGCTGTCTGCGACACAATGTGCTTACAGGTATTAATTGCTTGACTAGTTTCTACTTTCCGACTAGTATACTTAGTTCTATTGTTTCCATGCCACATTTAACTAAATAGTTATGTGATAGTATTTTACCCTCTATGCTCATCTCCTTTCTCGATGAGGTAAAGATTTATAGTACTTTGATTTCAATTATATTTTACTATATACGACCTGATTAAATCATGTCCACGTCCTGCTTGATGCTTGTGTGTAGCTGTAGATGTTTTCTACTAAGGGTTAATCAAAAACAATCACTTTCTTCTCATTAACCTATGTTACTCAGACTCTTCATTTTGCTTCACGTACCTGTGTCTGATCCTTGATCCTCGGACATTGGTATGACAGTAAGACACTTCATTTTAGGCGTAGAATTGAATATTTAGACGTATCCGACACTGGGACACGTATCAGTATCTAACATCAGTACCCGAGTCCAAGTAATTTGGCTTTAACAAAGATAATGTTATGTATATCCCACCCACTCAGTGCTAAACAGTTATCTCATGTTCACTTTGCTCACAGGCACTGTCTAAAAGAATACATTATGGCAAGTATGTGGCAGAGGCAAAGTTTCGAGCGTCGCCAGATATCTATGCAGCTGCTATTGCTGCACAAGTAAGAACATTCTAAGTTGTATATATGATTCAATTCGGCTTGCCAGTCTACTAAAAACCTATTCTCTGGTACGTGTGCTCGAATTTACAGGACAAGGAGCGACTTATGACTTTATTAACATACGAGGCAGTGGAAAATACCGTTCAGAGAAGAGTTGAAATGAAAGCTAAAATATTTGGACTCGAGGTGCCTGTCAACCCTGATGCTGCTGATGAGGAGTCTAAGGCTGCTTATAAAATCGACCCTAGCGTGATAGCATATTTATATGGGGACTGGATTATGCCTTTAACAAAGAAGGTTCAAGTTGAGTACTTATTGAGAAGGTTGGATTGAACATAGCATTTCTATCAGTAGAATGTTATACTCGATTCAACATAACGTGTTCAATCGACAAGATTGTAATTTCGTTTAGAGCTTTGGTTGTTTATATGAATGTGAACAATGAGTTATCTAGTAGTTAAAATATAAAGTTGGCTTTTTATGCTAGTTCATAATCTTGATTGATCTCCATTACCTATTCCTTTCCTTTGATGAAGCATCATATGTTTTAAAATTTCATCAAGATTGTAAGTTTGGATTTTGTGTACCCATGGATAAAATTTGTGAAAATGAAGGAAACTTTTTGAAACACTCCTTGAAAATTAAATCCTTCATGTGTTTGGTAACATGGTGCAAAATTTTAGGTTCAATGGAGAATAGAATTGATGCAACAATGTTACCAACCCTTATGAAAATGAACATAACTAACAAGTAAAATGTCCTGAAGCTTTAGAAAATTAGAGCTGATTTTAGGCATAGGCTAATGCAAGATGGCCAATTGTATATGGTTATCAAAATTAAGGGGCCTTGTATATTAGTTTACGTTAGAATAATTTACAAATTATAACCTTAAAATTTAAAACTTTTGCGAATTACGGTCTCAATAATGTATATTTTTTGCGAATTATAATCATCAAAGTATCAAAATTTTACAGGTTCAAGCGAAAATACAGAATTGCGCTCATTTTGATGGTCGGAATTTTAGATTAAGTGGTAGGATTTGATCTTAATCACATATCAGTAGGGGCGCCGACCACAGAGTATGGATCTAGCATCAACTCCAGTAGGACAATCAAGTTGCAAGACATTCTGATACTCATGAAGCCAGTCCTGCGCCTTCTTGTCGAACATCGATGTTAGCTATATTTTATTCATATTTTATCCCCATTGTTTAGTTTGATTGTGTTGGCTTTCGATACAAATATGCTTGTTTTATTTAGGATTTTACACTTGATTTGGTGTTTTGTTGTTTTGTTGCATTTAAGGTAAAACTCATCAAGCCAATTACAAATCAATCACTTTTGACGCATATGTTGCTCACCCAACTCCGAAGGGTCGAGGGAGCAAGGCCTCGATGAGCCAAGCCACAAGAAAAAAAGCGAAAAGAAGACCCACTCGACCAGAATGAGGTCGAGCCAAGGTAGCTCGAGCAGTTCAGAGCATGACATTAAGATCAGAAGCTGAGAATCACCCTCCTGAAGGTCGCTCGACCAGTCGAATGTAGTGGCTCGGGTCGAGCGAGTAACATTTTCCCTTCCAGTAGTGCACCAAATATGGGCCCAATGATGAGGCCAAATTGGGTTGTTTGCGGAAATACAAAGGTCCTTAAGGAACTTCTACAAAAAACAATGGATATGATTAGATTTCTCTAATCTTGGATGTGATCTTGTTGGCTTCACTCACCAAAACAAGCTCCTATCCTCCTAATCAAATCTTGGTTCACTCCCTTGATTTGTTTAGGTTTTTCTTATCTTCCCCAATTTGCTTCACTCACAATTTGGATGGACAAGAAAAAGTGTTTTACTCACACTTTCATTTCAAAGAGGAATTCTCTCTAAAACATGGGTTTTATTTCATCATTAAAATCTAAATATTACAATGAGTAAATGACCCTTTATATAGGCACAAGACAAAAGAAGGACATGCCTAGCATATGACTTTTAAAAACACAAATAGTCATGTGACTAATTAAAAACTCACATGCCTATTTTTACAAATACAAGAACAATCTAATTACTTCTAATTGTAAGCTATTATTTGTCCTCTTTTGTAAGTTGTATTGATCTCCTTGTCCTTAGCCATATTCAAGCGTGTGCACTCATGCCGAAGTGTTGAAAACATGCACTATGTCAAACATGGTGCAAGTAGCTTCTGATCATTGGAAGAATCCAAGAGAAAGGCACAGGGCATCCGCTCGACTGGTCGAGCAAAGGTGGCTCGGGTTGAGCGGATCTAATTTTCACATTCTGTTCACTTTTAAACATTCTGATGGTAAACCTAATGATGGCTCGCTCGGGTCGAGCAAAATGGGCGGCAACAGCTTTTTTGCGATCTTTTTAAAAGGCATCGGGTCCAATTAAATTTCATTTCTTCTAATTGTTGCTGCCAAAGTCTTCCTAGCCACCCTACCCTATCCACTAGGGGTGGCTAGGGGTGTGCATAATGAGATCGGACCGGCGGTCCGGACCGAAACCGGTTGAGACAGGACCGGAACCGGAACCGGATGTCTCCGGGTCTTACTTATTCACAATTCCGGGTTTCCGGTCCGGTCTAAACCCGGAAAAATTTGGGTTGGACCGTTTAAGGGGAATAATATTTACGATTATTAAGTATATATTTATTTAAAGGGCTTTAAATATTTTATTTCCAACACAAAATAATTTATTAATTCAAATATTTTTATTATATAATAATTAATGCTCTGTTAAATGAATAACTACTCTTGTGAGATACCGTATCTCAAAGAGATGACCTCTAAACAAGTCCACTTTCTTATTTTCTCTTTAAATTTTATTAATTAGTCTATTTATCCCATAAATCTAATGTGTCTCTCGGATGAACCGTCTCTCGCAACAATTGTAGTAAATGAATGATTTGTGGAAATGATCAAGAATTCATGGTTGCTTTGTTATAACAAATTTTAATTTTGATCGGAAAATGCTTACTGAGCACGTACTGAGGAAAACTATTTTTGGACTCATTGGGCTATCCATCTCATATTGAAGCGGTCTCGTGCAAGACCAGCTGTATAATTTATCTAAAATCTGCATATTCTACTTTCACAAATTTTATAATGATAATAGATAATAGATACCTCCATCATTCTCTTAAAATTATATTTTATTATATATTCTAACTAATAATATAATATGTATGTTAGCAACACCATATGTAATGTAATGGTACACAACAATAAATAAAAGAAGTTTTTCAATCCACCCATTGTCATATTTAACATCCATAGATCAAAAAGCTCCTTCAACAATTCTAAATATCCCATAGGAAAAAAAGGTTCTTCTCCAACAATTCTAAATTAGACATTACGATATCTTTATCTAAATTTTCAATCATTATATCATATCATATAATCATACAATATAATACTATAAAAGTCTTGGAAAATTCCAATTGTCATCATTTAAAGAGGCATGACAATATTTATCAAATTTAGAATCTAATATTTTTTGTTTAAGTTTAAAGCTAAATTAGGTAAAATATTTGTATGATATACTATAGTAACTCTATTTAGTTAACTTAGAATTTAATATGTTCAATTGAACGAAAAAAAAGAGTTATATATCAGGTAAATAATTAAAATAAACGTCAATAATTATGTTTTGATTTAAAAAATCATGTATTTGGTAAATTTAATAACAATAGTATACATTATTTACATTATTATTTGAAACTACTTTTATATATATTTCGCATCAACAAATTCGTGCATTGCACGAGTTTCTATACTAGTGTATTATAATTTATAAACAAGTTATAAAATTATAAATTTTAATTATTACACAATTTTCATTTTGAATGATTTCAATGTCACAAGTAGCCACAAAAGAAAATATAGATACGAACTACATCAAATAATAAATGAATGAGTATCAATTTGGGTGAACTAACCAAATAAGAAAAGTGGACAATAGAAAGAAACGGAGGGAGTAAAATATAAATATCTCAGCACATATATTATTAGAGTTTGTTTGGCCTAGCTTTTAAAAAACAAATTTTGTTTCTTAAAAGTAGTTTTGTAGAAACTGTTTTCGGGGAAATACTTTTCAAAAACAGAGTTGTTTGACCTTATTCATTTAAATATGGATCTAGAGAAGCAGATTCAATTTTGGTTGTTAGGCCATTTTTTATTTTGACAATATTTGAGTTTTTTTTAGCAATTATTCTTTATGATTAAAAATAAGAAAAATATATATATAATTGACAGTGTCATCAATTAAATTAAATAAAATTTGTTTTAAGAAAAAATAAAATAAGTCTTACATTACTAATTCATAACTAGCATAAATAACTTCTAAAAAACACATAAATATTAATATTTCATAAGATTTAATCATCTATAACTTTTACAACACTTCCTCATATTTCAAAATCATACTTATGAAACGTGAAGTTTAATAAAAATAAAATGATATGTAATAAAAATATACATTACGTCGTATATTTCCAAATGGCGTAGAAATAGACTACATGTATTACTTCAAAATTCAAATACTATATAATATAATACAATTAAATAAAATGAATAATTAAAACTTGGTAAAAGGAGTACATAATACTCAGGCAATCAAAGAAAAATAATTAGAAATCCATCTGCTTTTATTTTTTAAAATTATATTTTATTATATTTTCTAACTAAGAATTTTATGCATTGTACTAGTTTTTATACTAGTTTAAAATAATAATAAAAACAATTCTTCTGTTCTCTAATGTTCTTTCCATTTGTAATATTCGATTATTGGGAGAGAGAAATTTGATTAATGATTTTTGACACATATTTAGAAATAAAATATATCCACGTGTGAGATCTTGTTAGATTTAATTTTATTATGTGTTTGCAATGCACAAGGTTCTAAATGTTTATGTATGTAAAAAATAGGAAAATTTGATTTGAAAGGTTCGAACTTTGCCTCATTTGCTTATAAAGGTTCGAACTTTCGTTTATCCTAGAAATGTTCGAACTTAGGGGGGCATCTTCATCTAAAGGTTCGCATGACTGGTTACCGGTAAAAATTTGAAAAACGACTAAACTCTCTTCCTTGCCATTAATTCTCACCTGTAAAACCCCTCCCTCCTTCTCCTTGATTGCATAACCATCATCATCAACAATAACTGCTCTGCTGCTTCCTACCCCTACCTATCTCCATCTTCTCTCTTTATATTCTGAGCAAATCCACTCCAAAGATTGCACTCAGGATTTGGATTCACTCCACTTCTGATCCGCATGCAAGAACACTGAAGTTGGTAAGTCATTTTGTTTAGCTTTTTTTGGCTTCAAGTTTTTTCCAAATTTGGTGAGATTGTGGTTCATATATGTGAAATCTGAATCCCCTTTGCTTTTTGTTTCTAAATTTATCATAAATGGATAGTAAATTTACGTTCTGCTACTGGTTTGGTGGTAAATTTGTTGAAGAGAATGGTGTTGTTGTTTATGTTGGGGTATGGGTAGAACTTTTGAGGTTAATCCAGTTGATTTATGCTTGAAGTACTTGTTTAATTTGGGTGAAATGTGTGTAAATAGTAATCTTATTGAAGGGTTGATTTACTATGTTCCTGGTGTGCCATTGAAAGATGGTTTAAGGAAAATTCTTGTTGAGGATGATGCTTTTCAACTTTCACAAATTGCTATTTTGAACAGATTTGTAGAAGTGTATGTGTTGGCAAAGATTCCTGTGTCCCCCCTTTCCATTGTAGGCTCCCCTTTTGTCCAAACCCCAGTTTCACTAAATGAAAGTGAAACTACATCAGTTGGGGTCAAAACAATACCCAAGAAGTTGACTATTAGAAGGGGACCATAAAGTGGTATAGGGAGTAAAAAGCAAAGTAACCCAAACCCTAATTTGTTTTTCCATGTAAACACAACCATTGATTATTGACTATTAAATGAGCCACTTGCTGAACAACCATATTCTAACCTACCTATTGATAAGCCTTCCTCCTCCATTATTAATGAAACAACACAAACAATAGATCTAGGAAACACAAAAGGTAAAGAACCTTGTAGATCTGTGGAGCTAGGAGAGAGCAGTGAAGTCAGTGAATACTGAACACAGTTGTTGTAGGAACATGGAAAAAAACAAACAAATGAAGGCATTGTGGGTTGCACATCAGTTGTTAGATGTGTTCAATACAAGACCACATTGGCCAGCAAGTGAAATTATGGATACTATTAAGAGGGAATTTGGTGTGATAGTGAAGAGGGATTTTGCTTATAAAATTAAGTACAATGCTCATAGGCTTCTTCATGGCAGTATGGAAGAGCATTACAAAAAGTTGGGGATTTATGTGCATGTCCTTCAACATACATGCCCTAAAAGTTTGATTAAGCTTATTACTGATCCAACTCCTTCAGATGCATAGGTATTTAAGAGATTGTTTGTATGTTTTGAGGGTTTGAAACAGGGGTGGATTAAAGGATGTAGGAAAGTGATTTGCATATATGCTTGTTTCCTTAAGACATTCTTAGGTGGTCAGTTGTTAGTGGCTATTGGAAGGGATAACAATGACCAGATGTTCCTAATATCTTGGGTAGTTGTTGAAGGAGAGAACAATGAAAGCTGGGGCTGTTTGTGAAAAAAAGTGAATCAGAAAAATGGAAATACAATTATCGTCCAAGGGTGATAGCAAGGTTGTAGAAAGAGAAGGAGCATGCTAGGAGTTGTGATGCAATTCCATCAACATCCACCATCTTCCAATGTACTGATGCAAGGAGTAGGTGCAAGGGGAGGAAAATCAAGGAGAGGAAGGCCTAGGAAAGCTACTCAACCCAGTCAGTATTCACAACCAACACAAGCATCAGGAACTTAAAGTATAATGCAATTTATGTAAGAAGTACTAGTATGCAGTTTTAGTATGTAATGTATTAAAATGTTGAAGGTGTAATTTTTTGGGAATGTATTTACACCTGTATGTATTTTGCTTCTTTGGGGGGGATGAAACTCAGTTATCAATGTAATTTTTTGGGAATGCTGAATCAACTAAACAATCACTTATCAATGTTAAGAACTCAGTTTGATGAAACTGATATTTCATTACTTAATTAGTAGTTCTTGCTTACACATTGCTTATACATTACAATACCATCTACTTACTTTTGGAATTTAGTTCTTACAAAGGGCAATGTACATGACAAAGACAACCCATGAAATACACAAAACTACAAACAAGTTCTTCTCTCTAACTGCTGCTTTCTTCAATTCCAACTTAAGGTTGTTAATTTCAGCCTTGTACTGTTGTTTCTTTATTAGGGCTTTATCCAATTCCTTCACCATTTGATGTCTCTCTGTAAGCTTCACCTCCAGATCATCTTCTTGTGCATACAATCACTCCTTTTCCCATTTGAAAAATCCATAATCATCATTCTACTAGAACAAAGACCCAGATTTAGAAATAGAAATTGAGTAACCCTAAAAAAATTTGAAAATACTTACAGGCCAATTAGGGCATCCAAAAAACCTATGTCCCAAGTTTGGACCCTTCCTAACTGTACGAATTTTTGCCTTGAAACCATGCTGACAATAAATGCTGTGGGGATATGAACTTCTCAAGGTTGAAGAGGAAGAAGCCATTGAAGAGTGCTTGGTACTGCTTACCTTCGACATTGACAGCAATATAAAGCAACAACATAAGAATGATAATCGGTTACAAAGGGTTAAGGATTACCTGAACACCTTTAGATGAAGATGCCCCCTAAGTTCGAACCTTTCTAGGATAAACGAAAGTTCGAACCTTTAGAAGCAAATGAGGCAAAGTTCGAACCTTTCAAACCAAATCTTCCTAAAAAATATGATATTCAAAGAATGGTGCAAGTACATATATTATTGTTATCAAATTTAATCTTTAATATTAAAATGTAATATTTGATACAATAATATTTAAGGAATATATAAAACCTGCTCAAATTGATTATCATACTTATTAAAATATATAGTTTATTTTTTGTTCTAAAAATAAACATATCATTGCTAATGTATGGTTCAATCAAAGATTTCATGAAAATATTACTTTCTATTTTTATCAATTATTATGTAATTATTTTTTTTAAAAGAATTGCAGCGTTGCCAAATTCAAAATATAATGTCATGCGAATTGATTTAGGCTGTTAAAAAATAACACATGTCAATTCAAAATACGACAAAGCTCTTAAGAGTTGCCATTTGTCATTTTACAGTTTTTTTAGTATACTTCCTCCGTTCCATTGTACTTGCTACATTTGCCTTTTTACGCAAATCAATGTGTTATTTTGTTCATTTATATGTGAAATTATGAAAATTTAAAAATTATAAAAAGTTAATATTATGAAATTATGCGATTAGACGATTCAAACAAGATCTCACTTGACTATATTTTTACTTACATATTAACCGCAATATACAAAATAAGCTTGAACGATAAATAATGCTCAAAATTGAAATGTAGTAAGTATTTCAGATGGGAGGAAGTATGTTATAAACAATTGAGGTTTAAAATGTGCTTTGAAAATTGTGTAAGAAGAACAAAAAGGAGTGGAGAGAGTACATAATAACATATTAATGAAGAAAATAAATAGTTTTATATGTTAGTTTTTTTTTTTGAATAATACCTATTCACTAATAAAGAGTCATACGACATCTACATTAGAGATAAAAATTAGCAAGTACATAACAGCTTTAACCAAAAATAATTCAAAATTAACTAAACTACGATCGTTGTATATAAGATCAGACAATTCTAAATATTCTCTTTCACATCGTTGTTTGAGATGTAGTTGAATTTGATGTAGCATGTAGTTAATGGTAATTGCAATTTTTGATGTCTGCTGCATTATCGCATTAATCTCCACTAACAAATCAACTACAAACAAACTTCATAACTCCAAACTCTCACAAAGAGAGACACCAAAACACAATATATGAGTAGAATCAACCCAATAAATGGGTAGAACAACTTTTCTGTAGGGATGGAACAAAAATTTATTTTAAATATATTCAAAAAGTTTAAAAAGGACAAATTTAGAGGCTTACCATCAACCAAAAGGTTGATGATAACCTCAAACCAACTATGGAGATTTAGGGTTCGTTTCTTAAAGTGAGAGGAGAGAAAAGGAGAGGGAGGGGGTTTTTCAAATTAGGTACTCCCTCCTATTCTTTCTATTAGTCTCATTTACTTTTGGACTACTATTCACATATCACTCTTCATTTGTATTTTATTCGTAATCTATAAGTTCAAACATAGTCAAGTGAGATCTTATTTAATTCATTTCAATGTAAGGATTATTAGTATTTAATTTTTATAATTTTTAATTAAGTATAATTAGAGATATTAAGGGTTAAAATATTATCTCGATAAATGTGCAAAAAGCAAATGAGACTAATAGGTTGAATATGAGGGAGTATTTTAAGTTTGACTTTTGTTTTATACTTACTCCAATTCAATGTAATTGTACCATTTTCTGATTTGGCAAATTCATATTAATTTTATTAATTGTCCCATTTTCTTTTTGCCTAAAAATCCCATGTTCACACAAGTAATGAGCAAACTACCACATTTACAATTAAAACACACAAACCACAATCTTTTTAGTGGACTCCATACCACTCTTAAAATCCATGCTCAAACAAATTGGACAATTACATTGAATTGAAGGGAGTATGTTAGTTGAGAATCATATCATCATACATCATACATTCTACTAAAACAATAAGAGAATGTGACATATGTCACTTTTATACATCATGTTTTCCCTCCTAAATTTTAAGTAATTAAATATGGAAACATTAAGTTTCAATTAAACTTTATTTCTTAATCATACATTAATGGTAAGAAAAAAATCAATTTCAAAACCTTTAATGTTTTTTATACACTTTTTTAAGAAATTTTTTTGGGCAACTTTGATTTTAGTAAATTAAATGAGTAATGTAGTAATTATACCTCATTTGTGATACAAAAATAGTTCAATTATAAAATAGTTGTTAACTATAATTCTATAAAGAATAAAGAATATTAATGAATTATAGAACTGTAATGTTTTTTCTAGATCTATAAAATGGATAATTTCATGTCAATTCTACATATCTACTATATAATTCTATTTACTTAAAAAATTAGTTTTATTTAATAAATGGGTCATTTCATCTATACAATAATTTTTTTAAGAAAATAACTATAGAACGGTAATGTTTTTTCAAGATCTATAAAATGAGATCAAATTAAGATTTATTATAAAAAAATTAAATTTATATTAATTTATCAAAAACATTAAAGTATATTTATTCATAAAAATATATATTTATAAAAAAAACAAATATAAGATCTCACTTGACTATGTTTTAGCTAAGAGGTCGAAGAGTGACCACCAATCGACAGGGATAAAGTGACATAGTTTGAAAATTGGGATAAAATGACATGAATTTGCCTCTCACATCATACTTTCACTAACATGCAATTGCAAAATATTTGCTTACTTTCTATTTGCTTTTAAAGAAAAAGTAGTTTTATTTACTAAATGAATAATTTCACTGTTAAAAATTTATTTTAAATAAAAATTATACAAACAGTCTTTTCTTCTCAAAATCTTTAAAATGAGACCAATTTTGTAATTATTTTGATTCATTTTAAAAAAATTGAAAAAATCTTTCAATTATTCAAATAAAAAAATAATTAAGCTTTATTAACATAAATCATTTTGAATTTATTTTAAAATGTGAATTGTAATCATTTAATTATTGAAACAAACTTAAGTTATTCATAATACATTTTGTTTTACTATTTATTATTTTCATAATTTATTGAAAATAAATTTTAAATATTCGTTATACACATACCCCCTCACACACATATATATCTCCCCTCACACACACATATATATAAATATATTCTTTAAAATACTGATAAATAACCTTTTTTATAATCTTTAAAATAAATCTATACTTCTATACTTATATACTAAAACAAAACACACTTGACATAAGCAACTCAAAACATTGATGAGTTGTCATCTTCTCATGAGATTGATGATGTCATTGAATAAGTATGACTATGGGAATATTAAATGTTAAGGATGTTTATAAGATGATTAATTTGATCATCATTAAAAACTTTAGTTGGGACTACAACATATACTATTAAAATTTGAAAAACAATGTATTAGATAGTAGTATGTAATAATGATACACAAAGTATAATATTTGATTTTTAATTTACAAAGCATCATTAAGTTATATTTATTTTAAAAAACATTCATTTATTCATAAATTAACTATATTATTTTTGATTATACTTTTAAAAAAAGTTCACTAAAATGCTAATTATATTATAGATACAATTTACAATGACCCACTGCTTTATCATTTTTATAATGATAATTATAAAAAACCGTTTGAATTTTAATTTTTATGAATGTAATAAAATGTGTATTAAAAAATAATTAAAATTAAAGTAATATTAAGCCGGACCTATTCAATTTATTTGTTTTTTACATCAAAATGAAAAAAAACCATGCATTGCACGGGAATTATCTAGTAATCATTAAAACAAAATATCATACAAGTATAAAATTAAATTAAAACCTTTATTTCAATCTACGTGGCACGGAAATCTATCTAGTATAAACTAGAGTAAATTGAAGAGTAGCCGGTAAAATAAGGTATTATCCTTAATAGGAAAATATTGACTTGAATAAAATTATTATGCTTAATCATTATTAGTCATTATCTTTATTTTTACTCATTTGTATTTGGAATTATTTTTATTTAGGGGAAGGGAGAATAAAACATAACCTGACCAGTAGAGGTATTTATTCAGGTCATTGGGTTGATTTCGGGTCAAGAGTTTCGGTTGATTCAAAGTCGGGTTTTGTGCTCATATTGTTTTTACATAATTGTAGATTCATTTTTAAGGCCATTTTTAAATCGAGTCAAATAGGGTTCGATTATAAAGTCAAGTGTCTATCAGATAATCGGTCTCTTTTAAACACTTCTAGTGGCTAGCTTGTCTGAGTCTAAAATCTAGATAGCTCCATTATTTACATTGACACCCTAAAATTAAAACGGCTATAAATAAGGCCCTACCATCTCCTTTTACCCATTTTTAGCGTGAACAAGCACTACTAGTATCTTCTAAACACCCAAAACTTTAATTCGAAAAAGAGAGAGCAGAACAGAGTACACAGACCATCATCATCATCATCATCATCATAATCATCAATGAGGTCTTACAGTTCTCTAGTAATGGCGTTATTTTCCGCCTTAGTGATGGTTATGGTACCTCAAGTATTTGGAAAGAGATACATTGTTGGAGGAAATAAGGGATGGTCTCCCAATGTTAACTACACTGTTTGGGCTAGTGACAAGCATTTTTACTTCGGAGATTGGCTTTGTAATTTCTCTCTCTCTTTTCTTCTTTCTTTCTTTCCCTAATTTCTTTATCGCGAATCTGTTTGCTAATTTTTTTTATTATCAGTTATCTTAGATCCGTTCTGTATCAATTCATGTTGTTTTTGGTTTTTATCATTAATCAATTAATTGATAAGTTGAAGAGAATAGAACATTTATACTCTTTGTTAATGTTGACTGATTGGCGGGTTGCTCTTTAATTAGTAATTGAAATGAAGCTTTAATCTACTCAAGATTTTAAATTAATTTAGATTTTTACATATTAACTTGACCTTATTCAAGATTTTCTTACACATGGTATTCTAGATTTCTTTGTCTTCTAATGGAAAACAAAGAATTACTCCCTCCGTTCCCTCCGTTTCCTAATGTTCTTCCCATTTAGAATATTCTATTTTGGAAAGAGAAACTTGATTAAGATTTTTAGGACATATATAGTAGACAAAATATATCCATGTGGGATCTCGTTAGATTCGTCATAATGTATACATTTTTATTATATAGTTTTTATAATTTTTTATGATGCGAATTTAGAGATATTTAGCCTCAAAATTTACTTTGAAAACCGTGCAAAAAGTATGGGAAGAATATTTGGAAACGGAAGGAGTATAATTTATTACCTCACCATTATGTGATTGACTTTTGTTTATCTAGTATTGATGAACTCCTCAATATTAAGCAGCATTTATTGTTAGTAAAAAGCATATAATTTCCATGATATGATGCAATTGGCTTCAGCGAATGTCATTTGTTTTTGCTGCAACAAGGAAAAGTATGGAATTGGGGATTATGGGGACTAATATTTTTAGAGTTTAGGTAGAACTTTTGAGAAATAAAGATGAAAGGTAATGCCAAAAATAAGGAGGTTTTTTTTCTTTAACTTGAACTATGTTTCCTAAATCTTCATTTTTGTGCTCACTAGGCTACCATTTATAAGTTAAAACATAGTCAAGTTCGTCTTAATGTAAATTAAATTAATACTCCCTCCTATTCATAGAGAATGAGACATTTGGGCAAAACCAAGGAGGAGTGGGGGATCACTTAAAAGTGAGTGGAAAACTTTCTTTTTCCATAAAGGCATTGATATTTATGTATTGTTGTGTTGTTGTAGTAAGGGTAAAAGGGTAAAAAAGAATGACAAAAATAGAAATGAGACATTTTGAGTGAATTGACCCAATAAGGAAATGTCCCATTCTCTATGAATAGGAGGGAGTATTTAAGTTTTACAATTTTTAATTATGTCGATTTAGTAACTAAGAAAGTATGCAAAATGAAATGAAGCACATTTCCTGAGAGAGATATTATCAATTTACTTTGAAAGTTTTTTAAAAATAGATTAATTTGTGAGGTGGGTGAAAATAGAAACCAACCTTCTTGCTTTTCAGGCTAGTGAATATGGAAGAATTAAAAAATGTAATAATGTAGCTTCTAGTTCTGCACTTTTTGAGTACGGAGTACCTGTTTAGATGGTTTAAAGAGATGTGCATTTCAATAGCTTCTACTAGTGAGGGTATAAAGGAATTGTTCTTTACCAAACGTGGAGAAATTTGAAGAACATAGAGTATTTGATCATTCATTGAGGTGATTACAACAATACTAAAGCGTTAATCTCATTTATGGTCGGCTAAAAGAGCATAAAACAAATCACCGTGTGAGATCCTTGCAAACAACGCGTCTACTCAATGTGAGGTTTTTTCAACCCTATGTAGCACTATATCTACATGATCACAACATTTCAGGTCTATGATGATGTGTAGTACAATTTACACTTGAAAATGGAAATAGAATAGATTGGTGTGTACATTAGCATAGTTGAATTTCCAACTTACAGTTGATACTATAGTGTAAAAATGCAACAACGGTTGTGATCGCTTTAACATAACGGTTATGTAGTAATGAGAGTGATGCGGTTATCATAACGCCTGAATATCAGTTGAAACCATAAGATATCCCTTGATACGACCTAAAACGCGATTTTTACCCCTTAAAATGCGGATTAAGATTAAAGGGGAAGGTATTTCTTTTTATATGTCACCTAATAATCTTTGCACCCAAAGTTGCTATTATATTGGAGCAGATGAAGATTTGGTGAGAATATTGTGTGGGCTTAGCAAATACAGCCTGGCCTGATGACTATATATAGCTATTTTATTTTATATGGGTGGTCCATAATATAATTTTCTGTCTTGATTAGGAACTTTGAAGGATTGTCTTACAAGCCTTATTCAATGGACAAGAATTTCAACATCAGTTGTTATAAAAGGCTCATCAATCTTTATTAAACATTATCTAGTTCTAGTTTATCATCTGTCTGACAACCAAATGTTATTCAATTCTGTGTTGTGTGCCACATTACCTGGATACTGGATAATCTTGTCTTCTGTGTGATTTATACCATACAGGCCTTAAATGATTTGTTTTCTATCCTCAGTTTTCGTGTATGACCGAAACCAGAACAATGTGCTTGAAGTGAACAAAACCAACTACGAGAACTGCAACACCGACCACCCTCTGAAGAATTGGACGACTGGAGCTGGAAGGGACGTTGTTCCACTGAATGAAACAAGACACCGCTACTTTGTTAGTGGCGGTGGCTTCTGTTTTGGTGGCATGAAATTGTCCGTCAGGACGGAGAAGCCCCCTCCACCTCCAAAATCAGCCCCTATTAAGAATGCTGCTGCAAATCCCTCTTACAGATCTCACCTTGTATTGCCACTTGCATTTGCTATTGGTGCTGTTTGGGATTCTTTCCTCCGAGTCATGGGATGATCATTATATGATAAAAGATACATCTATATAGTATACTAGAGCATTAAGTTATTAGACTGAACAAACAAAAAAATGATTTTTTATATGAAGTTTGTAAAATTTATCGTTGGTTGGCCCTTGTATGATTGTTTAATTGTAAAATTGCTTGTGATATTTGAATTGCCCAAGCAGTTTGATTACATTTTCTAGTAGTTACTGGTACCCATGTCCTCATTTTGCCTCATTTTCTATTTTAATTTGTTTTATTAATTTTATAACATTTTTGGCTATGGTTCCATTTACATTCTAATTTCATCCATAAAATCATACTTTTTCTCCATCTTAACAACTATTTTGTATCGTTCACTTGTTTTTTTATCTCATTGTCCAACCTAATTTTCTTTTCTATAAAATTTTAACTTACACTTTTTTCAATAGGTGTAAAATGAGAGGGTATCATTCAATGCACGATATCTTAGTTTAATAATTTATATTGCTTAGGTTTAAATAGCAATAAAGTATATTAAAATTTTGTATTGTATCCTATTCCTATAGTTATTAAAAAATAAAAAAAAAACTTATAATTGATGTCTTTAAATCATGAATAAACTAGTGTTCGAGGTGTACTTAGATATCTTTTTCAAAAAACTTCCGAGTTTATGTTGAGCACCTTCTCATGTCGGCCCGTTGTTATGATGTCCCTTTAAGCATAGGCGATGGGAGGGGTTGCTCTACCATGGTCCTCCCTCAAATATTTTAAAGAATTTTTTAAGTTAATTAAAATCTTTTAAGTAGTACTTTTAGTACATATTTAATGCATATTCTCAAATAAATAAATAAATGATCATAATAAATTATAAATGTAATTCATCAAATGATTATAAGTTTGATTAACATGTCTACATATAATTTTTATTCTAATGAATTTACTACGTATGCTACTTTATTAATTTTAATTAAAAAGTATAAAAAATTATGAAATATAAGTAAATGAAAAAATACCAATTTAATAAAAGGAATTCATGTTTGATAGAAATGCAATAAATAAAAGATAAACTAAAATGATATATATATAGCAAACTTAATACAAATACAATCATATTTTTATTTTCTATCTTGAAAGAAAAGAGTTATTATCGTAAAATTATATGCTTATAAAATTTTTTGAGATCAAAAATTTTCAAAAGCCTGCCGCCATTGCAAGTTCACCGCTATCCGCGTTTTTCTTAGCGGACGGAACATGCGAGTAAATGGGCATGACAAATATAAAAAATAAAAATACATTCTTCAAAATTCAAACTAACATTACTCACAGGAAAAATTATCACAATACAACGTCTAAAGTTTAGTCCTAACATTAATGAGAATAATATAAAACATTGTTCAAAATGTGAAATACGACTACTAAGTAATGCCTAATGTCTTTTAGTCTTCAGTTGTTTTTAAGTTAAAAGTAACACCTTAAAATTTCTTACATTTTTGAAATAAAAAATAAAAATTGTATGTTTGAAAAATAAGTGGGCAGGCGGGTTTAACACTGGGTATTATT
Organism: Amaranthus cruentus; assembly: GCA_019425755.1. NCBI lineage: Eukaryota > Viridiplantae > Streptophyta > Magnoliopsida > Caryophyllales > Amaranthaceae > Amaranthus > Amaranthus cruentus. The sequence goes on along the minus strand of CM033462.1, from coordinate 16,311,411 downwards.
TTTGTGTCGTTACCTACCATTTATCTTTATGGACATATACTACCTAGAGCTGTTCAAAAGTGACCTAACCCCGAAAACCCGAACTGAAATTGAAAATGTGTTCCTTTTTTAGGTTTACCAATCCGAAGTTGTACCGGAACCGGTTGACAACCGAAAATTGGAAAGCTGAAACCGACACATAACCGTTAATCGAGATTACCCGAACATAAAAATGACCGACCCGAGTCATATCCGACCCGAATCATGCTCGAATTCAAATTCGATTCGACTAAAACCGATTTAACCCGAACAAATTTTAGATTGAACTGCTGTAAACCTGAACCAATTTTTAACATAGAAATATGATCGACTCATATTCAATCATCTTATTAGTTAATCTAATAAAGTGATAGATATTTTAATAAATTAAATTTTATACATACATGGTTTTATATAGTTAGAGTTAAAAATCAATAGTCAATGTTTATTTAACTACTTTTAATCGAATTAGATGAAAAATGATAGAACTTTATAATTTTAATTTTCAATCAAACAAGTAAAAGTAACAAAGTAATAATAATCACTAATTGATTTGCATTTTAACTATTTTGCTTTAAGTAAAGGGAATTATATCATCAAATAAAAAATGACTAACAACTTGATGTGATATTGACTTGATCGTTAGCAATTAGTAATACATAATCGAATTCTATTTTTTATAAAAAACAAACTCGATCTATACCCGGTAAAACTGAACCAGTTATTAACCGATGACAACCCGAGAACGATTGACACTCGACACGAACTTCAATCGACACCGCACCGATGCTAACCCGATAGCTTGAATAATCGGTCTTCAATAGAACCGTGACTAACCGACCCAACCCGAGTGTGACCCGTCATAACACGCAACCGAATACAAATCGATCTGAAATACAACTGAATCGAATGACACACGTCCGAAACCAACCCAATCACCCAAATGAACACCTTAATACTACTCATTCAAAAAACTACCTAATCTATAACACATTTTGCAAAAACCTATATAATCTACCAGAGCCGGTTCTGGACCCATTCTAGGTAGGCAACCGTTTAGGGCCCCCAAGAGAAGAGGGCCTCATATATATTATCGAGTAAATTATTAGCTATATACTAAGGTAGAGCAGCTAGGTAGGTACTTTACTCCAAACTCTTGGATCCTGGGTTTGAAACCTATATGATCCACTTTTTGGAAAGCATTAATTTTCCTCTCTCTTCAATATTAATCTTATCTTTTTTTTTGATTCTCACACTAATTCATTCCTTTTTTAAATCTCTTTTTTGAAAATGGAATTCTATGAGAATCATCATTGAGACCCTTCTACAACCTTCCTCTACTCACTGAATCATGACCTAACTTTTTCATTATCAACTACTAATTCACAATTTATTGCATAATTACACTAATATTAATAGTTTGTAAAAATTTAGCTATATAACACTAAAAATGATATTCGTTAATTTTTTAATAATTAAAAAAGGGCCACATTTATTCAAAAAGATAAAAAAGAGAATAGGGCCTCTTCATTTTTCGCTCCGCCCTTGTAATCTACTTTTCTTTTTTCCAAGAAACACCTTATATGGTATTTTTGTTTTCGAAAGACTACCACTTGATGATAACTGTCAGTTGATCGTCAAGTGGAGCGTTGACTTTGCATGTGAGACATGTGGCTTATTAAATATACCCTTCCCTCCATTGTTTTTCTTATTTTCCCTCCAATTTCCTAAATTTTTCCCAATTTTCTGCATATATACACTGCCAGACATTGGGCATTTCATTTCATTCACTACCTTCTTCTTTTCTTTCATTTATTATACTTTCATTACTCACTTCACTTACACCCGTGCCTTCATCCACTTCAACAAGAAATCCCAAGGTTGATAAGTAATTAAGTATGGTTATGGTGTTCCATCTGCAAAGAAAACTGAAGAATAAAATAATGCGGAAAAATAAGATTAGGGTTTAATGATTTATTTGTATTGAATGATAATGATGAATTACAGCCCTATAAATATACAAGCTACTGCGCTAACTAAGGAAACAAATATACTAGGGAAATAAAATAAAATCAGCTACGCTAATAACGGTAATAGAATAATTTACAATATTTTCATATATTCCCACACTCCCCCTCAAGTTAGGTCATGGGGTTTCCAATGCCCAACATAGATAATGTAGTCTCAAAGACTTCTGTTGAAACTGCTTTCTTGAGGATATCTACTAGCTGATCTTCAGATTCACATAAGGGATGTGAATGATCTTGTTCTCCAATTTCTCCTTTATAAAATGTCTGTCTATCTCCACATGCTTGGTTCGATCATGCTGGACTGGATTTTCTGATATATCATATTAATGGCTGCTTTATTATCACAGAATAAGGTACATGTCTCTGATGATGGGAAGTTTAGCTCACAAAGAAGTTTCTTGAGCCACATAATTTCTGTTATCCCTTTAGCTACACCTCTGAATTCTGCTTCTGCACTCGACAATGCAACCACTTTCTGTTTCTTACTTCTCTCACTCGTACCCTTCAAATACCTCAAGATTCTGAGAACCGCCTCTAAGTGTGATACTTGAGGTGAATGCATGAACCGGCTTACAACCCCCACTGCATATGCTATGTCTGGTCTGGTATGAGAAAGATAAATGAGTTTTCCCACTAACTTTTGATAGTTTTCTCTGTCAGCTGGTTCTCCTTCAAGTACAGTTTGAAGTCTATGGTTGGTAACAATAGGTGTATCTGCTGGTTTACAGTCAAGAATACCTACCTCAACAAGCAGGTCCAAGATATACTTTTTCTGGTTTATGAAGATCCCCTTCTTTGATCGGAACACCTCTATGCCAAGAAAATATTTCAAGTTCCCCAAGTCTTTCATTTCGAATTCCTTAAAGAGTTTCTCCTTCAGATCGTTAATCTCCTCTTCGCTATCCCCTGTTATAACCATATCATCAAAAAAAATAATCAGACATGTCATCTTATCATTAACTTTATTCAAGAACAGAGTATGGTCTTAGTTACTCTATTTGTAACCAAATTTCTTCATTGCTGCAGTAAATCTCCCAAACCACGCTCTTGGAGATTGCTTCAAACCATGCAAAGCCCGTCTAAGTCTGCATCCTTCTCCTTGAGCAAATTCATTCGAGAACCCAGGTGGAGCATGCATATACACTTCTTCTTCGATCTCTCCATGAAGAAATGCATTCTTAACATCAAACTAATATAAAGGCCAGTCCTTATTGGCAGCAATTGAGAACAAAACTCTTATGGTGTCAATTTTTGCAACAGGAGAGAAGGTTTCAGAATAATCGATACCATAGGTTTGGGTGTACCCTTTCGCCACGAGTCGAGCCTTGTATCTTTCAACAGTCCCATCGGCATGATATTTTATTGTGAACACCCATTTGCAACCCACAGTTTTCTTTCCTTCAGGCAGAGTACATCTTTCCTATGTGTTATTTTTCTTGAGAGCCAAGATCTCATCTTCCATTGCTTTTCGCCATTTAGGATCCTAGAGAGCTTAATCAGTGTTTCGAGGGACGGAACTGGAATAAAGACTGATTTGGAAGGCTTTTGCTGTTTGAGCAAGTTATTCCCTTCATCTCGGCCGATAGGATATTGCGATCTCTGCGACTCGAAATCCGGATCATATCTCTTTGGAGGAACACCTCTTGTCCTCCTTGGAGGCAATTCATACCTGCATGGAGACTTAGTAGCACCAGATAGATCATCATCAACAATAGGTGGTTCAGTTAGTACCTCTTGAGGTTCAGGCAACACCTCTACACCATGAGATGCATCAGACAGGGTATGAGTAGTTTGAGGAGGAAGAATAACTATGTTTTCAGTGGCAATATCTGTGGGATTACCTACTTGCTCTTTGGGGTCTAGATCATCAGAAACAGAATAAGTAAGCCAGCTCAAGTCATCACATGTAGTCTCCCCCTGAGGACAAAGCTGGGAGTAGAAGTAGGACGACTCAAAGAAGTCACAATCCAAAGTAGTATAAAGTCTATTCTGTGTTGGGTCGAAGCAGCGATACCCCTTCTGATTTACACCATAGCCCACAAAGATACATTTGACAGCCCGGGGTTCAAGTTTATGTCTCATAGGTTTGGGAAGGTGAACATAGACAACACACCCAAAGATACGGGGAGGTATAGAGTGGGTACTGGGTATGGTGAAGTGTGTTTGGAGGGTTTCAAGAGGTGTTTTGAATTTAAGGATTCTTGAGGGTAGTCTGTTTGTGAGGTATGTGGCTGATACTATGGCTTCGGGCCAGAAATAGGGTGGAACAAGGGCTTCAAACATAAGGGCTCGACTGATTTCAAGGAGAGTACGATTTTTTCCTTTCAGCGACCCCATTTTGCTGTGGTGTATGTGGACAAGAGGTTTGATGTATGATTCCATAGGTGGTAAAGAAGTGTTACATATGGTGATTGATGTATTCCCCCTATTATCAGATCGAAGGACTTTGGGTGTAATTTTAAACTGGTTAACAATCATATTGTAGAATTTTACAAACACATCGAAAACCTCAGATTTATGTTTTAAAAAAATACACCCAACACATTCTAGTACAATCATCAATAAAGGAGACAAAATAAGAAAATTTTTATTTATTAAACTCAGGAGCTGGGCCCCACACATCAGAATATATCAAAACAAAAGGTTCACTGCTACGACTACTACTAGGAAAATATGAGTGTTTGTGACTCTTTGCAAGAACACAAGCTTCACAGTCCAGGGCTACATTATAATTACTAAATGACGGAAATAGACGTTTTAGATACCCTAATGATGGATGTCCAAGACGTCGATGCCAAGTCCATAACTGTTGATCAGGAGACCCATGAGCAAGCAAAGTGTGACCCGTTTGAATCGCCTCATCCACATAGTATAATCCATCTCGTTCAGTACCACGCCCAATAATCTTCCCCGTCCGAGCATCCTGCACAATACAATCAGAAGAGGACATAAGCACAGTACAATTTAATTCCCGAGTCAGCTGACTAATAGATAACAATTTATGAGATAAACTCGGAATTAAAAGACAATTTTTTAATTTAAGAGACGGAGAAATATTAACGGGACCAGATCGATCAACACTAACACACTCCCCATTGGCTGTTTGAATGTAGTTACGGGTTTGTGGGGTAGTGGATAAAAGATCACGAGGGTCAAATGTTATAGAGCCCGTAATCGAATATCCATTGGTTTGAAGAAGAAGTTTGACACATAAGCCCAAAGGGAGGGCCCAATTTGGGCCGTGGGTTTCGGGTTATAAGGGGAGCCGTGGGTTTAGGGTTTTTTGTGGATAGGGTTTTGAGTGAGGGAGTATTTAAGGCTAAATAAGGCAATTTTTTATTTGCCCTCTCCTCCCTTTCTCTCTTATCTGGTCCGATTATTTCTCCTCATCTCTCTTCTGGTTCACCTGTACCACCATTGCTGTGCATGTGAGCTTCTGATTTTTGTGTTGGTTGTGGGTTAGGCATGTTCTCTTGGTGAAGGAGACCAGTGGCCATGTTAGCCTTGTCGCCGGTTCGGTTTGACTGAGCCTTGGTGGCGGCTTTTCGCTGCCAGTGCTCATTCCACCACTCCGGGAAGCCGATTAGCTTGAAGCACCCATCCTTTGTATGCCGGCTTCCTCCACAGTGGCTACATTTAAGGTGAGATTTGTCTTTTGATTCACGCCAGAATGACGGTAAATCCGACCGGTGGTGTTTAACGGCCAACCCACTACCAATTTCCGAGGGAATCTTTCCCGGTGATGAAGTGTGGGTCATAATCCCACGCCTTGAAATTTCACGGCGAATGGTGGCGTAGGCGGTCTCTAAGGTGGGAAGAGGTTCAAGATTTAATAAATCTCGTTTTTCTTTGTCAAAAGACTCGTCTATGCCGGCCAAGAACTGGAATAATTTCTGTTTTTAAATGAAAGTGTTGAAAATTGTTATATCCTTCGCATAGACCATTGGATTTGGCTGCTGGCGGTCCATCTCCTTCCAAATTGTGATTAATTTCCCATAGTAAACCTCTAGGGTGTCCCAGTTCTGTTTGAGTCCATTTGCTTGACAACTCAAGTCAAATATTTGGAGTTCGTCCCTTCCACTACTTAGTAAAATTTCAATACCTTTCCATAAATCCCTTGCAACTGTGTAATCAAGAAAGTGATTTATGAGGTCGGTATCGATGTTTGAGATTATCCATGACAAAACTATTAAGTCTCTTTGTTTCCAGACCTTGTATCTGGGATCGGTAGTGTTAAGGGGTTCGTCGATGATGTGACTGAGACGACCCCTATAATCCAAAGCAATCTGCATCATTTTACACCAAGTGGTGTAATTTTGGTAGTTTAATTTTTCGGCTATTTTGAGATCGGGTAAGACAGTTTCGATTTGGGTGTTTGGTTTGTGCATTTGTTCGAATAATTTGAACATATTCTCCATTTGTTCAAAGGTTACAATTTGATGGTTTGTGTTTGATTGATTTTCGACCATTTCGGGGTTTTTGGTTTTGTTTGGTTCGTTGGGTAAATGATGACAACCGAAAGGTGTTACCGGTCCCGGAAAAACACCGTCGGCTCTGATACCATGAAAAATAAAATAATGCGGATTAGGGTTTAATGATTTGTTTGTATTGAATGATAATGATGAATTACAGCCTTATAAATATACAAGCTACTGCGCTAACTAAGGAAACCAATAAACTAGGGAAATAAAGTAAAATCAGTTATGCTAATAACGGTAATAGAATAATTTACAATACTTCCATATATTCCTACAAAAACTTCGTGGACCAAGGAGAACCTGGAAAGGAGGTTCAAGACATCAAGTTTTCTAACGTCGGTACCAATTGTAAGAGTTGCAAGAAGTTTATTTGGCGAGATGAACCTGAAATGGTTGATTGGCAACGGGAAGTAAGAAACACACTTGTTGAGAAGAAGAGGCAATTGTCAATGGAAGTTAAGATGTTAACTTTGAAGGTTTCTTTATTGGAACATGAGAAGGAACACTTCATCGCAGAAATTGAGAAGTTGAAGAAGAAAATAATCAATGAGAGAAAGCATGGAAAAACTGTCGAAATTAGGGGATTAGAAGTTAAGAGATATTTTGTTAGGTTTCTTTGTTTTTCTATTGGGTTTACTTGTAATTCTTAATTGAAAAATCAGATGCTCTCTTGAGAGACCGTCTCTCAAAAGTCCAGCCCAAATCTATATTTAGAGTTGTAACAATATATATTTAGAATTGGACTGAGCTTTTGAGAGCCGTCTTTACAAAAGACGGTGTCAAGTAAGAATTTGTGTTGAAAAATTTAAGAACAAAAGTATATGCCCAACCAATGGAATCAACGTTATAAATCAAGTTTAGTTCTTTTTTTATTTTTTTTTGTTGCATATGAGCAAAAGTATGTACCCAACCAATGAAAGTTTGAGTGCTGGTTGTTTGTGATGGTGGTTCAGAACATTCTGTTTGGGTAGTTTTCTAGGTTAGGAAATTAAAGTAACAGAAAACATTATAATCAAAAATCCTAAATAATTGCAATCAATTAAAACACACAAATAAACAATACAATCAAGCAATAAACAAATTAAAAAAGTTAGTTTAACTAAGTTTTTTAAAGAAAGCAATTTACCCTTACTTAGTTACCCATTTTAAATCAATCTTTAAATTCTCCGACAATTTTTTTTTTTGCTATAGACAATGAATTAAATTAGAGAATCAATGCTAAATGGTTCGAATAAGAAATTAAGAGGATGAGAAAATAGGATTGAGACTTTGAATTATGAAAGACAAGATTTTTAATTAGACCATAAAATGCAAAAAAGACAACTCAAAACTAAGGGTGTAAGTTCGGTGTTTGGTTTGGATTATACACAAATCCAAATCAAACCAAATTAAATTCGGTGTTGAATTTTTCAGTCCAAATCCAAATCATTATTTTTTTAATTCAAATTGAACCAAACCGAATTTTAAAATTTCAGTCCAAATCAAACTGTAACCGAATAGCACCGAATTAACAGGAAAAATACAACAAAAATACATCAAAAACAAACGAAAAAATAACAACAAAAATACAAAACTAAAAAAAGAAAAAAAATAAACTGATCATGATAACAGAAGACGAAAAAAAATAACCCAAACATCTAAAATAACAAATTATAACAAATAAATCTAAAGCTAAAACCTAATTAACGAATGCAAGTAAAGGATATTACCTTTGGCCTTCCATTGAGAAGAGATGAGATGAGAAAATGAAGGTTTCAACTATGAAAGAGATGAGATGAGCATGAGAATTAAGAAGGAATGGAAGAGGAAGTGAGGGAAGGGGATGACCGGATGGAGGGAGTCGCCTGGCTACTTAGTGGGAGTGTTGGTACTCAATGGAAGAGGAAGTGAGAAGGAATGAGGGAGAGCCGTCTCTCTAGAGGAAGTCTACGGTTTCATTCAAATGGATTTTATTTTATTAAAGCTTATTTATACGTGGGACTGCTCCGGCTGCTAGGGTTTTATTTCCATTGGGAATGGGCCACCTACTACTACTACTCACTCCCAAGAAATTTCGGTCTTGTTCGATTTTTTCGGTTTTATGGGCCTGAATTGAAATCGAACCAAACCAATTTTTTTTTCAAAAAAATTGTCCAAACCAAACCATATTTAAAATATCACCAAACCAAATTTCTTATTCGGTTTGGTTCGATTTGGTGTTCGACTTTTCACCAAATTACTTACGCCCCTACAAAACAACATAAATGAGTGAAATTCAAGTTTGAATAATAGATTGGTAAAATAAATGAAGATTTGGGAATTTACTAATAAATTAGATGAGTTCATGTTGCATTGAGGTAATATTGAGGTAATGATTAAGTGAATGAGAGTGGAAAGAAATAAAAATGGGAAGTTGTTACTTAGTTTAGTGAGCTTAGAGTATGTTACCTGCTTTTCACATGCAAAGTCAACATCCTATTTGATGCTTAACTAATGGTATTTTTTAAATGGTAGTCTTTTTAAAACAAAATATCATATAAGATTATTTTTTTTGGGAAGTGGCTATAAAATTAAGTTTTTTTTTTTTTTTTTTTTTTGTGTAAAGTTTTCATAAAGTAATAGGAGTATATCATACTAGTATAGAAACTCGTTCAATGCACGAAGTTTTTAATAGAGATGCAATTACATGTTGTCAACATAAAATTATAATATTTCTTACAAAATAGGTAAAAAATTTTAGAATATATAGTGTTCTTAATGAAAAAATTCGATCGTTAATATAATTATTAATTAAAACTCTCATACTTTTCAAGGCAAATTTGGGTTATCTTTCAATAATGTTATCATAATATTTTTTGTCATTCTCAAAATAATTTTTGATTATCATGTATATTTTTCTTGATGAAATATTTTAGAAATAAAAATTTGAATAAGTTGATGTTATATAGCTTTAAATTCAATTATATTCCAAGTAACTTTAAAAGGAAATCTTATATAACTTTAAATTTAAAAATATAATATTTCAAGAAAATTTAACAGATTATATCTAATTATGATATACCACTCGTAAAGTATAAGAATAAGTTGATGTTAAATATGGTAAGAATTATTTCATATGGCAAATTACTATGAAAATGTCATGTGAAATTTTACATTCTTTTCATTAAATCGTACGATAATTGCTATAAACGTCAACCGAACCGTGTAAACCATTGATATATATTGACCCAAGAAGTGTAAAGACCTTACTCAATCTTGTATCAGCAAGCAAACTCATATTCTGAGTGGAGTCCTTGTAAGTCTATTCAAACCAAAAATGTCGACATCCATCGCCGTAGGAGACACCATTCCGGACGGAACTCTGTCATACCTTGATGACTACAATCAAAAGCAGGATGTTTCCATTCACTCTCTCGCCGCCGGTAAAAAAGTTGTTATCTTCGCTGTTCCCGGCGCCTTCACCCCTACTTGCAGGTCCCCTGCTTTTTCCTTCCTTTTTCTTTTAAACTCACGGTCACTGGTCACCCTTACTTTATGTCAATCAACCAGTTCAACCAATAGCTTAAGCTCATGGTAGGCCTAGTATATGTTATATGCTCTAACACGCCCCTCTCACTCAACAGTCCATATGCAACACATTCGTTACTCATACCCAACGTTAAATTAAAAGCGGTGAGATTTAAACCCGTAACCTCTTATCCGCTCTTTATACCATGTTAAAGAATAAAGTTAATCAAAAAATAGTTGATGGATGAGCTAAAAAAATATGTTATACCCTCTAAAACGTGTGACTTGAAATAGTTTTTTATTTATCTCATTTTGCTCATGGCATTGCAAATTTATACTACTTTTATTTTATTTTGCTTGTTCTCTTACTTTTAAAACCTTCTTTTTCTATACATAGTCAGAGACATGTGCCTGGATTTATCGAAAAGGCTGAGGAATTGAAGTCTAAGGGAGTTGCTGAAATCCTCTGTATCAGTGGTAATGTTTAGATCATTTCATAATTTTGTAATACATGAATTTCTCGTCAAGATTTAAACCTAAAATTGTATTTCCATTTCATTTTGTTGGAAATACTTTACATACTTCGATGAGACAAGATTCCACATCAAAAAATAGTAGATTGTAGATTTGTATATATATTGACCGATTTAATCATTTTACTGCCATATGGTTTTGGGAAACAATGAACCTCACCAAGTATATGTTCAAGTTAACGCTCTTGACCCGTGGGTTTGTAGGCCTGAGCCCGCAGTAGAGGTGTTCATGGGCGGACTTGGACGGGTAGCGGAGTGGATAGTACATAAAAAATCTACCCGCGGGCTCAAATATTTAAAAGTCCGCCCGCATTTGTCGTCATATTTTTTTGTCGCTCCACCTATTTTTAAAGCGGGTGGGACCAGCAGGTAAGCGAGTATTTATTATATAAAAATTAAAATATAATTCAAATTATAAAGTTAAATTTTAATAAAAATTAAAATATAATACATTGTCCAAAACACTCCTAATAATAAAAAGTGTCAAAATACTCAAATTACATGAAAATAAATATTATATTTGATAATCCAACAAAAACATTGCATCATCGATTTATCTTACTTTGGAGTACGGAGTCCAGATATATACCTCTATAATCATAATAGATTGAAAAAATTATTAAAGTGGGTATGAACTCTTATTACTAAGAATCTTTTGTGAATTAAAGCCTCAAAGTTTTTTTTTATGAATTACAGCCACCAATTTTTTAAATTGACCACCGTTACGGCCAAGTGACCGGTTGAGACCGTTGACCAGCCTTTTTACCGTTGACTTTCCCTTCTTTTTCTTTTTCCTTTTTTTTTTGAGTTTTTTTCTTTTTCTTTTTTTTTTTTTTTTTATTTTTCCTTTTTTTTAATTTAATTCTTCATCCCCAATCATCTTTCTCTCTCTTCCTCCTTCTTCTCCATCATCTTCATCCTCTTCGTCCTCCATTAATCTTCAAAGTCACCATTAATCTTCAACCCAATTTCTCTCCAAAGTCCAAACCCTAAATTTCTTTCCACCATTAATCTCTCTTCATCACTTTCCTTACTTTGTTCTCCTCAAAGACACAATCAAAGACCCGAATACTCAAAGACCCAATCACCCAAATTTCTCTGCAAATCAAACTGAACAAAATAACCCAGATGAAGAAATCAGAAATAATCCTAAATTTAATATAAAGGTGGTATTTTTTAAAGAGAAGGGTGAAGATTTGGAAAACTAAAAACCAGTTATATTCTCTGCAAATCAAACTCAACACTGCATGAATTACTACATTGCCTTAGGCTTAGACATCACAATTTTCTTAATATCTTTTACTATTGCCTTCTCTAAAGGCTTGTTTTTTCGTTATTTGCCTTGGACAATTTGGGTTGTTCTTGTTCCGCTTCGACTCCTTTGAGTTCATGGATATATGGCTTTTGAAGGCAGACATGACAAATAGTCGTAGCAACTATGTGTGTGTGTTTCAGATATCTGGGTTTCAAACATCAAATTGTGCTCAAAAACTAGAACTTGACTTCAGAATTCAGATTTAATCTACCCATCAAAATCCATTCAGATTTAATGGGTATTTTTTTCTAGAACTTGACAAATAGTCGTAGCAACTATGGCCTTTGAGTTTTCTGGAACTTGATTTCATCTACCCATCAAAATCCAATCATTGTTTGGAACTTGACTTTAGAATTCAGATTTAATGGGTATTTTTTTCTCAAATTTAATGGGTATTTCAGAATTCAGAATTCAGTAATGGGTACTTCTCAAATTTAATTCTTTTATCTACCCAGATCAGTAATCGTACCAATTTTAATGGATATTTTTTTCGAGTTTGTGGAAGCCATTTTTGTTTGGAACTTGATTTCAGAATTCAGATGGATAGCCTTGAATTTAAAGAAATCTAGATTATCCGGCTTCCAATTTGGTATTCTTTGATTAGAGTTTTGGAAAAGAGAAAAGAAATTTAGGATTTGGACTTTGAAGACAAATTGAATCTTTGAAGAGAAATTGGATCTTTGAAGATTAATGGTGACTTTAAAGATGGATGAAGGATGAAGATGATGGAGAAGAAGGAGGAGGAGGGAGAAAGATGATTGGGGATGAAGAATTAAATTAAAAAAAAGGAAAAAGATAAAAAAACTAAAAAAAAGGAAAAAGATAAAGAAAACTCAAAAAAAAAGAAAAATCAGAATAATGGAAAGTCAACGGTAAAAAGGCTGGTCAACGGTCTCAACCGGTCACTTGGCCGTAATGGTGGTCAATTTGAAAAGTTAGTGGCTGTAATTCATTAAAAAAAACCTTTACGGCTGTAATTCATAAAACGAGAAAACATTAAGGCTGTAATTCACAAAAGATCCTATTACTAAATTAAAATTGGGTATGTATAGTAGACTAGTAGTACTAGTACTAGGCAGTAGAATACTAGTTTAATAATTATAGAATTAATTCAATAAACAATATATTAAACTAAGCGGGCGGGCGGGTATACCCGCGGGTATTTTTTGGTGTAGCTACCCACCCATTTATCTTGGCGGGCGGGTATTACCCGTTCAAACTTTAATTTTTTTTAAAACGTAGTCCATGTCCACCCGTTTGTTGAGTCGGATGGGTCGAGCCTGGCGGGTAGCCCGCCCATACACAGCTCTACCCCACGGGTGTCCCGTCTACACACTGTGAGGCACGGTGAAATTATGTGACGAAGTGTTAGAGGGTATTACATTTGGTGGTGTTTGATTTCAGTGAATGACATATTTGTAATGCAAGCATGGTCCAAGACATACCCAGAAAACAAGGATGTTAAGTTTCTTGCTGATGGAAGTGGAGATTACATCCGTGCACTTGGGCTTCAGCTAGATCTCGCCGATAAAGGCCTCGGCATTCGTTCTCGTCGATTTTCGCTCCTCGTCGATGATCTCAAAGTTAAGGTTGCAAATATTGAATCAGGAGGAGAATTTACTGTCTCTAGTGCTGATCAAATCCTTAAAGCATTGTGAACACCTTTCAATTTGTGTATGTTGTGTTGATGTTCACTGTTTCTATCCTAAACTTCATGTTGTTGTGTTTTATTGCCTGTGTTTATGGATTGTAGGGCAAGGCCTTGCTCGAGCGAGCCGCTCGAACTCCAATCGTACTTTTTTATGTTGAATAACAAGTTAAATTTGGCTTGAATTCTTTTCATTTCCTCCTAATTTCTATAAAATTTCTATAGAATAAGTGTAAAAATTTAATTACTATAAGGTGTCAATAACTACAAATTCTTGTGTTTATTACATTTCCTTGTGCGCAACAAATAAGAAAACTTCACGTAAATTTAACGACAAAGTAACTTTGATGGAATAAAAAATTCACATACGTCTAATTTCAATTAGAATGTTATACAAATTAAAATTTATCATATTTTGGGAAATAAAGTTTTCAAATAAATTTGGAATTTAGATAAGACAATTTTACATTAATAGTATCAACTTTACATGGTTCTTAAAACTTTATAAACTTGAATTTGTATATGGTTAAGATTAAGTTTTTTAATCTTCTTTTTGAATGGAGTAACTGGTAGGTAATTGAAAATTTATGATTATTTTTAATTCAAAATAATCCAAAAAGTTGATACTTGTATTTATTTTAGAACAATCAAGATTTGTAATTTGTAAATCAAAAATTTTTTAACCCTTGATCTTAATCGACAGTTTTCACCTTTATAACTAGACCTATGCAAGACTCAAATGAAAATAAGTCAAGTCGAGATTTATACATATAAAAGCGGGCTTGAACGGGTATGACCTATTCGCTATTGAACCATGCCTGACTTAGCAGCCCAATAGATTTATACAAATTAAATTATGCGGCTCATTTCTTAGAGCTTGTTTTCACTCAAACTCATTTATTTATATTAATAAAGGACTTGTATAAAGCCAGAGACGTTTTAGGTCCTGCCCCTTCAAAGCTCGCATAATAAAGAGTTGACACTAAAGTCAGAGCGGACCAAAAATTTTGGTCTAGAAATATTTCAGATCAGACCAGACCTGATCGTTTAAACCTCCGGATCGGACCAAATTAGACCTTACTAGAACGGACTAGTTGATTTGGTATATTGTTTTTTGGTTTTTAAATTTATTATTGTCAATTTATTAATTTGTTGATTTGTAATTAGTTAATTGAATCAACATATATTAAAAATACAAAACTATGATTTTCAATCATACTGGTCTGATCTAAAATTTAAATCATAACAGACCACAAACAGTAATTTTTAATATATGTTGATTCAATTAACTAATTACAAATCAAAAAATTCACTAAATTAATTTTTTATGTTTTCAATTATACGTAAATAAAATTATAAAAAGCTAGCTATAGATACGAAACGAATCAAACAAGGTCTTATGCATTTGATTGTGTTTTAATCTATAGATTAACAAAATAAATACAAACTGAAAATAATTGATGAATGATCCATATTTCCAAATTTGACATGAATGAAAAAAGGTATTAAATATGTTCATTTGAATTATTAAATCGATTTCATTTTGCTTTTCAGGTTAAATTTTTTCGATCATGTTAAAATTAATTATTGTGTTCGCATCAATTTTAAAAGTCAGGCTTTAGTTATGCAATATTGAATACATATGGATTGAGTATCTTTCAAACACGTGAAAGTCTATGAAATAATCCAATAGTTTATTTAGTGGTGAAACCACTAAGACACTCCATAGTCACATTTCACCAGCCAATGATGAATGATGAATGATGACCAAATACAACAGTCATACTCTAAAAAAATGTTGCGCCATAATTTGCTCGTGCGAATAAGTTGATGCATTCACATTATTTTGTTCTAAATTGTCAAGCTTTGATTGATACACAACATGCTCCATGCTATATATTTTATTATGTATCGTCTTATACATTAAATTTATTATATTTTTATTTTAAATTATGATTAACTTTTTTTCAAATTCTTATACATACATTTAGTTTATATTTTTATTTCATTCATACATTTTTTTCTATTTGCCCATAAATTAAAACATTTTTACCATACATGTTGAATTTGACCCAATTCAGAATCAACCTAAAACCTTACTGAAAAATAGTAGATTATAACTCAAAAGTTCTAACCGGCCAGTAACTCGAAAATGACCTGAACTGAAAATTATAACCCTATTAGCTTGACAAGAACTAAAGAGTCAAAAACGATTCAATTAATAATCATCTCAACTTGTTACTCAAACCTCGAGAGTTACCAAGCTAATAGGGTTTTGGTGAAAGGTGGTGTGCTACCAAGTGTAGAAACTTAGAAATACAAGTGATATTTGAAGATGTTTGATAAATTTGAGTATTGTCAATGACTGTAGAGAAAGCTTGGGCCAACAAGCCAAAAACCAACTAAAAAAGCTAACTGGAGCAGCTTTTTTATTTTGGCTTAAAAGCCAGCTTTTCAGCTGCTTTAAAAGTAATTTATCGAATATGTTTTTTGGCTGTTTGACCAACCAAAAAGCTAGGCAAAAAGCTGAGAACCAAACACCCTATTATCTATAAAAGTGAATATCTTTTGATCTTTTATTAGGTAGTTGTTTTTCTTAGAAATAATCATCGTTTGATCATGTTATTGAATTTTGATTTGTAAACAAACATGCCGACTGTTCGTAGAAACGAATGGGGAAGCACTAAATCCAAATCTTGGAGGGCGTTAGATGTGAACAAAAGAATAAGACATAGTATAACATCAATCATACCTCTTTAGATAAGGAAGACCCTTTAAATTTGGAGTTTTTATGGAATTTGACAAGTTTTGGGTTGTATTCCAATGCCCAAGATGAGTTAGAGTCAATCAAACTACATACAATCTAATTGAGGGCATGGAATTGTAGTGGACTAACGGCCCGTTTGATTAGTGGTATTAAATGGTGATAATGGGAATGATTTATTGTGAAAAATTTCATTAAAAAATCCAAATCATTCCCATAATCCCATGGTAATGAAACTTTGATTACAAAAAAGTTTATTTGTATACAAATTGGAATGAATTTTATGAAGAAAATGAGATGATTGGAGTTGGACAAACATGGCCATCAAGGTACCCAAGAGATTTTTCAACAAAAATTACACTAATTTTTCATTCCCATTATCATTGTTTATGACCACCTACCAAACGGACCGTAATAGCAAATATGGGTTGATGGAGAATGTAAAGAAGGGAACAAGTTCAAAAAATCTTTAGGAAAAAAGGTTCCATACACCACATGTGAATAAAATAAATCAAATGAGTTCGTCCGCACATTCATGAAGTATTATTTCGAGAATGCCCTATTAAGGGTAAGAAAATGTAGTGATTTGATTTAAATTTGTCATATGAGGAATCGAAACACATTAAGAATGAATATGTAAAATCATAAAGTAAATGTACATGAGGACAACCAAGTAGGCCATGTAGTACGGTTGGAGATGGAGAAAACTAGATGAGGAAGGAAATTATCATTCAAAACTCTTTACCCACATTCCAACTTTAACCGTAAGGATGCTAAAAGTTTTGATGGGTTTTAAGGAAACCCATAATGGAACAGTGAAGTTCAAAGGTCTGATCGAAAGAGTTAGAAGCCATATGTGGAAAGAACGATATGGAATCGAATTTATATTTATATGAAATGCAAGAAGAATTATTCTTATGAGGATTACAGTGAAAACTTAGTTTAGTGAAATTTTTTATCATTAGAAAATGCATAGAGAAGAGCACAAAAAATACTTGTGTATTGGGTTACAAACATTGAGGGGGCATACCTTATACGTCAAGTTGTTTTAGTACAAGTTTTAGCTCAAATAAGTATCTTTTTAGAGGCATTTTGCGTCAAAAGTCAGGGCATCTTAGTAGATCCTACTAAATTTGAAGTTTTTCATGATTGGCCTGCACCTAATAATGCCATGTAGGTGAGAAGTTTCTTTGGTTTGACAGATTATTCATTGATGTTTTGTAAAAGGGTTTTTCAAGCATAGCTCGGCCTATGACCATTTTGATGAAGATGGAATGAATTTGAGTGGTCAAAGTATTTTGAACAAGCATTGAGGATTCTAAACGAGCATCTAACTACCTGATTCTTACTTTACCTGACCCCAAGCTTGCCTATATCATTTTAATTATTAGTTTTTGATTATTTATTCTATGCCTAACTTGAAAACAATTAAAAAAAAGGGACATTCCATTTATAAGTTTTTTCTACATGGTAGCATCCAATTTTTGCTCTCAAATCAAATTTTAATTCGTCATTTTAACGTTTAATTTACCGATTAATTTATCAAAGCCCTTAAATGTTGAATAATTTTATTTTCATTCAAATTATTGGCATTATAAAGTTCAAAAGGTGCATTACAAACACAAATAAATAATACAAAAGACACATTTTATAAGCTTAAAAGGCGCAATTCTTAAGTTCAAAAGGAGCATTCTAAGCACTAATACATATCTACTTAATTGTTACCATTTACCAACATTCAATGGCGTTGATAAATTAATTAGTGAATTAAACATTAAAATTGTGAATTAAACATTTGAGAGGAAAAACTGGATGCTACCATGTAGAAAAATTTTACAAAATGACGAATTAAACGGAAATTAACAAGAATTTTTAGGAAAATGCTATGACAATTAGATAGTGCATAAACTGAATACTACCATGTGGAAAAATCTTACAAAAGTGTTATCACTGGCGTTTCGTGAAAACTGGATCCTATCATGTGGAATTCCCCTAAAAAAAAAGCATATGTAAATCATAGAATTATCATTATAATATCTCCATCTCATTTAATTTGCATCATATTTCTATTTAAATGCTATCTTGTTTTTATCTTATACTCATCTTGTTCCTTTACATTTTTTCCATTTGTTATATTTTTCATTAACTTTACTTTAAAATTTTATATTGCTTATAGTCTCCATATGTTTCTCATTAGTTTTATTAAAATCCATATTTTTTCTATTAATTTTCTTTTAATATTTTTATGTTTATGTTCACCACTTTTTCTTTATCAAATCTATTATTCAATAAGATAATATATCCATCATAAATTATTTTACTTAATTCCTATGAACATTCTATGTAAAACTTCTTTGAATTTATTTTGGCAAAGATGCCACAATTCTATTTCAATTTCATTTGTAAAATCATTCACTTTGTATATATCATCCGAATTTTTCTTAAACAGAGTTGTTACGTATTGAGTTGTTGGGCATTATTAAACTCCGTCATCCTTTTCATTTTATCGACACCCCTTATATATTGAACTTTAAAGATTGTCCGTGGTTACTTTTCAAACCTTCAATCTCTAATATCTCTCTAAAACTCTCTCCGAACACTCATTGAACTAAAACAAGCTAAAACTAAAAATCAAATTACAATGGCCAACAAAATGAGCATCAATATGATTGCGAAATCAATATGAATGTGTTAAAATTTGATACATGTTCACTCTTTTGGCTATAACTTTAAATAGAAAAATCATATAATTGCAATGTTTACGGCATTAGAACCTAAACTACAAGATCTTTCCAATGATATATTACATGCCCAATTCCGATAACCGGCGAGAAATGACAATCGTTTAAAGTTTGTTTGTGCTGAAATTTGATACATGTTCAATCTTTTGGGCATAACTTTTTATAAAAACTTTTATTAATGCAAGATTTGCAGCGTTAAAAACTAGACTTCAAGATCTTTTCAACGATATATTATATACTCAATTCTGACAATCGAGCGAAAAATGACGACCGTTTAAAGTTTGCAATGATTTCTAACATTCAGTGGCGCGCGACCGGACTGCAGTATGGTCGCGTAAAACACGCGACCGTAAACACGCGACTGGACTGCGGTATGGTCGTGTAAAACGCGCGATTCCACCACGGTTCGATCGTGCATTTTACGCGATCATACCGCGGCACAGTCGCGCGCGATTGAATGTTAGAAATCCCGACAAACTTTAAAAAGTTGTCATTTTTTCGCTCGATTGTCAGAATTAGACACATGATATGTCGTTGGAAAGCTCTTGAAGTCTATTTTCTGATGCCGCAAACCTTGCATTAATAAAATTTTTCTATAAAAAGTTATGCCCAAATGATTGAACATGTATCAAATTTCAGCACTAACAAACTCTAAATGAGCATATAATATATCATTAAAAAATAACATGAAGTCTAATGCCACAAACATCGCAGTAATGGGATTTTCCTATCAAAATTTCGGCCAAAAGAGTGATTATGTATTAAATTTCAACACAAAACGTGTGATTAGGTTTATTTTCCGATTTTAAAAGATTATTCTTTTTTAAAATTAATATTTTTTATTTTAATTTAATTATTATTGATGAATTTGGTTTAGTAATAATAACAGTTGATGTTGTTATTAAAAATAAATTTAAGGGTATTTTAGTAATTTTATTAAAAAAAGGTGGCGATATAATTAAAAGGGGGGCAGAGTTTAGTTATTGAGTTGTTATTTTTCCTGAACTTTTTTTTAAGCTTAATTCCTAAAGTATTTGGAGAAATAAGAACTCCCCCAAACTATTTGGAAAAATAAGCTTATGGCATGTTCGCAGTTACTAACTGCGAACAGACACCTTAATGGGCTGGGGGTTGAGTTTTGGGCAAGGCTTTGTGTTTCAGCTCTGTTTGCAGTTACTAACTGCGAACATACCTTTTTATGTTTTTGGTCTGTTAAAACCACAAACTTTATACACCAACTCAACAAACTCACAAAGAGACATATCAATTCTTGCAACAATTGGTCTGAAATTTCCACCTTGCAACAAGAGTGTGCTTGATTTAGTGTGTCCCAATTCTTGTGGTTGGAAACTTCGTGCTCGCCAAAAGAATAGTGACTTATGGACCATAGTGACTTATAAAGGTCCACATACATCTACTTGTGTTAGTGACAATTATAACTTGGGTGCACGCCATTTGAATTCTTCTATCATAGGTCATTTTATATAAGAATGTGTTCGGGTGGATCCAACTCTTAAGGTTAGTGTGATCATTGAGATGGTAAACACAACATACCATCACAGGATTAGTTAGTTCAAAGCATGGACTGAAAAGCAAGCTGCAATCGCAGAGATTTATGGTAGTTGGGAAGAGTCATATGAGCGTCTCCCACGTTACATGCAAGCTTTGAGAGACGCACACCCAGGTATGGCTGTGGAATGGGTATATAAATCAGAAAGTCTTGGTGTAAAATGGGAAATAGCTAGAGAACGACTTGCTTCTAATCATCCGTACACTCCCTATGTTGAGGGAAAAATAGAAGCAAACAGGCGTAAGGCACGATATCACAGCATAGAGCCCTTTGGCATAACCAAAGGCAAATACGAAGTCACAACTGAAAAAGGCGAACGGATAGAACGCAAATGCGAGAAGCGTTACACTGTTAACTTTTCAAACCGCACTTGCACATGTAAAAAGGTTCAAGTTTTCCACTATCCATGTTCACATGTGTTAGCTGTATGTTCTGCATATAGCTTATCCGAAGACCCTTTTGTCGATCGTCGTTTTCGCACTACTAGCTACATGAGGACCTATGAGCCACAATTTGAACCTGTTCTTGACTCTACTCAATGGAGGGAATACAATGGCCCTCGTCTGATTGCTGATAATAGTAGAGTACGAACAAAGGGACGTCCAAGGTCAAAGAGATTGCGTAATGAGATGGATGATCGTACTGATAGAGGACTCAGATGTGGCTTATGCAACGGAACAGGTCATAACAGGCGTAGTTGTGCACAACGCCAACGTGGTTAATTTGTGTATTTTTTAGTTGAACAATTTTTATGTCGTAGTTGTATTTTGGACGATGAATTATGTATTTTAATTAAGGAAAAATTACCAAGAATAATACAATCTTTTGCTTATTTTCCTACAATAATACTAACTTTTGATTAACCATGAATAATACCAATTTATGAGGGTGTTTCCCTAGAATATACCTAACATGTTAAAAATCAAACTATAGGTGATTATATGACCAAAAAAATTAGTAAATTAGTTAATAAACTAAAGTTGATATTATTCTAAAAAAACACCCCAAAGTTGTATTATTCATGGTTAATCAAAAGTTCGTATTATTGTAGGGAAATTAACAAAATGTTGTATTATTCACGGTAATTTTTCCTTTAATTAATTACTTTGATGTTTAACTATAATTTCTTAACTTAATTATATATAACATGTAACTAAAAACGAAAAAAAACAGCCTTGTTCGTAGTTAGTAACAACGAACAGACCAAAAACATAAAAAGGTCTGTTCGCTGTTACTAACTGCGAACAGAGCTAAAACACAAACCCTGCCCAAAATCCAGCCCCCAATCCATTAAGATGTCTGTTCGCAGTTAATAACTAATACTTATCTTTCCAAATAGTTTGAGGATTTGTTATTTCTCCAAATATTTTAAGAATTAAGCTTAAAATAAAAAAAAGTTCATTTTTCCTATTCTATAACTAATACTTCTGAGTAAGTGGTGTGAGGTTTAATAAGAATGAGAAGATAAAAAAACGAAGCTTATTCTAGCTCCTATGGCAGAAGCACTATCTTCTACCATGGCATCGGTGTCTTGTTCCATTTCCTCTCCATTTATCTCTAAATTTTTTTGTAGCAACAAATTCCAACCACCATACCATCCGCTCCGCAACCTCAGGAACAATCTGGTAGATAAACGCTTAAAAATTGAAGCCACGATATCATGTAAAGCTACCAGAACGTCTGAACAAGAATTGGACATAGCTGATGAGGACTCTATTGGCGTCGACAATCTCCGTCGCTTTGTTGAACTTAATCTTGGTACTTGGACTGGTTCTTTTCATGTGGGTATCTCTTACTTCCTTTTAATTTACATTCCTTCTCTTTTTTGAATTGGGAATTTCAGGATTTTATTCACCTTTTTAGAGGCATGAATTTCAGGATTTCTCATAATTCAGGACAATTTATAAGCTATGTGGGTTGTTACTTTGGTTTTTGGCCAAGTATGTGGTTTAGAAAAGAAAAAGCTATATAAAATTAGTGTCTTGCAACTATAGATTGATGACATTTCGTCTGCAATTGTACTAGAAGTGTATTTTATTGAATGAGCTTGTACTGAATGGCATTTTTGATTTTAGGGTAACACTATATTAGTTGTACGATTGGCTTTGAGAAGCTTATAGTTTGAATATTGATCTTGGATGTGATATCAGATGAAAATGAACAAGATTAGACTTGCGAGTACATCAAAAACAGTTAATTATGTACATTAAGTGTTTCAGAATGCTACTGGGAGTTGCACATTTGCAACTCTCTTTTTCTTCATACTAGAGTGGTCTAAGAGAGGGGGAACTGTTCGTCGTAGACTTGCAGTTGAAGTGATAGAGGATGCTATATCGTTGGAATCAAGGCTTTGACATTGTTGATTGAACTTGTGTTGCATTATTGTGCACGTTAGTTCAGAGTTTAGCTTTCTATATTCTTATCATGTTGCACACTTCTTCAACTCACAATTGAAGATTCTAACAATGTTCTTTCCACATATTTGTCTCCTACTTCCTTTCTAGTCATGCTTAGCAGGGATGCAATGCTTGATTTTGACCTGAAGTAGATGAGTGAGCTTTGTTTCTTTTACAAAGCTACTGATAGCATACAAGTATACAACTTCTATGGAGTATAATGGACTGTCCAGCTACAAGGAGGGTTGACTTCTTAAATGATCTTGCTACCCTAGTACTAGTACCTTAGCCTTATAGCCTTTCAGCTGAAGTCTACTTGTTGGTAAACTGGATGAACAACAGATCCTCATATTCAATTATTTAGTATCTTCTACTAAACACACTTCTTGTATAGGAATATGTCATGTGTCATATTGTTGTCTTATGTTTAAGTTTGCATTTAGATCCCTTAGAAGGTATTGTAAACCCTTCATACACAAGGCATCCTTTTTTGATTGTCAACTTTGCCATCTGAGTTTTTTAGAGTAAATTTAATATTAGAGGGATCAAAAAACAACAAAAAGGAGATTACTGAAGCAGCCTTTAGGAATTCTTGGTTCTCACCATTTCATTGTTCTAAATCAGTTTTTTGGCTAGCTAACAACTGTGATACTGATTTATATATTTATTTATTTGTTTGTTTATTTATACTGTACACTGATGATGAGAAGTAGTGCAACCTTCTATTAATGGAGTATGTTTTATTTTTGAATTTTTGAATTTTATGATTTGTGTTTAATTTGTTGTTTGCAGCAATTTGATGCTGATGGTAATCTTCTACATAAAGTGACCACTAAGCTTTCTGCAAGTTCTTATGGTGAAGATGATCTTATTAGCCTCATCCAGACGTAAGTTAACTTTTATGTTGTTCTGTCATGAAGTTTGACTGGATAATTTCATGCCATTCCCCAATTATCTTTGCTTTACTAGTCTCAAAATTCAGTTTTGCTTATATTTCATGATCTTGGTTGATGCTTGTGTTATTAAAATAGTAGTTATAGATTGAAGAATGTTATTCAAGCTATACTTGCTGTATTTTAAAGGATATATTTTGGCAATTAAAGTTGTTTTATTAAATACCAACAATAGATGCAAGCTCTTGACTTTCCATAAAACTTTCTGAGTAAAATGAACATGTAAAAATCTGCACAATCTGAACTTTTCAGATCAAACTGGGTATAGAAGAAGAAACCGTTTAGTATTCTCATTTGATAGTCTACTCATTGTGTTCTTCTCACCCCACTATTATTTTTGTTTTCTTGTAATTTTATTTTAATTTCTTTGCTGGAATTAAGGTTTTCTAATTTTTTTGTAAATTTTTTATAAAAATTTTATTAGTTGGTCGGTGATGGATAAGTTTACTAATATTATCCTAAATTTTTTAAATCTATTTCTTTGTTGGTTTCCCAAAGCCTTAGATTGTTTTATTTCATTTTTTTAGCTATTTATTTATATGTGCTCCTTCTTTCGGTATCCGACTTAGTATGTTTTCAATTTACGATTTTCCCTATTTGTACTACTTTTTTTTGAATACTAATTGCACTATTTTTTGAATTGATAAAGATTTGGGAGTGGGAATGCTTCTATGTGGGGTTGCTAGTTAAATATGTGAAAATGAGTCCACATGACATTAGCTTGGCAAGGGCATTTTCATTCGGTTTAGTTGAACCCGTAATAGATACGTAAACATCTACATATATCCTTCAATTACCTTTATGCCATTAAGGGGTAGGATTTAAGGGATCAGATTTACCCAACTTTACACTTGTAATAACAAGAATGTTGTTTCTTATTGACCATTAAGTGGCAAACGCCATCTATGACATTACATAACTAGAAACGCACAAGATAAAACATCGTTTTGGCTATCGTATATGTGAAAAAATGTGAAAAATAAAATATGAATAAGTCTTTAGTTTGTTTCATTGAACCACTGCAATTATTGTAGTAAGTCAAAAAGGATCCCCACCTATAAAGTTTTATTTATCTATTTCCATGGAAGTTGTGCTTTGTATATCCTGTGATTCGTTTTAGTATCTTTTTTTACCTCACCTTTTTGATTCTTTTATTCTCTCTTGTATAATAATTGTTTTATAAACACATATGGGTACAAATCAAAATGTAATCTCTAGAATCTGTGGGGTTTAGTGATATTTATATAACAATATAATGTACTTTTTGGGTTTATCAACTGTATATATTCACCTATTGGTATTGGTTCCTATAGAGGCAAAGGAGTTATGAGTGTACTTAAACTTCAATTATGAGAAAACTATAGTTTTAAGACAACAGCTGCCTCAATTACTCGTCCTATGCAAGGACTATACTTGCCATATGACTTAGAGTCTAGAGAAGCTGAAACATCCATCCTGTTTTATCATAATGTAAAATGTAGTAACAGTCGCGAACGCGGTATTGGGAGTGATGCGGTTATCATAACGCCTAAATATCGTTCGAACCCATTAGATATCCTTTGCTATGGCCCAAAACATAGATTTTTTACATCTTTACTACGCGGGGAATATTGATTCGTTGTTTTTGAAATCCTTTACAACGCAAACGATGCGATACGATGCGACCTTGTTGTTGCACTATGTTTTTTATGGAAGAGTTTAGAGTCTAGACATTTGTTCTTATTTGCTTGTGTTGAATTTCTGCTTTACCCTCATTGTATACATGAAAAAACGTGTTTTTGCATTGTTGGGATGCTTTATCATAATTAAGGTAATATATTGACTATTGACTTTTGCTATGAAGTTAGTTTTTGTTGAAGTAATTAAGTTACTGAATTCCTTTAGCGATAAAGCTGTTTATAAGATTGAGATTGGGTATCTACATGCCGTAGTCTTAAGGTTTACATGTGAAATTATGTCAATTATTCCTTAGAAATTGAACATGGAAATTTTTCGTTGGGTTATTATTTTTGTTTTCAAATGTTAGGGTCCAATATAATAAACCTTTATGTTGAGATATTTATGGTAATGTTCTAACAATTTAGGCTATATATACTTGTATTATTCATCATCATTATATTTATATTATGTTGATTAATGTAAAATTTTGAAAATTTTTTTAAGTGATATCTTTGGTTTGTTGTGGACCACTGTTTTATTAAGGCCTTCCTTTGGTGACAAATAATTTTAGGTTGTACATTAAACAACCTCCTTCAGGCACATCTATATCTGGTTATGAGGAGGAGCCAGAGTGGGCAGAGTACAAAATTAAAGAATCCAACATATTTACTGTGGACAAGTATCAACAGGTATTTATTCAATTATTATAAGATTTAGAAGATTATCTTCATGTTCTAGAGCTTATACCTATCATTTTTTGAAGTACAATTGATTCATCCACAGATTGGCTTCTTCCCTAATGAAAGGGCATTTGCCTTGAGATACCAGACTGCTGGTATGTTGGAGACTGTATTACGACAGGGAGTTCTAGGAGAAGATGACATCGGTGAAGAATCTCCTAGGTAGGCAGTGTCTTTTTCAAGAAAGTTTCTCCTGTTTTTTTCTTGAGCATTATAGCTTAGGAAATCAGAGTATCTTATTTAGTAATGATTAATATGAAAATTAAAATAATTTTATGAAATATACAAGTAATGCTTTGCTTGCTATTGTTGCCCCCTTTCTCGCACTGTCACATTGCTTGCAAGCCACAAACATTTAGAAAATGAAAATTTGTTTCTTTTGAAGTACGTTATGCTTCTTAGGTTATAGCTTGCCTTCTTGAATCTTGATAGACTACTCTAGTGCTAAAGGACCTTTTGTATTCTTTTTAGTTTTGCCATTGCTAATTGGACTTCTTTCACTCTTTATCCTAGTTATAAGTGTTTCAGATTTCCTATCACACCAATTTGGAGGAATTTCTCATTGTGTCTCTTGTGAAACTATAGAAGGATTGTCTATGATTTTGGCTTGTAACCTTCAAATCCAATTGTGATCACCTTTTGTTTTTGTCAGGTTAAAAGGGGATGGGGCTTTTTGCTCTTCATATCATATTGTGCAACAATTTCCACAAATCTACCTTTTAGCTTGAAGGGTATAATGTATCTTGCCATTTGTCATATGATAGTGATTTTGATTATAGAATAAAAATGAGGTTGTCACGCTAAGTAATGACTACTTTATAACAGATTTTGAACTTGCCGTTACGCAAAACCACATCACATAACTTGTGGTTGAAAATCATGGCATAACAATAAGCAACCATTGCAAGCTATTAGTCCAACGTATTAGCAGTTATGATTTTTTTTGTGTATTAAGTTCTAAAAGGTCTATTATAAACATTAATTTACATAAGTCATAACGAGGTTTTGCATACGGTAAGCTCAATTTCCGTTATAAAGTGGCCAACAACATACTAGAGCGTAACGAGCCATTGGACTTGTTCTCTAGTCTTATTGTTGTGCTTTAGGATCTGCTAATAGACACCAAAGCAGTCTCGCTATTCGTTTAGTCCATACTACTAGGTGATGAGCAACTTCCTTTGCTTATTCTCCTTTGCTAGGAGATGTCTTTCCCAAGTGTCCAGTTCTTATCTTCTTCCCTTGTGTGTTGAGTTGTTGGTCGTAACTTTTGTGGGCATACTCTATGTAATTCAAATTGTATGTCTGATAGCATCTAGTAGTATGGTGCTTCTAATCTACCCTTTCCCTCTCTTTAACTGTAGAATTTTTTGAATGAGAATCATTATGACTTGCAGAGCTTGACAAGACTCTATTTGAGATAACCAAGCAAGTCTGGGTTACATAGCGTTGCAAATGAAGTATCGTGCACTACTCTTCCCTGAAATGTGCTTCTTATGTTAAGGCAAAGAGAGTAAACTATGTGGGAGTAATGATAACGCTATAAAGTTGTGGCTATTTTTATTCCACATAAGTCTAGTCTTTAGATTAAGTATTCAGGGAGACGGGGGATATTCCATCATCTTTAATTTATGTCCCTTTTATAATTAATGTCATTTTCGTGACAAATTTTTAGTGCAAGATTGTGGGTGTATTTTGATTCCAAAAATATTGCTCCATGACCTTCCAATCATTACACAGAAATTTGAAGCTTCCCTCTTCGCGTCCGTCCATCGTCTGTGAGAATTGCATTTATTCAATGAACAATGATATGCGAGCTAGAGCATTCCATATCATGGACCCTAAAGGAATTCTGGAGATGCTTCTTGTATTTCTTGAACAGAGAGGAGATGTGGTTGAAGCAGCCCCCAGCTTAACAAACTTAGAGGTATGCCGCTTCCAGCTCCGTTGTATAATAAATTTCTTTAATTGCTAATTGTATATAAGATATGAAATCTAACCATTTAGTTAACTATTGTTTGATTTTGCAGGATGACAAGAACCGACTTCTACCTTTTCTAGGTCGGTGGAAGGGCTGTTCAGTCACTAAACGCAGTGGTGTTTATGGTGCAACTATGTCAGAGCACAATACTGTAGCTTCACTAGAAATTGATGAAAATGGTCAATTGATCCAGGTATGTGACTCTTCTTGAGCTCAACTTATCGATTTTGGATGTTCTTTTCATTTTAGAGTTTGAATTTAATGAAATGCTTCATCAAATGTTATGTTGATAGTGAGTGCTTCTCTTCACTTTTTGAAGTTTCTGTTACTTTTGTGCTTCCCATCCATAAATTTACTAGTATTTGTGCACTTTAAACCACGAATGGGCATGGATACCCTAAGGGTCTAGCCTGACTCGACCCTAATTTAAGAGTTTGGATCCACCTATTTTCGGACCCTTAGGGCCCGGGTGAGATTTAGGTCCATAATTTATGTAGAGTTGTATTTTCATATTTTCTTTTAATGGGCTTGTAATCTCCTGTTCAAGTACTTGATCGATGAATCAGATTTATCCCAATGCAACTTGTTGGATATGTAAGAGTTACCTTCTTTGACTTAGATAATTTAAGCATTGTTTGTAACACTACACTCGCTAAAAGCATACAAAACTGGAAAAATCTAATTTGAAACTGAAGTTAACCAATATGAGTTTATGCCTTGTGGAAAATCTGACGTCTTAAGATTTTCCTCTATAAAAATTGATCATTTCTTTTACGAAATTTGGTCCATTCTCATCTATACATTTTGTAGAATCATATTGATTAAATGATTCAGTTTTATGATTTGATTTTTGGAATCTCTTTCGATTCATGATTTTGATAGCCTTAGTTTGGTAATTCGGTCCATTCTTTATAATATACTAGCATATGTCTATGCATTGCTTAATGACGGTGATTTTTGTTAGCTTGTCTTAACCTGCCCTATCTTTCATAGTTAGAAGTCCTTGTGGATGTCCTGACTTGATGATTTTGTATCATAGTTTTCTAATTCTCGTTTTTTTGTGGTCACAAACGCATAGGAGATGACTTCAACTGCAAATGAAAGCAATGTGACGACTAACGTTCAATGGACGGGTACAATACATGATAATTTGATAAAATTTGATAAAGGGTTTCAGATAACTTTGTTGCCTGGAGGTATGTATATGGGATGCCCAACTAATATTGCTAAAAGCCTCAGAGAATCCACATCTTTTCATATTGAGTTTTGTTGGCTCGAGTCACCTGTTAAAAGGCAGAGATTGGTTCGCACTTACGATGTCGAAGGTTTGGCTGTGTCCTCAACCTACTTTTTAGAGACTAAGGTGTAAAATGTATTGTGTATTATATTTTGTTGTATTCATTCGTTCATCTTATTTTAAATGTATAGAACTAGAACTAGAGATGTCTTCTCTAGTTAAAGTTCGATGATGTGCCTGTGCGGATTTTGGTCGCCTCATGTTGCCATAATTTTAAACCACTTCTCCTTGTTATTCTTCGCCATAATTCTAAACAACTTTGCCTCGTTACTACTACAAAGTACTACTTCCGTATCTTAAACTCTTGCACCACTTGTTCTCTTTATGCTTTTTGAAAAAAAGTGGTGGAAGTAGCAAGGCATGGAGCCGAAGAAGTATAAATCTTTTCGTTCTCTGTTCACACCACACTACTATCGTTACTTTCGATGTCAAGCTAGCCAAAACGCATAATGCTGGGATACTTTAAGCCAACAATCCTAGACTTTTAATTTTATCTCCGACTAGCTTTTATAGTCGCATTTCTATGACACCTCCACTTGGAGGAGAAACGATATATTTGGTGCCTTTAGTTATACTTTGTCCCTTTGAGTTTGTTACAATCTTGTAATTTCTTTTGTGAAAATGATTTTTGTCATTTTCTCTATTCATGTCCACGTATCTATATTGTTTTTTAATACAATATGCACAACGTAAATGCGTTGTGCTATTCTTCTTACAACTTAACAACTCTTTAAGTATTATGTTAATCTCCTAAGTAGCAAATTCAAATGGACGGAGGAGTAATATTTAACAAATCGGTTTATGACAAATGTGTTTAGTAACTATATAAGTTTAGTGTGATGATGTGATCTACTATAATAGTTCAGGTTATCGTGACTGTGATGAATGATGATGGCATTTGGAGGTTGGTGGTAAGTGGAGGAAAAGAGAGAAGAGGGAGAAGAAGCCCAAAGCAAAGGAAGGAGTAGATAGAGGAATGGATGGGCAGCAAGTCTCCTGAGAAATTGTCTTTTTGAGAGACGTCTTCCAAGCCCAGTCCATAAGAGTTTAATTCTTACTCTTATTCTATATTTTCCTTTATGGGCCACCCAATTAGACTTGGTCTCTCAAAGAGACCGTCTTTTACAAGAATTTGTGATGGAGAAATTAGGCTTTTAGCCTTTTAGCATTGTGTTTGGATGAAGAAAATTGAGGGAAATGGAAAGTTTTGGAGGGGTGAAGAATTTTTATTTGGATGACAAAATGAAAGAAAATGATTTGAAGAGAAGAGATTTGGATTTTGGAGGTATTAGATGGATGATTTTTGTTAAAGTTTTAATTTCTTCAAAGTTGAAAAGATGTTAAAGTTTTAATTTCTTCAAAGTTGAAAAGATTTAGAAGGAAAACTCTAATCTTCGTTCCTTGTCCTTCCCTTCCATCCTAAACAAAAAAGCGTTACTTTCCTTCTATTTTTCTTTTCTTTCCTACCTTCCCTTTCCTTTCCGTTCATTTTTCTTTAAAATTGTTATCCAAATATAATATTAATCTTAGTTCAGTCAAGTGAGATTTTATTTGATTTTGCTTAATGTAAATTTTATTAATATCAACATTTTCTAATTTTAGAATTGAAATAGTGTATCACAAGTGTGCAAATTAAACCAAATGGAACATACGTTTAATATTAGAGGAAGTAATATTTATGTTTTGATTAAATTATGTTTATACTTTATCTAGGGAAAATTGTTAAAAAGTTCTTAATAATTTTTTTTTAAAAAGTACCAAATAAAAAAAGTTTGGCAAAAAAATATCTAATAAAATTTTTTCTTTTCCAAAGGGTATCAAGTAACATTTTCTTCAGTTAAGAGTTAACCGTCAAATATAACGATTGACTGGTCAAATTTGAAAATTCTTCTTTCTCATCTTCAATTTCTTTTTCAATTTAATTTTGATTTTGAGTAAAAAGTAGAAGAAGAAAATAGTGAAGAAATTGAATTTGAAAAGAAATTGAAGATAAGGAAAACAAAATTTCGATTTTGACCAGTCAACCGTTATATTTGATGGTCAATTGAAAGAAAACGTTACTTGGTACGCTTTGAAAAATTTTATTAAGTAATTTCTGACACTTTTCTATTTTATTTAAGTTGTTTTTTTCTCAACAATTTAGTTAATTAATTAATTTAGTTTATTGATTAGGAGGAAGTAAGTTGTAAAAGAATTAGCATAGTGCGGCTAATTGGAGTTTAGGAACTCCATTGAATGAATTAATAATCGTGTGTTGATGAGAATCAAACCATAATTTCTACTTAACTGAAAGCTTAATGAGCCACAATATGTTGGTTCATCTTGAAATTGAGTTTATATGAGATACTTGATTGTTGTCATGATGGAGACTTGAACCCTCTTTCGTAATTATAGTCAAGGGAGGAGTAAAGGGAATAAAGAGTATATAAGTCCTATTAATATTTTGATGTTTAGTAACGTGAGGCCTTTCGACCACATAGCTACGGTTGACTGATGAAATATACGAAGTTTGTTAATATATAAGATCCTTGTTTTATGGGAGCCCTAGACGGTCGGGTATCCTGAATGAACCTAGAATTGCCCTTGGTTATGTCACACAATTCTCAATCATTGAGGACATGACCCGTGGCCGTACTTATATCGGTATTATCCTGTCAAAAACTTTTGTATGAGATAATCTCATCGCGAGAAGCTCTCCTTACGAAGATTGAACAACCCAACTAATACAATTATTAGCATATGAACTTGTCATAGGCTGAAACTAGAGATTAAAGTGCTAAATAGCCCAACTACTCTTGTCATAGACCGAAACTTGACAACAATTTCTTAATAAAACTTTGGACTCCTTTAAGGAACAATTTTGATAGAATTTAGAAAATGAGTCTGGACAACCCAAACAAGGAGGAGAAAAGTAGTATACTCATAAATCCAAAAAAGGTTCATTACTAAAACCAATTGGTGACAGTAGGAGTTACTCCTTAAGTTTATAAAGTGATGCATACTCTTCTCTTTCTCCGATATGGGACAATTCACATGTAGGTAACACATGGACACGTCAACACTCCCCCTCACATGTGAGTGTCCTTAGAATTTTAGCCCACCAGAAGGGTTACAAACCTATTGGGAATAAACATCCAATTAAATGCCCCTTAACCAGTGGGTAAGATTAAATGCCCAGTATAAAGGCCCAACAACAAACCGGGCTCAAACATAAACCCAAAGAAGGTTCACTACTAAAATCAATTGGTAATACTAGGAGTTACTCCTTGAGTTTATAAAGTGATGCATACTCTTCTCTTTTTCCGATGTGGGACAACTCACATGTGGGTAACACATGAGCACTTGAACGCAATTTCCTCCCTACCATCAAGTACACACATGCTTTATTCCCCACAACAATAATCCAAAGCTTAGTTTAAAATGGCGAATTCAAAATTTCAGGCGAATCACTTTTTAAGCTTACTTCAAATTAAAATTCAAACACAACAAACTCTTATACTAAAACAAATCCACATCTTTTCAAACAATCAATCCAAACCTAATCAATGTTGCAATCAAAATAAAGTCAAAGGAAAAGATTAAGACCCTTAGTTTCCAAAAAAATAAAAATAAAAATAAGAACATCAAATTCTGCAACAAATCCTTACATTATTCTACTAGCTCTGCTCTATACTTTCAATTTCTTCATAAATTGTAGGAGTAGCAGTATTATCCATATCTTGTTTCCTAATATGAGTCAGTTGGTGCAGTTTGGTATGAAGTGCTTTAGCATGGCGTAGCTGAGGCTTAACTCTTGGTTTTGGTCTGGCAAACATCTTAGAAAATATGTTCCATCTTTTCTTAGTCTTCCCAAGCTTTTGTATTTCCTGTCTCATAGTTTGATACTCCTTTTCTAGCTCTGAAACTCGACTCCTTACATCTCCCCCCACAACCAAAGCTCGATCTTGCTCGACAATTTCATCCTGATCCCGGTTTTGTGAGCTATCCACATTATTATCCGATAGGAAAAACCATCCTGATATTTGGGTTCGAAGCCTTAACTGCTCGAAGAACAGTACTTGAACTACCATTCGAAGAGGTAATCTCTCGTTCTGTGCTGCGTGTGTGCTTGCTTCTAGTGATAGTTTCTGGCAGTTCATTAACCTGCAGATTTGTTCTCTTTCAGCCTCTGTCAGCTGCGCGTGTGCCTGTAACAACACGTAAAATGCAATGCTGGAGTGAGCGAGATTAGGCTGTGACTAGCGGTGTTCAATGGGCCGGATAAGGGCCGGGCGAAGCTTAAGTAATTATACACCTAGTTGGATAAGAGACTTTCAAACTTAGTATGGGCTTTAAATGGCCCGGGCTTTCAATGCCCGGTCTGGTCCTACCCTGCCCATATTTATTACTAAAAGTTATTTATATATATATATATATATATATATATATATATATATATATATATATTTATCAATTTATAACGATTAAATTATCATTTATCATAATTAAATTGAGGAGATATAAATAATCCCCATTGACATTGTTATTTATAATATTTAAATTATACATTAATTGTAATATTCACACAAGCCCGTTTCCAACCCATATTGAGCCCTTTTATAGCTCGCTTCATTTAAATTATAGTAGAGCCCATTTTCGGCCTGATCCTTACAAAGTCCTTTTAAAAACGGGCCGGATAAGGGTTTAAAATAGGGGCCCGACCCATTGAAACCCCTGGCCGTGACCCAGATTATTTAGATAAAACCCGATTAATATGCAGTTGTGTGACATACGTAGATCAGTGTCACATGATTCGCTAATCTTCTTGCTAATCGCGAATCAAAAAATGCGAATTATGGTCGGTTTTAGGCTATTTTTGAACCATTTTAAGCGAATCGCGAATCCAAAAGGCAAACTAACTAGCGAATTATGTTTCTCTGACGTAGATGACCATTCGACTTACCTTATACTAGTATGCTGCTTCGCCCCTAATTAGACAACCATATAATGCATAATTGAAAACGCTTAAAAGGGTTACCTTGAGATAGATATCAACAGCATGGTAAAAACCATCAGATCTTGGTCTGGCATTATCAGGAATGACAGCAGCCAGAGATTGGAATTTAGAGGGCTTACAATTGACATCAGGAGCAACTTCAGCAAGGTATGAATCAATAAGTTCAGCCACCAATGTCATAGAAGCCATACATTGAGATGAATTTGTCACTTGCCCGCTATTTTCGACTGTTGTAGGAGAAGATGTTCCCGACACACCTAACTGCATTTGCATGAAATGATCAACGATTCTCTGAACACAATCGATGTCATACAACGTATCTGATGCAAACCCTGTATTCGGAATCATCAAATCTACCAATGTGGCTTGTTGTAACTGCGATCCGACTCTTTTCTCTAGGTTTTCCAAACAAGGAGGATTGCAGTGCAAATTCATAGCTGTTTTAAGCAACCGTAACAGGAATTTAGTAGGTGTGACTCCTTTTTGAGCAGGAAGTAAGTTTACGATTTCCTCTATAAGGTTTCTCTGTTCGGTTTCAAAAGTCGAATCATCAGAAGTATTATCCTTTGGATCACCCGAGTAGGGTATTTGTTTGTTATCCAAAAGCGGAATGTTCTTACTAGCATAATACATGATCGAACCAGAAACTCTTTCGGGTTTCATGCCTCTTGCTTCGACTGCTTTGATAAGGCGCTTATACAGATTGAAACTAAGCGAAGAAACATCTTCGTACCACCAATCATCCTCAATGGAACTAGTCATGTTCTTACCGGAAGATGAGATCCCGTTCCAAAACCAATTTTTGTCTTTCGAGTTCTTGGTGTGTCCGCTTGCAGGCCATCCAAATAAACCTGGGTCGGAACATGCTTTTATGGCTAATGAATTGATGCACCTAGATACAACTTGAGCTTCCTCGGCCTGTTCAAGGACTTCTTCACATGTTGTAAGAGCCTGCATTGAGTCTGCCCAACTGCTGAAAACTTCACTGAAGAAGGCTTCGGTTTGGGCGATCAGATTTCCTTCGCCATATTCTTCTGTCATCTCGAGATATTCCCCTGCACATCGTAGGAAGACTACATTCGAGGGGTTGATTTCGAGTTTCATTCCGTAACAAAATCTGGCTACGACTTGAAATGCCTTGGATCCACCCGGTATGTCATCGAGTTTGAGAGTGTAGTTCGATGATCCATCGTCATTTATTAGCTCTCCTATGCGCTTCTCTAGTAGAGCGCTTCTTGAGATCAAGGGAAACTAAAAACATTCAAGACATACAAAGTTTTATATAAACAGAAACTGAATGTAGTGAAGAATAGAATATTTTGCAAAATACAGCCTTAAAGTCGAGGTCTTTTCCGTATTACATTTTTTTTTGAAATGCAGCCACCAAATTGTTAATGTAAACTCAGGTCAAATAACATTGTTCCGGTCATTTTAGTGCTCGAAATTTTAGAAAAAAGGGTTAGAATTCTATGATTTGGCCTGAACGTTGAAGATATGAATACTTTGGTGGTTGTAATTCGCAACTTAACATATTGGTTGTAATCATAGTGTAAAAATGCTATATGGATGCTATCACGTTAACAGATATGTGATGCGGTTATCGTAATGCCTAAATGTCGGTCAAAATCATAATATATCCCTTGATACGGCCTGAAACACAGCTTTTTTATACTTTTACAACGCGGGAAATATCAAATTGTTTATTTTGAAAATGTAGCCAATGTGATGCGATGCTGCCTTATTTTTACACTCTAACCGTAATTCGCAAAAGGCCTCAAAGTTGTAATTCGTAAATTATTTTAAAGAATATAATTATTCATTTACTAGGGAGATATTAATGATCAAATATGATTCTAGGCATGTGTAAGCCTTAAAATTAGTTGACTCAAATGTAAGCTTACATTCTTTTTGCTTTAAGCAAATATTTTTATTTTTAAGGCAATTTTAGAAAATTGTAAAATAGATAGGACTTTTAAAGAGGCAAAATGATGTGTACCTTGTGTAATTGAAATGTTTCATCCCCAATTTCTATGGTAACATCACTTGCAAGCCCAGATGAACAAAGCCTGTAATAAGGAATATACGATTAATTCATCCAAAAAAAAGCGAGAATAAGGAAATAATTTATGAATTTGATCTAATTTATGTGCTAGACATACATTATTATAAATAAATAATAATAATGATAACAAAATACAAAAGTGTTTGATGTCTTATTAATATAATATGCTAGTTAATTTGCTTTATAAATGCACGATTTAATTAACATTGTACAAAAATTATCTAAAATTAACCATGTTATGCTTTTATACGATTCACGATTCGTGAGTAGTAATGTTTTGTCACCTAAAACATCCTATATACACTCTATCCGAGTATATCATCTAAATTGCTAATAAATAAATATCAACATATATCGAGTCGGATATTGGATGATGATAATGATTTTAGTTTTTTGTGTCATTGAGAATACTAATAGGCCTAAAAATTATGGTTTGAGTCTCGATTGTCCATTATACAATACATTCTATTGTATTACCAAGACACTTTTCTCATGACTTAATAAGGACATCCACAAAAAGAATTTTTTTTTTAATTAGGGTTGATTAGGTTTTACAAAAAAATATAAGGCAATTTATTGCTACAAAAAAAGTGGATCTAACATTTTACCTTTTAAACAATGCAACAAACCAAAAATAGAGAAATATCCCTGTAGAAAACTCAAAAATTGTTTTTTTTGGAAATTAAATTAAATTTCAGAAGAAGAAAACTTTATACAATCGGCTTTTTGAAAGAAGATGAAAACTTTGCATAATTTTTTTGTGCAACTTTGCATAAATTTTAAGAAAATATAAGAGCGGATAATTTTTAAAGTTAGATTTGCTCTTGAATATATTTTGTTTTTCCTTCTTGGTTCATCTTCTTACTTTGTTTTCTTAATTTAATTTTCAGTCTAATAAAACTATATCTATTTCTTTCACTTTCCCTTGACACTTATGATAAAATAACACAAAAATGAAGTGATAAAAAGAACACATAAGTTCAATTATACATACATAAAACGGAAAAAAACATTTTTTTTTTTTCACAAGGTGGGATATATAAAAAAACATGATCAAATGAAAAAAAAAACTAAAACGGTAAAAATTGAAAAGTGACAGGATATACATGACTAATAAATGGGGTTTATCTCAATTACAATACTATCATTTAAAAGTTTTATTAAAAAAATTATTATAGCAAAAAACCACAACCATTTTTAATTGAAAAATATACACTATTTTAGTGAATGTGTATACTCGCAAATTGATTCAGTTTTCATCTCTTTAAATTGTTTTCACGTGATCCAAAACATATACACTAATGTTAAGATCTTATTTCTTAAATCATCTTTAATCATTAAATTTACATGTAATTAAAACACTAGTAATATTAAATAAAATCGAAACTACACAACTAGTTTAGTTTGCAAAGTTATAAAAAGTGATCGTCGTGATCTGAAATCAAATTTCACATCAACATTATTAATTTATCTTTACGAGTCTAGATAAAAAAAAATAATTAGATTGAACAAGGGATACATAAATTGCTACTTAATTAATAAAAAAAAAAAAAAGAAAAGGTACCATGCTTGGCCTTCAAGACGTAAAGAATTGGATTTAGAGCCTAATCGCAAGCACGCCATAAGATCTTAAGTAATGGAAGGAGATCAGAATAAAAACATGTATTACAATGCAATAATAATTATGAAAGCGAAATTAAGAATAGATTCATTAAATAAATATGGAGCCAGATGTTAATATAATGAGAAAAAAACTAATAAATAAATCATCATATAAATAACACACCAAAAAAAGGGGGCGAGTCTTTAGGGTTTTAACGACACATTCAACAAAAATTATTCAATATGCATGCTTATTGATCTACAAAACCTTAATCTTAGGAATAGATGACTAATTCATTTTATTTTCTAACAACTTTAATACAATTATTATCGATTATAATATGTTTATTAAAAAGAGATCCTACGGTGAGAACCATGAGAACCGAGTTTCATCCCTATAACTTGGATCTAATGGGTTAAATTGAGCACGTCATTAATAACATTTTTGTTTTTTTAAAAAAATTGTTGTAATTTAGACTGTATAGTGGTTATCGGAAAGGTTATCGGATCGAGACAGCATGTTTGTCTTGCGTTTTTGTTCATTCTTTGGTTGGTTATTTTATAACTTCCAACGGTTATTATGGATAATTTTAGCCATGTTCTTTGGGATAAATGGGTTGGACGAAAGGTGACTTTGGTTCGTGAATCAACCTCGTGTTTCATGAAGCGATACTTTGCTTCGTGAAGTAGTGTGAGGTATTCTATAAATATAGAATGGTTGTGTGTTGTTTAGACAACTTAATTTCTGATTATCTTCTCTTCTCGAGCAGTTTACATCAAGAACTTGCAATTCTCGTTTGTAATTTTTCTGTATCTTCTTCCATTTAAGTTTCTCTTATGTCATTCTAAATTCCGTGTGCTAGGAATTTAGTGTAATTCTTTGTATCTCAGAACATATTTTCGATTTATTCCCAAGCACCGTAGTAGGAAGGAAATGATGTTTTAGGAAATAGCATCTTGCCTAGAACTAATATCAAGATCAAACAAAATCTTCTTGTTACTATGTTCAATATATGGTGATTTCTGATGATCAAGTTTGCATTTGGTGTATCTTAAGCAAATGTTTAAACTATAATCTACTATGTTTATGTAACTTTATTTTATATATTTGCTTTATAAAATTAAAGTACACCTTTTAACCAATAAATAGTGTTTTTTATCTGAAAAGAAGTCCTTTTGGTAAGAATTTTTTGAGTTAAAAGTTATAATACTTCCATATCTTTTGTGCCTAATAACAAAAGTTTTATAGTGAAAAGTAAATATTTATACATTAACATGCTTATTGGAAATAATTAAAATAGGCAAATCTAATACTCCTATTATTTTTCAACATATTTTAGACTTATTAATTAATAGACTTTATAAGCTAAATATTATTTTCAAAATTACATTTATATGAAAAATATTTTTTGTAAGTTTTTTCTTTTAGTTTTTTTTTTCTTATGATTTTGTCTATATGAAATCATTTTGTTGTTTTGTTTAGCAAACCTTATATGTGTATTAATAACACATTTTATCTAAAAATTAAACGTTTTTATTAAGTTTTTTCTTTTTAATTTTATTTATTATTTTGGTATTTAACTTCTTAAATATATCTTATATGCCTATGAGTAGGACGTTTAATGTGAGAAATAAGTATTTTGTAAGCAATCTTGTTTTTTTATTAAGGAAAATTCTACATGGTAAGCACCAGGTTAAGGGAAACGCCTATAATAACTAATCTTATTTTCTTTTCTACATGGTAAGCACCAACTCTTTCAAAATTAGCTGCCGTAACTATACTGCACAAAAAACTCTCTTTCAATCAAAGTATTCTTGCTTCTCCATTACTGTTTTTTTCGTCTTCAACCGTAGAGCTCAAACCAATTGTGGGTTCATCCACATAAAAAATAAATACATTCAAGACTAAAATATTCACAATTTTGGGTTCATCCTGATTAACCCATCAAAAAAACACCCACAAAATAAAAATTGAAAACACCCACAAGAAATCTCATTTTTAGAATGAAGAAATCCACAATTTTGGGTTCATCCAGATTAACCCATGTCTATGATGATTAGAATGAAGAAATCTCATTTTTACATAGAACCCTCTTCTACCATTAATGGGTTTATTGAAATCCGCCATTGTTGGGTGAGAGAAAATGACTTAGAGAGTTTGTTGAAAGTTCATTTTAGCTTAGAATGAACAAAACCCACTTCTACCATTGATGGGTCTGTTGAAATCCGCCATTGTTGAGAAACCTGTTTTGATAAACTTGTTGAAATCCGCCATTAGTAGGTTTGATGACTTACTTTAACTGCAAAACCGTGCACATGCTTTTTACCGATGTAAACTAGAAAATTTTCATTAAGGATCATAATCAACAAATGTTTTTTATCCTTCAACAAATGAGGAGTAAAATGGAATAAGAAGCTAGACTTTAATGAGGAATATGAAGATGACTTTTATAAGAATTAAACAAGGGCAAAATTGTAATTTCCATACTTGACGGTTTTTAAACGTTTTTTGTGCAATATAGTTACGGCAGCTAGTTTTGAAACAGTTGGTGCTTACCATGTAGAATAGAAAATAAAATTAGTTATTATAGAAGTTTCCCTTAACCTGGTGCTTACCATGTAGAATTTCCCTTTTATTAACGATCGTTATTTCAAAACTTTTTCATTCACTCTTGTTTTTTGCATATCTTTTATGCTTATTAGTAATTTGTTTTTACAGGAAATGTAGTTTCTAGCAAATATTATTCCAAAAACTCCAAGTTTATTTAAACTTTGTGGGATTTGAACTCAAATCATGTACAATATTTTAAATTGCGCTCTACCTATTTTGAGCTATTAGTCTTTCTAATAACAAATAAAATAGAACTTTAATAATAGTTTAATAAATT
Source organism: Amaranthus cruentus (assembly GCA_019425755.1). Lineage (NCBI taxonomy): Eukaryota > Viridiplantae > Streptophyta > Magnoliopsida > Caryophyllales > Amaranthaceae > Amaranthus > Amaranthus cruentus. Next base: position 16,270,257 of record CM033462.1, on the reverse strand, counting down.
GAAAGTAATCATAAATTTCCCAAAGGTTCGACTTGTTTTCGATTTAAAATCAATTCAAGTTTACAAGTTTTAGTAAAATAATAGTTTGGGTTTATAACAATTGGTTTAAAATTTTGTTCCCATTAAGTTTAACTTGGTTGCCTTTGATTTCATGCATAATTCATATCAAATATGACTCAGATGATCACATCTAGGTTTGGGTAATCTCGGTACAATATTTTACTTATAAAAATCAATTGCATGCAGTTCGGGTTCAGCAATACTATTTTCGGCCCTCAACTGGTTTGGGTGCAACTATGATTCAGGTCATGCATGTTTTCGGATGGTAACTTTTAATATCGGGTTGAGTCATATTTGAAAAACTGAGCTAAACATACTCGGTTGATATATTGTGAAATATCCCTAAAATATATTTACTCTTTAAAAATTTCCTCTGTTTCTCTATATCTGTCCCATATGATATTTTTGTTACTATTCACCTCTCAACCTTAATTTTCATTTTTTTCTGAATTGTAGTTGCTATTTTTGTTAATATTCACCCATCAACCTTAATTTGTATTTTATTTATAACTTATATGGCATACTGAATAAAAAAAATCTTGTTCATAATCTTGTAAGATTCGCTTTGATATAAATTTTATTAATATCAAATTTTTATAATTCTTAGTTATGCACAATTAAATATAAAAAATTGAACCAGTGCATGGGATGGTATGAAATATTAGATTGGACTTCTGCAAAGAAATGAGCGGAAAATATTATTATCCGTATTATCGAAATTAGGTTTGATAAAAGCTATCCGACCTGCTAATTCATCTTGATCCTAACCCGAACTAAGTGGATTTGGGTAGAGGCTTTTATCCAATTAATGAAATGGCCAACCCGACTCGATCTGTTAATTAAATAGGTTAGAGTATGGTCAAAATTTTAAACCCGCAACAAGCATGTATTTTCATTTAACTAAACAGATTATTTCGAGTTAAATCAATAAGTGTAACCTAAACTTAATTCATACAATAATTATTTTTCATAGTAAATATAAAATAAACAAATCATAAGCGAAAATTTTAAAATTTAGCCAAAAAAAATACTTCCTCCGTTTCATAATACTCGCTACATTTTCTATTTTGGGAAGTTTCATATTACTTGCTAAACCAATCAGTTAAAGTTCCACCTACACCTATTTTTCTTTATAATACTCTATACCTCATTAACTTTATACCTACCATTATTTAATCTTTATAATATTCTCAATCATCTAAAAAACCTATTT
>CM033462.1:15981484-16263984 GCA_019425755.1 Amaranthus cruentus | reverse complement strand
TGATTACATAACAATCAACAACTCTAAATTCAAGTCCAATTTTAGACATTTCCATCACATTATCATCATTTACTAGTTTTTTTAAACCTTCTTCATATGTCAATGCATGTGGAAGCAAATAATAGAGAGAAAATGGGGTTTTGAAATTTAAGTCATCTTCAATAATGGTCTTAAACTCAAACCAAGAACATTTATCAGGTTCTAAAGCCATAGATTTGCATTCTCCACCAATGTATTCCAACCCAATCCTTGTTCGTTGAAAAACCCCACCATACCACCACTTAACAGTAAAAGAATCAAAGATTTAAGCCTAATCAAAGTAAACAAAAAATCAAAGAATGAAAGATAACAAAATCAAGCACAAAACACCATAATTCATGAGTCAAATAAACCCTAATTTCAAACTAAAATTAATTAGAATGTAGATGAAAGAAAAAGAAAAACTTACCATTGATCATGATTGTCTGCAACACTATCTTCTTCAAATGGAATGAATTTGATTAGCTATCTCGTTAAGATTAGGAGAGTTTATAAAAGGAAATGAAATTTGGGGAAGTTAAAGAACTGGGTTATTTGGTGATGTGCAAATTTATTTAACCGCAAGCGCACGGCGTACGTGTAGCTGCGGGTCGAACACAAGGAAGCTTGGGACAATGGACTTTACAATTTTAATTGATTATATTGCTCAGGGGATAAAAATATTGGTTGGTTTTGAACTAACAACTACAAATGCGATAATTAAAATGGGTTTAAATTATATGATGATGAAATCTAGGATGTCGGGAATCCCCTAAAGTCTTGCATGATCCAATTCTCAATGGTGTCTATGAAATGTCGGATTAATTATGTGATTAAATACGATCTTGTTAATCTCAAACTCTCGCTCTGTTGATTAACTATTAGATTTAGACCCTACTAATTCGATTCTCACACGTTAATTTTATTGAACGAATTAATAAGAATTTAACTAAAATTTACCGTAAAGCAAAGTCGAACCCAATCTTACACGCTAGTTCTATTGACTAGTCCGACAAAGCATATTTAATTTAGGGTTAATTAGCACAATTTAACCACTTTAATCCTTAGTTTCATAGACACATCCAAGAATCAAATCATACTCAACTAATAGGTTCAAACCCTAACCCTAGAAAATGGATCTACTCACTAATCATGATGAATGCAATGAATACTACTTCAAACTTAATGCTAGGCATGTATGATAATAAATAAGAAGATAAACTAGAATGAACCCTAAGCCCAAAGAAAACCTAATCAAGCGAAAAACATAAAAAAGTAGGAAAAAGAAGAAGAAAACCTAATCAGGATTAAGGGTTCTATTTATACTAATGAGGGTAATAAAACCCTAAGCCCAAAGAAAGCCGGAGAAAACACGCGAAATTCCTGGTAGAATAAGCCGCCGTGTCGGCTTTCATGGTGAAGTGGGTAGCAGCTGAGTCGGCTGTACAATCTGGAAGAAATGATAATCTCATCAGCGTATACAGCCGAGTCGACGGTACAAAATTCATACCCATCGCCGAGTCGGCTACGCCTTTTGGAAAATCCAGTAACATTGCTTCGATGACCGCTGAGTCGGCGGTAGACTTTTTATACCCTTCGCCGAGTCGGCGATAGCTACTGGAATGCTTGCTGCTTCTTTTCTTTCACAACCGAGTCGTCGAGGCTTATAGAGATACCTCAGCCGACTCGGTTTTTGGCTACTGGACATTCTTGCTTTTGGGAACTTGTTCTTTTGGTTGTGACATGATTCAATGGATAGCTTGACTCGACCTTTGAGTCCTGTAGACATGATTAGCACCGAAAACCCACAAAAACACATCGAAGTACCATAATTCACCCATTTGGCTACAAATTGGATATGGAATACCTAAATGGAGTGAAACCAAATGAAATGACCGTAAATCGCCTCTAAACACCGCAATGGAGCATAAAAATGTAAGCGATTAGTGCAAATAACTGCACTTATCATTTGGTTAATGTTGAAGGTAAGGTAAATAAGTGAGATTTTTTTTTTAAAGAAAATAAGTAAGATTTTAGCTATAAAATAAAGCTAAAAGAAAATAGGTAAGGTAAGTAATATTAAAGTTGGGATTATTTAGGGTTAATTAAAAGTTGGGATTATTGTAGGGAAATTAGTGAAAGTTTGGATTATTGTAGGGAATTTTTCCTTTTTAATATTGGATAGATTGTCAGCTATTAAAGCTAGTTGTCATGGACATATTTAATAAAAAGAAAAAATTATTTAGAATAATCCAATATTTTTATGATTTTTCTACAATAATTCAACTTATTGATTAACCGTGAATAATTCCAACTTTAAGGGGTATTTACCTAGAGTAAACTTGGGTAGCTTGATGACCTGCTATGGTAGGTGATAACCAAAAAAATAACATAAAAATTAATTTAAAATTAGAGAAAAATTTTGAAAATTTACATAAAAAATTCTAAATAATAAATAAAATCATAAATTTTTTTGAATATTTTTTGAACATCTTCGACATTTTATTTAATTTATCTTTTTTTTCAAAAAAATAAACTTGTTGTAGCTATACAAAAATACCCTGGGATTATTCATGGTTACTCAATAGGTGGGATTATTGTAGGAAAATCATAAATTGGTTGGATTATTCTATGTAATTTTTTCCTAATAAAAATTATTTATTGGCTGTTAACAGTTTATTAGAGAAAAAGTAAGTCAAATAGTTTAAGCTAATAAAAAGGTCGTTTCTATAAGTAGCTTTTTAATTTTGCTTTAAAAACTAGTTTATCATCTGGATTAAAATAGTCATTTATTAACTATTTTTTCTAACTGCTTAACCAATTAAAATTTAAAAATTAGAAGATAACCAAAAGTTAATTTGTTTAATTTACTTGCATTTTTAGGTTCTTTGATTTTGGTTGTTTGAACATTATTGACTTATTGTGGGTTGAACTTTTTCTTTGCACTTTTCATGGTTTTTATTTTTTGTGGGTTCTGAGTGGATGTTGAACAATCGACACTCCTTTCGTTGGTGAAGATATTTCACTTTGCACTCAGAGCCGGGCTTAGGAGTTGGCAAGAAGGGTTATTACCCAGGGCCCTATGTCTAAATCGCAAAAAATAATGGTTGTAGAAGAGTCTATATAGTTGATAAATCGCAAAAGAAAAGGATCTCAATGTGCTATTTTGCCCAGGACCCCGAATTATCTAGTGTCTGTCCTGTTTGCACTTATCTCACTTCTTCATAGTATATATCCTAACTTTCTTGATGGATTATCTTCTTTGACTGTTACATTTTCTTTTTTAGGTACTATGCTATTTTGTGATTGATCTTGTCGTTGCTATCTTAATTTCTAATATTTGAGTTGGATGATTTGGTTTCAAATTTATAGTTTTATGCAAAAATAAAACCTTCACTTGAGCAATAAAATTTAATAGAGTTTTTCGATAAAAAGAAAAAGATTATTAATTAATTGATAATCATATAGCTCTAATTTAGCGCTATTTTACGCAAATTATGAGTCTTAATCTACTCCTTTGAAGAGATTTTGTAGCGGAGACAAACCCTAACTTCTTATTGTTCCTTTCTTGAGGATTTGATTATGACATTTGATGTCTTTGCAACATATTCATATCAAGTATTTTGATTAAGGCACAACAATTTATGGAATATGGAAAAATATAAGTTGTTGCAACTAGATTAGGTTATGCAAGATTCGAGTTGAATCCAATTTTCATTCCGAATCTATTTTATGATTGGATTTTGATATCACCATTGCTTTATGGTAATTATTATTTAAGAATCAACCTTATTTTCATGAATGTTGAGTCAAGACCCAATTCCCATGACGGTGATGGAGGTGAGTTCGATCACCTTGTAGCGTACTCCTTGGCTTGCACGTTTGAGAGCAAAGCGGTTAGTGCAAGAAAGTATGAGAGCTTATGTTTTGGGTTAATCAATGAAGTGATTGATGGTGATGATTTAATTTGGTGTGTGTTAAAGAAGCCAAGAAACGAAGAATATTGGGTTGTGAAGGTGGCTCAACTAGCCGAACTTGTGGGGCTCGATCAAGCCAGCAAACAGAAAGCAACCAGTGGGTTCAGTGACCTCGCTCGACCAGGCGAGTGGTCGTGCTCGACCCGAGCTGCAAGCAGGTCTTCTCCACGTCAGTATTATGTTTTGTTGCGTTTTTAGTGGGCTTTTAAACCCTTTGTATGGGTTATCTAAGGTGTTTTTATGACTATATAAGGAGTCTAAAACACTATTAGGTTATTGTGAGAGACATATATAAGATTGAGAGCTAAGTTTTTAAGCCAAAAGAGTTCTTCACTCTTGTTTATGCACTTTGTGGGAGATTGAAGTAAAGCTTCAATCTTTGCTTTGGAAGATTGTTCTAAAGCTTGTAAGGTGAGTCATTTGTGTAATGTTAATTATATTAATCACAAGATACTTTGTTTGAGGGGCGATACCTCATATATTCTTGTGTTTTGTCCATTGTTGTTTGGTGCTATATTTTTGTATTTCTTTTGCATTCATTTTGTTGGTTATTTCTTCACGATTGGTAAGGCCCATTCTCAACAATTAGTAACAAAGCTTTGGGGTAGATTTGTGGGTTGTTTTGTGGGTGAAAGTTTGTGTGTTTGGTGTAGAAACAAGATGTGTAATGGTGCAAAGTTTCATATTCCATTGTTTGATGGAACGATGAATTTTTCGGTGTGGAGTAGCACTGTAGAGGACTTGTTGGTGCAACAAGGTATTGATGAAGCTCTTGAGAAGAGTATGGTCACAACAATAGATGAAGGAAAGTGGGTGGCCATGAAGAAGAAGGCAGTGAGGACGATTAGGATTGTCATTGCACCCGAGATTATGTATAACTATTTGATGGAGACCGACCCCGGAGTGTTGTTGGAGAAGCTTCAAAAGGTGTATACTTTGAAGTCTTTAACCAACAAATTGTACTTAAGATGGGAGTTGTATCAACTCATGAAAGAGGATGATACAAGTAAGCAATATCACATTAACACATTCAATCAATTGGTGTGTCAATTGTTGTATGTCGATGAGAAGCTTTCTGATGAGGATAAGGCCTTACTACTCTTGGCTCCACTTCCAAAGAGCTATAAGAATATAGTTCAAACTTTACTTCTTGGAAGGGAATCCATCACTCTTGATCAAGCATTGGCGGCGTTGAGAGAGAATAATCGATTTATGGAGAGGCATGATAGGGATGAGAAGAAGGGTAGTAGTAAGGCATCATTTAGTGAAGGCTCAAGAGGGATATCGAAAGAGAAAGGGTACCAAGCACGGGGAAAGTCACAAGGAAGGGTTGACTAAAGTAAAAAGGAGTGTTACTGTAACATTCGAGAAATTTGTTCGGGAATTTTGAATAAATAAAAATAGTTTAAATAAATAATGACGCGTGGAGTGTGGATATTTATAATAATAATAATAATAATAATAATAATAATAATAACAATAATAATAATAATAATAATAATAATAATAATAATAATAAAAAATAAAAAAAACAAATAAATAAATAAAATAAAATAAAAACCCACCCGCCCTTTTCCTTTCCATTTCGTGAGTACCCAGTAAAGACCAAACCATCTTTTTTCCTTCTTCCTCTTTCACGTGAAACCATAAGAGCAAGGCAACCATTTCTCTTCTTCCTTCAACCAATTCAAACCATTTGTTAGCTTCACCATTTCAGTTTCGAGCAAGACCAAACGCAGTTCATTTCTTCTTCTCGACCTTTTTCTCTGAAATTAGAGGGTCGAAAACTCTTGTTTCTTGATGTGCAAATTTTCAAGGTAAAAGATCTATCTATGCTACTTGAGTTGTTTTGTATAAACTATGGCTTATTGTTCTTCCTTTCTAACTTTCTTTGAATTCAAACCACAATGTATGTAGAGGCAACCGAAAACTTACTTTCTTGACCTAAATTTTGTCGAAAATGTGGAAAAACAAGTGAAATTGTGGTCCTATTGATTAAGCATCAAGATTCAAGCCATAAATCAATTTTCAAATCTGACTTCTTCATCTCTTTGTTCTTGCGCACGGGAGGTAGTAAACTCTTCTTTTCCCCTTATTATTGGTTTTATTTCTTTCTTTCCAATTAAAGAATCTTTAATCATGTAGATGAATCTATCATTCAAGAAGTGTCGAGTATGCTTGTTTAAGTAAAAATTGGACAAATCTTCGAGGTAATGAATTATTGGATATTGAGATGATGGAGTAATTGGGTAAAAGAATTACTTGTAAATCAGACAAATGATGATTTGGTGGTAAATCGATGAATATTGGTGTAAATTGTTGGAAATGTTGACTAGTATGAAAATTACAAGGATTAGGATTTGGATACAATGGTTGTTAGTAAAAGACTATAGATATTTGGTGTTCTTGGATGGGTTAGGAGCTCTTGAGAAATCATTAATGGTAGATAAGTTTTTGTTGTTATTAAGTGGATCAATGGAGAATTCTAGATGTTGGTTATAAATCTTTGCTTTCATATGATTGGATTAAAGTAGAGTATGCATATTATCACGACTTGTTATGTTAAGAGAATAAGGGCTTAGGGGCTTATGAAGAAAAACATTAGATGATGAGCTAGTATTCATATGATTGGATTAAAGTAGAGTATGCATATTATGACTCCTTGAAGCAACACTCGGTGAGCATAGCGTCCCTTAAAGGGCGCGGACTACTTGTTTGAAAATATTTTCTTTATCAAATTGTTTTGAATTGATGAATATCGATGATGAATTGATTATGAATGATTATGATATGAGTGATGGATCGGGCTTGGATGGTCATTGATGGAGTTGAGGGACATTGTCCCTACTCCTATTTTGAGTGAATTGTCATTCAAATATTGACTAGCCTACCGGGCGACATAGTTATAGAGCTATGGGGCACCTCTCAAACTAGACTCCACTGGCCATAGATCTAGGAAAAGGATGTTGTTTTTATATCGATGTTTTGAATTAATGTGTTTTGTTGTTTTGAATTGTTACTTCTCATTCAGTTTAATCTAACCGCCTGTTGTTTTCATCTTTTAGATTGTTTACAGATCAGTACCAGCCGGGAACGATGGGATAGAGCTGAGATGATTATGATGACTATCTTAGGTTTTCTATAGTTAGTTGTATGATTATTTCAGACTTTGGTTTTGGATTCCTAAACTTAAGACTAGTTGTTTAGTTTTATTTGAGTTCTTGTGAGCTTCCGCGAGTTATGATCTGAGTTGAATGTTTTGGGCAAGATAAATTGTGATGAACATTGTCAATGTCTTGAGATTTGACTTCTTTGGGTTAGTAAACCACGTGATATACCTGTCTTGCTTAGTCAACGGTAAGTCGGGTTGTTACAGTTACTATTGCAAGAAGAAGGGGCATATCCAAATGACGTGCAAGGAGATGAAAGAAGACCTTAAGAGAAGAAGGACTTGAAGGTTGGAAGAAGAAAAGGTGAGACTAGCGAGAGTGTCGCTCTAGGCTTTGTGGAGGATGATGACTACGAAGGTACGCTTCTAGTTGATGGGGGAGTGACATGTAGCAAGGAATGGGTGATTGACTCCGGTTGCTCATTCCATATTTGTTGTGAGAAGGAAGATTTGCTAAGCTTAGCGTTTGTGATGGAGGCCTTGTCACCTTACCCAATGATGAGAGGGTGAAGGCGGAAGGTATTAGAAAGGTTGATATTGTGACACATGATGGTGTCAAGAGAAGGCTAGGTGGTGTGAGATACGTTCCTAAGCTTGAGAGGAACCTCATATCACTTGGTAGGTTGGAGTCTAAGGGATGCACTTTCAAGGCTAGTGGAGGCTTGTTGAAGGTCATTAAGTGAAGCATGGTGCTCATAAAGGAAAGAAAAAGTGAAAGCAACTTGTATGTGTTGCAAGTTGAAGGCGGTAGCCTAGGCCACAATGTTGATTGCAAGTCACCCAAGAAGGTGACATTTGATGATGGTGAGGGAACTGGTCTTGAGGGAGGGATTGTTGAATCAAGACCCGATTCCCGTGACCGTGATGGAGGTGAGATCAATCACCTCGTAGCGTACTCCTTGGCATGCACATTTGAGAGCGAAGTGGTGAGTCCAAGGAAGTATGAGAGCTTATGTTTTGGGTCAATCAATAAAGTGATTGATGGTGATGATTTGGTGTGTGTTAAAGAAGCCAAGAAACAAAGAATAGTGGGTTGTGAAGGTGGCTCGACCAGCTGATCTTATGGGGCTCTATCGAGCCAGCAAACATAAGGCAACCAGTGGGTTCAGTGACCTCGCTCGACCAGGCGAGCGGTCCTGCTCGACCCGAGCAGCAAGCAGGTCTTCTCCACGTCGGTATTCTGTTTTGTAGCGTCTTTTAGTGGGCTTTTCAGCCCTTTGTATTAGGGTTATCTAGGGTGTTTTTATGACTATATAAGGAACCTAAAACACTATTAGGTTATTGTGAGAGACATACACAAGATTGAGAGCTAGGGTTTTAAGCCAAAAGAGTTCTTCACTCTTATTTATGCATTTTGTTGCTGTGGAGGATTGTTCTAAAGCTTGTAAGTTGAGTCATTTGTGTAATGTTGATTATATTAATGACAAGATACTTTGTTTGAGGGGAAGGTATCATTAGATACCTCATATATTCTTGTGCTTTGTCCATTGTTGTTTGGTGCTCTGTTTTGGTTGTTTGTTTTGCACTTGTGTTGCTTCTTTATTTCTTCACTAAGGCCATTCACAACAATGATATTCTCTCATTTTCTTAATTTTATTTTTTCTATCAAAAGATTAATCAAAAGTTTCACACCAGTCATCATCATCAGCTCACGAGCATTTCAACCCATTGCATCAGTTTTGTGCACCAATGGCACGTCAACTGCACATTAACTCAACATACACATGTAGTCTTTGTATCATTCACATATATACAACATATTGATATTTTAATATTCTTATTTGTATTTGTCAATAGAAGTAAATAAAATAATATTATAAAATTAAATAGTATAACTTGAGGGATTGCGTGCCATAATTAGTCGCTTAAAAAGAAAAGAAGAAAACACGAAAGAAAAAGAAAAAACGATACTGCATAAACATGCCACGGTCTATGATGTGCGGCTATGGTGTTTGGCAATTGGCTGTTGGCTTTTGGCGTTTGGATTTTTTAGTTGGTTTGTTTGACCAGTTGGAAATGTTGGTTGTTTTTGTTGGCTTTTAAGCTAGCTTAAAACGCTAGCTGTTTGTGGAGATGTTTGGTAAATATGAATACTGGCGATTGGTTGTTTATTAGAGAAAAAATGGGCCAACAAGCCAAAAGTCAACCCATAAAGCTAGCTGGAGCAGCTTTTTCATCTTGGCTTAAAAGCCAGCGTTTCAGCTGCTTCAAAAGCCAAATTGCTAAACACGCCGTGTACATCCTTGGGCTTGTTACTCGGAAGACTCCAGCAATCTTGGCTTTTTTTAAGATTTTATTTTATTTTATTTTATTTGTACCAGATCATTTTATTATGAGATAAATATATAATTACAGCTGGTTTTTGAAAGACCTTATCTCCGTCTCTCATGTCTGGGTTGATTAAATTAGAGATGGTCTTTGTGATATAATTATTATAATTTTTCAATTGATTATATGAAGTGATCACTTTAACAATAATTAAAGTAATCATTTTATAATACATCCATGAGTGATTAATTTAAGGTTATAAGTAATCGTTATATTGAATCAGCCTAATAAAAATATATTTATTTGATTTTAAATGCACATTTTATTTGAATTAATATTTCATTGTATGTATTCGCATATTAAAATTAAATTTCTTACATCTTATGGGTGAGAATTACTTTTTTTAGATTAATAAGAATAACTTATAAATTGTACCCCTTCTGTCCCATATCGTATGAAACAAATAGAAAATTGTTGTTTTATAAGGAAAATGTAGATTATGGTAATAAATGAAAAAAAGAGAATAAATTGTGTAGTTGAAATTAAAAGACTTAAAATGTATAGATGAGATTAAAAGAAAGTGGTGGACTATAGTCCAAAAATAGAAATGATGCAAATTAAATGACACGTACTACAATAAAAAATGCTGCAAATTAAATGAGACGGGGGGAGAATTGTTTTATTTATCCTATATTCCAAGCCCGTAGGTAACTCATACTTTTACTGATTATTTTCAAAAATAATGCAAATATGAATCATTTCCTCCATCCAAATTACTAGCAATATATATTTTTTCACAGAGTCCAATAAATTAATATTTCTAATTATATATAATAAAAAAATTATAAAATCTTGATATTAATAATCTTTGATTCGAAACAAACAAAACAAAGTTTTATTTAACTATATTTTAATTTATAGATACATTAAAAATTAATTAAAAATGAAATGAGTAAATAATACATATATTACTAATCTCCCCTAATTTGAAAACAAGGGAGGGAAAGTATGAAACTAGGTTGTAGTTGTATACTTGTATATTTAAGTAACAGACACAACTTTCTCGTGTTTAGGTGTCATTTACAATTCTTGAATTTGAATACCAAATTTAAATTTTCTATTTTTGAAGGAATTCTTTGTTGCCAAACACTACCTTAAGAATTTATAAATTCATGCATACCTACGTTACGTAATCCATACATTTAAATCTCTCCTAACAAATTGGAATCTTGCTAGAGAAATATAGATCATAAAAGAAATTTATTTAAACATCAAAATAAACCTAATTCTTATAACAAATTTAAACTTTGTTAAAGAATATAAATCAAGGAAATTATATATAATAAAAATATGATTTAATGTTTTTAATAAATTAAATTTTAGTAAACCTGTCCCTTTACCCCCTCGTTCGTCTTTATCCTTTGCCTTTTTGTCGCTTTTTACCTGTTTCTTTGATCTTATCTTTGTTTTTGTGTGTGTGCTTTTATTCTATTTGCCAACTGCAGATTCCTATTGCTAGAGACCATTCTCGAACCGAGGAACTCTTTGATCGCACTCTCCTTATGGGTATGAGCATGTCATCGTTCCTCCCTCCCCAGACCCTCATCATATTTGAGCGGGATACACTGGGTATGATGATGATGATGATGATGATGATGAAATTTTATTAAAGGATTATTAGGCAAAAACTTATATAAAATACTCAATCCTCGTCCCTTATACGATATCACCATATATAAAAACATAATTCATCACAAAAATCTTTATATGTAAAAAAAAAGATAATTGACGATTCAACTAAACTTACCTCTGATCAAAAGATTGGATGGAACAACAATTTTTTTTATTTTTTTTTGTTTTTTTATTTTTTTATTTTTGAACCGAAAAAACAAGAAAGAAAAGGAAGTGAAAATGCTCTAATCGTTCCTACTCAAATGAAAGGTTAGAATGAGAGGAAATGAGGGATGAATAGACTTTAAAAAGGATTTTTTTCTCAATTGTGCCATAACACACAATTAAGAGAGGGGTTACAAACCTCCTTAGCCCTCTCACCATAACCGGCCACCCCTTCCCTTTCCTTCCGACTTATTTTTTTCTATTATTATTAATTATGTAATTATTCCTTTTATTTTATTTTATTATTATTTTTTTTAAAGATGAGGAAACACGATGTGATAACATGGTACAAGTTCAAAAAAAATTTGATAATATTGTACGCGGTAAAACACGTTACCGTTTCTTACATATTAACTCACCTTATTTCTTATACTTGTCTACATACATAACTTATATATATATATATATATATATATATATATATATATATATATATATATATATATATATATATATATATATATATATATATATATATATATATATATATATATATATATATATAATTTAGTTTATTTATTTGTTTTAATATTTAAAACTCTATAAAAATATGGGGTGTTACTTATATTCTTGTGTTTTGTTTCTTAATTTTATTTTTTCTATTAAAAAATAAATCAAAAGGTTCACATACCAGTTATCAATATCAGCTAACAAGCGTTTCAACCCATTGCACTAGTTTTGTGCAGTAATGACACGTCAACTGCACATTAACTCAACATACACGTGTAGTCTTTTTATCCTTCACATCTTTATAACATATTGATATTTTAATATTCTTATTTGTATTTGTTAATAAAAGTGAATAAAATAATATTATTAAATTTAATAGTATAACTTGAGGGACCGGGTGTCATAATTAGTATGTTAAAATGAAAATAAGAAAACGCAAAAGAAAAAGAAAAAACGATAGTGCATGAACATGCCACGGTCTATGATTTGCGGCTATATCGCTATGACTTTGTGTACATTCTTGGACTTGTTACTTGGAAGACTTCAGTAGTCTTGGCTTTTTTTAGATTTTATCTGTACCAGATCATTTTATTAAGAGATAAATATATAATTACAGTTGGTTTTTTTTAATACATATTATGAATTGTATTGTCTTATTTATCCTATATTCCAAGCCTATAGGTAACTTATACTTTTACCGATTACTTTCAAAAATAATGCAAATTTGGTAACTTATACTTTTACCGATTATATAATATATATATATATATAGCATATATAATATATATATAAATATATATATATATTACATATATATCATATATATACTATATAATATATTATATACATATATATATATATATATATATATATATATATATATATATATATATATATATATATATATATATATATATATATATATATATATATTATATATATATATATATATATATATATATATATATATATATATATATATATATATATAATTTTCTAATGTTTCCTAGAGTGAGAGAGTGCGTAGAGGGAAGAATTGCGAAAGCCATATTTTCAAATTTCAAAAACGACGTTTCTCTTTCCAAACGGTCACCTGCTGGGAAATTTTCAAATTTCAAAAACGACGTCTCTCTTTCCAAACGGTCACCTGCTGGGAATTGGGTCGGTCACCGAGGGTCTCCCCGTCACCCCTGGCGACGTGGGCCTTGGGAGCCGCCCATTCACGGTGGTCGTTCCTATTATTCTCTCTTTGTTGATGGCTTAACCTTGAATACTTCTAGTAAATGGCTGGGAGATCTTTTTGGAGAAGTGGGGAAGGTTTATGATGTTTTTATATCGAGAAAAACCAGAAAAAACCACAAAGCTTACTTTGGTTTTGTGAGGTTCGCAAGTCATGAGGTTTCTATGGCAGCCATTGATAAGTTCAATGGTCATTTAATCAAAGGGAACAAAATACGCGTCTCTCTGGCAAAATACGACAGAACGGGTGCTCCATTTTCTAAGTCTGGGCGTCGGGGTGAGATACAAAACAAAAGAAGGTGGTTTGAACGTCCAGCTCTTAGAAACTCACGTAAATACTCTGAAGTAGTCGCTAGGGATCGAAGAGCCGAAAGGACGAAGCTGGGTGTTTTTTCTGGACAACAACGACGGGTACAGGTTGAAGCTTCTAACAAACCACAACGAAGAGTATGGAGTGGTAGTAGAAGCTTTGGTCCGGTTTTTAGAGATACTCGAAAGCTCTCTGAGGTAATCGCCGGGCATGGAAAAGCGCCTGCGTTAAGTGTAGATGATGGTACTTTGGGCGTGATAAATGAAAATGTTGCACCCTCAAATTTGTCAATGGTGAATGCTCCACAACTCCCTTCTGAAAATTCGGAAGGGTATAACATGTTGAAGCTGGCGGCCATTGTTGAGAACTCCGAAGTTCTGCCTCAAACAACAACAACGCTCACAAAAGTTGGGTCTCTGTCCAAGGATTCTCAGATTGGAAGGGAGGTTGTTCACAATGTGGTTTCCCCACCTGATGTTGAAGGTGACCCCAAACCTACAAGTGTTGCTGGGCTTGATGAATTTCCCCTGCAACCCCAGATAAATGCTGATATTTTGGATTGTCCCACAAAGGGGTCTCCTGGTGTACCGAAGCAACCTCCAGCTATTCTTGAGACTTTCCAACCTAAAGTTACTGGTAGACGAGCCCAAAGCTCTCGGGATGTGGCACAATGGCTGGGCTTCTACACAAAAGGCCCTAGTATGGAGAAAATTGCTCAAAACACTATCCTGTGATGGTTCCTTAGGTTGGGTCTGGAGATATATGGTGGTGGGGGGCTCTATGGTGTCTGTTTGTTCGTTTCTTCAGATATTGGTGTATCGTTTCTTCAGATACGGGGTTTTGGTTTGTCGAGGTTTTGACGCGTCGGGTTGTCCCGCTAGCTTGGAGCTTCAAGTCGCCGCCAGGTTTGTGAGAAGCCATCCGCTGGGCCGGGTTCCGGCTCTTCGCTTTCTGGTTTTATGGATCCATGGTCATGTTGCTTTCACGGTGGATCTTCTGGGTTTTGTTTAAGGTTAGTTTCAGCATGTGGTGGGCGGGCGCCTCGTACGCTTTTGCTGGCTTTGCAGCTGCTCGCCGCTAATTTCGGCGTCGGGTACCGTGCTTCCGCGGGTGCTTCGGCGATGTAATTCTGGGTAGCCGCTGGCCTGGGCTGAAGTTGGGATGTTCATTGCCGTAGTGGAGCTTCTTGTGGTGTTGCCGGGTATTTTCTCATGGTGATCGCTCTAACCTGCTGGTTTCATCCACTTTCCTCAAGCGCAAGCTTCCGGTTTTTCTACATGGGTTCTTCGGACATCTTCGATCGATCGTCTCCTCGGGTGTTTTGTTTCGATAGTGTTCTAAATTCTCGCTGTGGCTTCTCAAAATTCTGTTTCAGTTTTTTCAAGTATGTGCTGGCGGGTTGATTGGGTTTCGTGGTGTGTAGCGATTTTGGTGGGTCGTCGTATTCCTTCCGCTTGGTGTGTTTTGGGTGTTTATGCGATGCAGTCTATGGTGGTGCTTGTTATCTTTATTTGTTTTGGTTTATTAGGTGTACAAATTGGAAAACTTTTTGGTGTTGCATAATCCAATCCTATGTCGTTTTCAGGTCGCTCTTGGTCCCTTCTTCCCATAAGCCCCACCAGGGGTTTTCTTACTTTATATCAGGTCCCAAGATTCAAGGTCGTGTTTTGTACTATTATCTATACCAATTTTCAAATATATATATATATATATATATATATATATAGTAGTAGCATATATATATATATATATAGTATATATATATATATATAGCATATATATATATATATATATATATATATATATATATATATATATATATATATATTGATGTATACTACATATACACAGCATATGTGTGTATATTAAATATATATATAGAGCAGCATATATATATATATATATATATATATATATATATATATATATATATGTGTATATATATATATATATATATATATGCTATACAGTATATATACATATATATATACATATTGTTATATATACATATTGTTGTTGCTATGTTGTTACATATGCTATTGCTGGTTGTTAGTACATACATATATATATATACACATTACACACACATGTTATGTTGTTACACACACATGTTATTATTATTAGTTATTATTACATATACATGGCCACATATTGGTTATTACATACACATATTACATGCCATGCTTGTTACATGGCATATATGTATATATGTGTGTATATGTGTATATATATATGTTGTTATATATATATATATATGTATATGTATATATATGTTGTTGTTACATACATATACATAAGGTATACAGGCATAGTGTGTTGTTGCTGTGTATATGTTGTTGTTAAGGCTATGGCATACAAGGTTGTTAAGGATGCATGTGTTGTTAGCATAGTATAGTGTTAAGGCTGTTGCTGCTGGTTGCTGTTGGTTGTTAAGGTAATAAGTTACAAGGTTGTTGCTGGCTGTTGTTACATGCACATGGGTTGTTACATATGCACAGGAAAGAAATGTTAAACATACACATGTTGGCTATTGTTGGCTATTGCTGGCTAAAGATGCAGCCCGCTAACTACTAAACCGTATGTAACCCCAGCTATCTTTTGCAAAATCGTGGTTACTATTTTTTCCCAATTTTATGGTGGTCGGAAAAGTAACACTTCGCCAAAACGTAAAATGTAGCTTTTGAAAGAGTTACTTAATAATGCCAAGTCAAGTACTTTTCTGCACACAAATTTGTACTCTCACATAAAAATAAATACCCTATTATTAAAAGTAACAAAGCGTCAAGACTGCCTCAATAATTTTGGGCACGTCGCGACTTGAACTTCTCCCCTATATATATATATATAGCAGTTATATATATATATATATAGCATATATATATATATATATGTATATATATATATATATGTTATATATATATATATATATAAGGCAGCAGCAGGTAATGGGCGGTTGCTATATATATATATAAGGCGCATACAGGCGGCGTTGGTTATATATATATAAGTATGTAGTATATATATATACAGGTTTATATATATTCATATAAGGCGTTGCTGCTGGCGTTGGCATGTTGTTATATATGCTGGCGGCGCTGGCTAAAGGCGCTGTTTTATATTATTGCCAGCGCTGCTATGGCGTACAAGGCTATTACGCGCTGCTGGCTGTTATTATTATATTGTTGTTATATTATTATTATTGGTTATTGCTGCACAGTTATTATTGTTGTTATTATTACACACATTAATATATATATATATAAGTTACATACATATACATAGTACATATATATATATACATATGCTGTTGCTACAGTATATATATACATATGTGTTGTTAAGTATAAGTTATATACAGCAGCAGCAGCAGCAGCATAAGTTGTTACATATATGTATATATATATATATATAGCAGGTATATATAGCATATATATATATAGCATATATATATATATATGTTGGTATATATATATATATATATACATGTTACATGTTACATACATGTTAGTATAGTTATACACAGTTGCTGCTGGTTGCTGGTTGCTGCTGCTGGCTGCTGGCTACATACACATGCCAAGGCTTGCTTGGCCAGCAGCAGCTATACATACAGCTGTTATTACACATATTGCAGTAAGTGGCCACATATGTTGCTGCAGGCTATTGTTGCTGCTGGTTGCCACATATATATATATATATATATATATCGCCAAGACACGTCAATACATATATATATATAGTTATTATATATATATAGTATATATATATATATATATAGTATAGTATATACACACACAGAAAGCAAAACTAGAAAAGTTTAAAGCGTGGAATGAAGAATGAATCCAATCAAGTAGGGATTTGAACCTACAACCAATCTGGCATCAAATAATCAGCTTCTACCAATCGAAGCTAACAGGAACAAAACGGGCTTAATTCTCCGGGATCTCATATAGCCTCTAATTTCAAGCCAACTCCATATGACCAATACGTCAGCAACGCCTTCGGTAATCCTCAGAATCAAATCACTCGTAGTGGCTTCCTTCATGCCTCATTTCATAGGGAACTTGTAAGTGGCTCTATTTCATTGTATCTTCCAACTTATATCCATCCCAATTCCATTACCCTTAAAGCCATCACATAAAGAGATGTCGCTTCTAGGTACCTATATATAATAATCCGTAAATGTACAAGCAAATTAAAAAGGGAGGTTTGTATTTTTCAATTTTCGGCCAGTACCTAGTATTCCCAGTAATGAAGATAATCATCTCTGGCCGCTGCCAGCGCCTTACTTACATGGATTTCCTCAATTGCTATTCTTTATAGGCCTCCCTATCTCTTCTTCCCATCTGTGTTAAGTGGTATACATGAGAAGAAGGAAACCCAGTAGCAGCGTATATTGAAGTAAACAAATCCAAGTTTTATTATGGGACAAAATTTTCACGATGTTCATATCGCATCTAGTATACCAAGATAGTATCAAGTGTAATCTCATACAATCGCCCTTAGTAGCTCTACCCTATCTTTTGCTTCCTCTACTTCTTCGAACAATCACAAACACTTGATTACGATCTACCAGCGTAAATTCAACGCCAATCTCAAAGATTCACGTATTCCCTCATAATTCATTATTTTTCAATTATTCAACCATTTCATTTTACCAAGTTCAACGCTAGCCGATTAGTCAACATTTATATGTTTCATTTAACAACAAGATGTTATTTCTGTAACAAGTAGTTTTGTTGGCTGGTTAATTGGTCACATTTTTATCTACAGGAAAACAAGTTGATTGGTATTAGTTCAGATACAGAAAATCATTCTATTCATCTTAATAAGTACCTAGTCGAATCAAAATTTATGGCTCGAATCTTTAGTGGCTCTCTTCTTTTAATCTCGTGGTTCGCTACTATTTAGCGGCACGTGCCACTATTTTACTAAACCGGAAGAAACCACGTAACGAAAAGAAAGTAGAGGGAAGAAATGTAACGTAGAAGAAAGAGGGATTCAATCGGTTAGATCCTTCTCCCTTTTTCGAAATAGCGAGGATCCCACAAATCCAAATCGATGAAATGGAAAAAAAAATCCGGAAAGTGAATGGAAAGCGACAAAACAAAAGGACAGAACCTAATTTCAAATTAAAAAGGAAGCATGCTAAGTAAAATAGCCCAACTGAAATACCTAAAGCAAGAAAAGAAAAACTTCTTCTCGGGTTTGAAAAAATCCCTCTTTTTCTTTTCGACTATAAACGCTTGAATCGCCCAACGCCGATATATAAAAAATAATCGCAAATGATTTGAAAAATGCGTGTAAGAAAATGAAATGTCACAATATTTTTTATATTACGTCAAAATAGATGGAAACAGCAAAGTATTTTTTCTTTTACATATCCACCTCAGCTTTTATCAATTTCTGAAATGATACAAAAGCAAGTGATTTCTTTTGACACAGTCAAAAATTTTATATGATGATGAACTATACAATGAATTGGATTTCTCACAAATGAACAAAAGGAAATGTGCTTTTGCTAAATGAATTAAATAATAGAATTACGGTTCTAGACAAAGACATTTTTTATATAGATGTACTCGATAAAAAAACAAGATTATGCTTAGAAAACAAAAATGATAAAACTAAAAGGGAATTTTTGAAAAAAATACATGATCCTTTATTAATGGGATCCTATCGTGTTTTAATAAAAAAAATGGTTTCACCCTTTATAAATATATATGTGTATATATATATATACACATATATATATATATATATACATATATATATATATATATGTTATGTTATATATATATATATATATATATATATATATATATATATATATATATATATATATATATATATGAATATATATATATATATATATATGTATATATATATATATATATATAGTGACAGGAGTATATATACAGCAGCATGTTGGGCATATATAAGGTTGCTACATATATATATACAGCATATATATATATATATATGTTGTTGTTGGCTACAGGCATATAAATAGCAGCGAATAGCAGCAGCAGTATATATATATATATACATATATATATATATATATATGTTGTTGTTGTTGCTATGTTGTTGCTTAACATGTTACAGTGTTACATGGTGCTGGCTGTTGCTACAAGGCTACACATACTAATTACAAGTGGCTGCTGGCTGCCATGGCTGCTGCTGGCTGGTTGCTGCCACACGAACACACATGCTGGCTGCCACACACAGGCTGCCACACACATGTTGCTACAGTGAGCTATTACGCTGCTGTATTGCATGTTGGCTGGCCACACACATGTTACACATGCCATGGCCACACACACACACACACACACAGCTATTGGCTGCCATTACACATTGTTGTTAGCAGGCATATATATATATATATATGCTACATAAGTATATAGTAGGTATAAGCTATATATATATATGTTATGTATATATATATATATGTAAATATATATATATGTTATATATAGTATAAGTATACATGTTTTATATAAGTAAGAAGTATATAAGTTATATATATATATATATATATAAGGTTGTTGTTATATATATATATATATATGTTATTACATAGAAATATATATATATATGCTGCTACAGCAGCAGCAGCAGAAGGCTGCTGCTGGCTACATGGCTGTTGTTGCCATGGCTGGCTGTTGCTGGCCACTGCTGGTTGTTGCTGGCTGCTGCCAAGGCCACACACTGCTGTTGCCATGCTGTTGCTGCTGCTGGCTGCTACATATTGTTGTTGGTTGCTGGCTGTTATTACACATGCCATATGTATATATATATATATACATTTTTTTTGAGAATTAGAAAATATTATGCAACCAAATAGAGACAAAACACCTACATTAGGGAACCCAAATCTCACTGGCATAAAAACCCCGCTGAGGGAAAAGCTACCGAGAATCCGCCAAGAATCGTGCCACCCAAAACAAGATATAAGTGGCGGCTTAAGCGCGTGATATATAAACTAGAAAAACCCCCAAATATTTCAAAAGCACCTTAAAAACACCAAAGGAGCCCCAAAAGATTTAACCCCCAACCAACCACCTAGGAAACCCCACACATCAATGAGCCCAAAAAGCACAACAGGGAAAGGTATATGTATGAATTCAAACAAACTCCAGATATTTAAATAAAAGCCCTTTGGGTAAACAAAATTTTTTAACCAAAAAAATTCTTTCCAAAACCCCAATTTGAGTTTTTAAGGAAAAGAAAAAAACCATTAGGATTGAATGCAAGAGCTAAAAGCTTTTTTAAAGTTCCCCATACCGATCTAATGTTTTGACCCAGAAACATCCATATATATATTTTGTAGTATATACATATATATATATGTTTGTATATATATATATATATATATTATATATATATATATATATATATATATATAATATACATACATATATATATACATATATATATATATAATATATATATATTTTTTTATATATATATATATATATATATATATATATATATATATATATAAAATATATATATATATATATATATATATTATATAAGAATTAGCGAACGTCGTTTCCCTTCCTATTTCCCATCCAAAAGAGTTTGGGGCCCCCAAATAAAAATTAAGCAAAGTAAAGATCTAATATAAAATTCCCCTATCCTTCTTATTTTTAAAAATCCCTTAGACATTAAATTTTTTTCTCTATATATATATATATATATATATATATATATATATATATATATATATATATATATATATATATATATATTTATATATATATATATATATATATATATATATATATATATAATATATATATATATATATATATATATATATATATATATTATATAATTTTATATATATATAAAATATAAAATATATATATATATGTATGTATATTTAATATTTTAAAATATATATATATAATATAAAAATAAAAAATTATATATATTTTTTTTTTTTGGGCTATATATAAATAATTTTTAATTTTAATATATTATTATATATATATTATTATTATTATTATTAGATATATATATATATATATATATATATATATATATATATATATATTATTTATATATATATATATATATATATATATATATATATATATATATATATATATATAAAATATAATTATGGAAAATTTGAGAGGGGTGATAGTGGATTACCCAAACCGGAAAACCTATAAAGATCTAACCGTTTAAAAACAAAAAAAAAACCCCCGGTCATGTTTAACATTTTTATTCTAAATATTCATTAAGAACAACTTTCTCTTCAAATTCCAACTATTCTTCTCCATTGGGAAAACCAAAATAGCAACCTCAAAAAACCTATTTTCACCCTTCTAATTTTAAAGGAAGTTTTATTAGATAAGTTTTTGTTAATTTTTCCCATATCATGTTATTTTTGAAACTAAAAAGAAAGATCCATCAACAATGTACAAAAGAAGAAGAAAACCATCAATAATGTTAAAATTCTCAAATTCATCTTTCTCAAATTCACCTTACAATTTTGGTAATTAGAAGGTATTTTTTTATAAAACAATTTTTTTTGGTTTTTTTAACCAAAATAAATTTTTTAAATGAGTTTTGGGAAAAAAATTAATTGACTTGTATATATCCCTTTTAGATTAACCTTTATAAAAATCAATTAAAAAGGGGGAAAACATGAAACAATATTCCAAAAAAAATTAAAAATTAAATTTAGAAGGTTTTCCCAAAGCCTTGGGAAAAAGGGTTTGTTTTTAAATTTTTAAACCTATTAGCCCCAAATTTTTAGAAAAACCTTTGGAAGGTTTGCGTTTCAGGAGTGGGTTCAAATCCTACATGGCCCTCCTTTAAAAAAAGCTTACTTCCGAATATTGTGAAAACCAATTCAAAAATATACTTTATAAATACGTAACTAAGCATGATTAAGAAATGAATATGGTTCTATGTATAGTTGTTGTCTCTTTAGTATTCTTTTGTCGAAGTTAATGATATATACTCACAAGCTTTTAAAAAATGATAATATGCTCGACATTAAAGGTTACTAGTGTTCTTAGAAAGAGTTACTATGTTCTAGTAAAGTTTATACATTATAAATTTAGCTATATCGCTCTCATACAAAATATAAATGATAGCCTACGATTCAACCTACATCCCTCCATGTATAAAGAATAGAGTGTTTCATCTAATTCTGAGCTAATAAAGCCAATTCTAGTCATAAAAATCACTATTAGGGGAAAACAAAAAAAAATAGATTCATTGAAATATGGACGATCATCATCAAAAAAGAAAGTACCAATAAAAAGAAATGTTACTATATGTTGAAAAAAGAAAGTAACTATGATAAACAATAACGAATAACAGAGAAAAGGTATAAAGCAAGAAATAATGCTGCCAAAAGAATCCTAAAAATCTCTCAAGTACAAAAGTCGAATAACCATGAAAATTACCTGAAAACTAAAAATCAATGAGGACAAACCAGCTTACACCCAAATCAGACAAAACCTTAAAACACACACAAGAATCGAAGAAAAAGCTTTCAAAACCTAAAAACTAAAAAAAAAAAAAAAAAACGCAATAATTAGGTGGGTAATCATAAGCTACCGACACAATGCACACCCTAAAAGCTTCTCAAGAATAAAATGGGCGCAGGGCCTTAAAAAGTTGTGAAGAATGAAGGGTGAGTGAGTAAATCACTGGTAAAGATGAGTAAAACAATAATTTAGAAAGAGAGAGAAAACAAATGGTACTCTAGAGAAAATCAAAATGGGTTTATCAATCGTGCATGTGTAAAAGAAATCAACGAGTATGCAACAGAGAGAAAAATTTCTACCCATTAACAACAACGGGAAAAAGAAAAAATTGAAAAACCCATCTTGAACTGCTGCAAAAGTATTAAAAGAATCCCCACCATTGATCTTCATCTGACGTTAGGCCTCTTTCTTACCCTTCTCTATTTATAACTCTCATCCTAAATCTATATATATAGAGAAAGAGAGAAAGTAGCAGAGTATATATATATATATATATATATATATATATATATATATACATAGTATATAGAAAGAGAAAGAGTATATATATATATAAAGTAAGAGCAGTATATATAAGGCGGCGGCGGGCTACATATGCTATATGGTGATCCATCGGTGTAAGGGGTTGTCAAAATGAAGCGCGTAGCAAGGACTCTACACCCTCGGGATTTCATACTAAAATAAAACCTACTTGCCACGACACCAAAACACATATCAGAAAGAATTACGTTACACGTAGCAGTAATTCATGCATATACCCTTTAATTCGTTTTAAATTTTATAACATAAAATCTCCTTTTTTGTATACACATAGTAACCAAAAAAATCTAAAACAAAAAATCCTTCTCATCCTTCTCTCTCTCATTTTAAAAATCCTTCTCATTGATCTCTAGCCTATATAGTGTATATATATATATATATATATATATATATATGGTATATATATAGTTTGTTAGGTATATATATATATATATATATATATATATATATATATATGTAAAGTGGTATCCAATAAAATGGTGGCTGTAAAGCGATGTATGAGTAGCTAAATGCTGATTGATTAAGATCTAATCTGCCGAAAAATAAATTTTTCATGTATTGTAAGATTTAAGAATACTATAAGCTTATGAAGAAAGCATTCTCCACACATTAATTTAACACATCACACACTGCTTCGACATTACGTTATAGTACGGAAGTACTCATATATTAAATAAGAAAAGCATCATAATTTTTCTCGTTTCTCAAACGCCGTTAGTTTACCAACGTATATGTTATATATATATATATATATATATATATATATATATAGTATATATATATATATATATATATATATATATATATATATATATACAGAGTAAAGTAATGTAAGCTCACATGCCATCAAGCAAGTATGCACAAATTCAATTCGCCAGTCAAATATCGTATTTATAAATAATATTCTCCTGAAAGCATCGTAAGATACCATGAAAGCAAGGAATTTCAAAGACACATAAGCATATTGCAAGTCAGAAATGACCATTTGTTGGCTGCATCTTCCATGCATC
Organism: Amaranthus cruentus; assembly: GCA_019425755.1. Taxonomy (NCBI): domain Eukaryota; kingdom Viridiplantae; phylum Streptophyta; class Magnoliopsida; order Caryophyllales; family Amaranthaceae; genus Amaranthus; species Amaranthus cruentus. The sequence goes on along the minus strand of CM033462.1, from coordinate 16,239,589 downwards.
TAGTATAAATACATGATTATCTCAACTTGTCAAAATAAAGAAAATGAAATGAAAACAATGTAATCATTCAATGCTTTTCTTCTGTTTTTTTGTGTGTTGCAAATAGTTCTTCATGGTATCAGAGGATGATAAGAGGGTGAAGGTTTGGAGAATATGTGAAGAGATCGTTGCTGGCTTGAAGATATTCCTTAATGAAGATGAGCAAAAGAGAAAAGAGTAGAAAAGCGCTTAAAAGGCAAAAGTTTTAAGGTGAAATTTGATACATGCTCACTCTTTTGGCCATAACGTTTGATAAAGAGATCATATTAATGTGTGGTTTGCAGCATTGGAAAGTAAACTTTGAGAACTTTCCAACGGTATATTATATGTCCATATCCGACAACCGAGTAAGAAATAGCGGCCATTCAAAGTTCGCCACACAATTTTATCACTCTCAAAAGTTTAATGTCACAGAGCAACCTAAGCATTTCTCGGGCGGTTTTCAATATAAATTACCATATAAAAGTGACGGTTATATTTTTCGGGCGGACCGGCTTTTACCGGGCCATTTCCAGCTTCTTAGTTTCTCCCTTCCCTAGTTTTCATTTTCATATTTCAATTTCACTTTGTTACCCGATTCTTGGAGATTCTCAAGCTCTTAGTCAAATCTTGCATTTTGCATTCTGACTACATATATATTTTCGCTTCATATATTCCCAAAATCCACATGTTTTCAGGTTATTTCTTCTTACTTTATTCATCGTATTGTATGTTTTCCATGAATATGGTCATGTAGTAGTTTCTTTTTATCTACGCTAGGGGCATAATCCCTATATCAAGTGTAATGGATTGATATTTTATCGATCGACAGCGATTGAAGTCTACATTGAACCTATGCTTAATGATTCTTGATTTAAACATCTTTGTTAACCTTTTCAATAAAACGGAAGTTCGAGAATTAGATTGACTTAGGATTGAGATATATTTGAGTTAAATTCCTTTTAGTTTAACTAATACAAATCCAAATTGAGGATTAATATCATCATAGTTGGTCTTTAAATCGGCATAATCAATTTTAGCTTTAAGTTTGAGATTAATTAGATCACGTTCAATCATGTCGATGGCTCAATTTCATACAATCATGAGAGTAATTGAATTCTATGCTAGAATTAGATGACGCCCGACGCCCTAGAGTTTGTCTTATTATTGTTTTTACACCATTATCATTACTTGCTTTAGTTTAATTGCATCGTAGAATTAGATTTCAACCCATATTATTTGTTTACTACGGTGTCTTGTTAGTCATAAGACATACAATTTAGAGTTAATTCGCCTCCTTGTGTTCGACCCGCACTACGCGTACACCGTGCTCTTGCGGTATATAAAATTTGCACGATCAGCATCAAACCCAGTTCATCATGAGCGCATGAAGCATATTGAGATAGAAACTCATTTCATCAGAGAAAAAGTGCAAAACAACATTGTTCAACCCCACTACATCCTTCTGATCTTCAGTTAGCTGACATATTCACTAAGATTTTGCCTGCTCAACAGCACAGCAAGCTATTATCCAAACTTGGAATTCGACATTCCTCCTCTCAGCTTGAGGGGGAGTAGTAAGAGTAGCACACAAACTCACAACAGCAAGCAAGTATGCACACCATTCAGCAGCAAAATATCAGAAGAATATTCTCTTAGCTATAAGTACAATTATGAGCAAGGAATATCAGTACACATATATACATTATGCAATCTGTTTGTAGTATGCATCTTCTGTTTTCCCTAGTATAAATACATGATTATCTCAGCTTGTACGAATAAAGAAAATGAAATGAAAACAATGCAATCATTCAATGCTTTTCTTCTGTTTTACGTGTGTTGCAAATAGTTCTTCAATACTCCCTCCGTCCCACTTATATTGTCCACTTTGATGTGGACACGCAAAATAAGACACTACATAATTTGCTTTTAGTGGGATATATTTAGTGACATTTAATTTAAATGTCGCTATTTCAAATTTCTTATAGTGTATATAGAGGATTTAGTGACATTTATTAAAGTCTTTAGCAGCATATTAAAAAGTCACACTAAAGCTTTTAGCGACATAGGATCTAGTGACATTTCACACAAATGACACTATAGACTATAGTGACAATTACATATGCCTCTAAAGACCAAATCAAGTGTCGCTAAATCACTTTATGGTGGAACTTAAAATAAAAACCAATAATTATTATACTAAAAATATGAATCAGTGACATTTTTTTAATGCCACTAAATCTAATGTCGCAAAAGGCTAAATTTGTTGTAGTGAGAAAGGGGTGGTAGTGGGGTATTTTAAGTGATTATAATAATTGAAAAGGTGGTAGTGGGGTATTTTAAGTGATTATAATAATTGAAAGGGAAAGGAAATGTGGACAATAAAAGTGGGACGGAGGGAGTATATTTTTTCACAGAGTCCAATGTATTAATATCTAATTATATATAATAAAAAATTATGAAATCTTGATATTAATAATCTTTGATTGGAAAGAAATAAAATAAAATTCTATTTAACTATATTTCAACATGTAGATTAAAAATTAATTAAAAATTAAAGATAATAGTAAATAATACATATATTGCTAATCTCCGCTAATTTGAAAGGAAGAGAGAGGAAGTATGAAATTAGGCTGCAGTTATATACTTGTATTTAACTAACAGGCCCAACTTTCTCGTGCGCCATCATTCATCTAGTCCATAATATGTTGTTGGGGACTGTGAGATCAGAAATTAACTCCTTCTTTTCAGGTTCCAAACTTTTATATACTCCTATTTACCCTTTTTCTTTCTCATACATCCATGGCCGGCGGAAACATGGATGAGTTTCTGAATCAGCCGTTGCTTCAAAATGATGTAGAAAATAGTATGTATGATTCAATTCAATCTCAAACAACTGACACTACTTCGTTTTCTAAAACGGTATTCAATGGTCTTAACGCTCTCTCAGGTTCTTTTTCATTTTCTTCTCAATCAAATCCTTTTTATTTTAATTTCTCACTTTTATTAATAATTTGTGGGTTTTTTGCTCATTTAATTTCTTCTCAAACAACTGACATTTATTTTTTGACACTATTTATTTATTACTCTTTAATTTGTATTTTATTCTTAATCTATAGATTATAACCTAGTCAATTGATATTTTGTTTGATTCGTATCAATGCAAAGATTATTAATATCCACTTTTTATAATATTTCGTTATGTATAACAAGAGATATTAAACATTGAATAAGTGCATTGGATAGTGTAAAAAAATTGTTGTCTCATTCTCTATAAAGAGGAAAGAGTATAATTATTGATTATATATTCATTAATTCGTTAACTAAAAGGCAATGATTTATTCCTCGTACTTGTATATATATTAATTAAGATGATTTTATGTATTAGTGATGTGATGTTGTATCTTTATAATTGTTTTTAGTATTAATTACCAATTACTAACTAGGGTTAGCACTTATTGTGATTTGTTTCCACCTTGATTACTTTATTATTTTAATTTGTGATTAATATTTAATTTATAATTTAAATTATAATAAATTGTGATTTTGTTTGATTTAACATTATAAATTTGGATTATGTATAATTTAGATATATTAAGGATTAAATTAGTGTATTAGGCGGCACGTTATAAGTAATTTGGATCCGAGAAAATATATCAACATTGTGATGCAATTTCACTACCTCTGTCTTTCTACGCTTATTATTTTAATTCGTCTTTGCTAGGTGCAAAAATGTAATTACAATATATACCTCTTTTTTTTAATAATTACAATATATACCTTTAGACAACTTCATTATAATCATAGTCATTAGGTGTTAAATAATAACCCTTTAAAAGGGAAAAAAATGTTGTCAATTATACTTTCAATTTTTCCAATAAAGAAAGCCGTGCAAGGACAAAAATATAGATTACACAAATGACTCATGAGTGAAGCTATGTGCAATTCTTTACAAAAGTGAAACTATGTTTGAGCTATTAGCATGAATAAATAGAAATAATAAATGAGTAAATGATTAAAAAAATGAATATTGACAAAATTGTTGGGGTGTGGGGACCTGGGATGGTATATGAGTAAGTGGTTATGTACTTAAATGTCATAAATGTCATATCTATATTTAGGTCGCTGATTCGTGTTAAGCCAATTTTGAGTTGTGTTTTTCGGGTGAGTTTATAATTAGGTTTTGTACTCACATTGATTTCTTTATATATTTTTAAATTCATAATGATGTTGGGCTAAGTCAAGTTTGGTTATATTAGGTTTGAGTAATTATTGAATTATTGGGTTTGTTTTTATTCTTCTAAACATCTCTAAAAATAAAAAGTATAGGAAGTAATTATGATATAAAAAAAATAAATGTTGTGTTTTCATCTTGTATACAAAAGCTCTTGACTCAATCATCACATAAGTGAAAAAGTAAAAAAACCAAACAACATAAAAACAAAAATAGTTTCATGATCAACGTAATATGACAAGGAAAATGTAAGTGAGAATGCCAAATTAAAATATGGGTGCTTAAATTATTCTTATATAGCAATAAAAACATCAAATCTAGGATATACGATTAGATTTGGAGGTCGGATGTATGCAAACTTATCTTGTTAGTAATAACAATAACAAAATAAATTTTTTTCGATTAATCTTTAGTAGCATACATCATAAGCTCTTAGCAGTATGTTAAAAAATCAGCTAGTGAAATCTATCACTTGAATTGACTATCAACTGTTTACCGAACACGACACAGTGAACGTGTCAAGTGTTAGTGTTGGTCAAAAGTCAAATGGAAGAAAAAAAAAAACACTAGATCTGTATTAAATTATGCAGATAGGAGATAGATACTCTTTGGAAATTGATAACTTTGTATTGATTTATTTGAGATGCCCAATGTAAGCTCATTAATTATAATTTAGTTAGCTGTGCGGCTGTGCCTTTTTATAACACATGTCCTTGCAAACTTATTTAGCTTATCCCAGAAGATATTATATTAACAATTATTTGTTAACAAAATCTTGGAATGAGTATGAATCACTTTTCTTCCATGATCGACTAATTTTACCACTCTAAAAATTGATTTCAACGTACACTTCTATTGTTTGAGTTAGTATAAGTAAATAACAGTTATTTATGAAAATAGTAAATTGCTTTTATATGTCTTCATTTTATACGAGGACTTTTAAGATTTTTATTTTGTTTTTTATTTACTTAAAGTTGTAAATTATGTGTATTTTTTTTTATTTACTTGAAGTTGTAAATTAGATCCATCAAAACAGCTCTTTATCATCACTAACAAAAATGTAAGGTTGTGTATTACCATATACTAACGACTCATTAAACTATATGTAAATTTACTTAAGGATGCGTTTGGAAACACACATTTCATTCAAATTGTGGATTTCAATTATGAAATCATAATGAAGAATTTGAAATGACATGGATTGGGGTGTCATTCTCAAATCCTTATTTTAATTAACTACTTTTATAACATTGGTGGATTTGGCTCAAATTCAAATTTAAATTCTTGTTATTGCCAAACACTAACTTTAAGTCAAATCTATATTTGCAAATGAAATCATCATTCCCAAACATACCATAAGTGAAATTGCAAAAAGTCGATCAAAAACAACCTCCTCATAATTTGTATTCAACCCACTAACCTCTTTATTATGAGTTAGGATCTTTTCCATTACTTAAAATGTAATGGAGGGTTCATTACTCAATCTAATGGTTAGAATTGCTTGATAGAGGATAATAGGGGAAATTATGAGATTTTATTTTTTATTCTAAAATAGGTGTTAAAATCTCAAAATGGGTAATTGAGAAAAGTAATTGGGAGAATCTTAATGGAGTGTTTGGCAATTTTAGCTTATTTTGGTATAAATAGAGAATTAAGTGGTCAAACCAGCTAATGCTAGTATTTGGTGATTTAGCTGGTTGAAACAACTTATTGATATGAATAAGCTGTTTTTGAACAAGCTGCTTATAGCAGCGGGTTCAAAATCAGCTACTACAATCAGTTATTAGCCATTTCTCAAACACCCTCAATAACTTCGTTACATGCATTCAATTTCTTGGATCTTTTCTCTTATCAAAAACTTTTATAAATGTGAAAACAGGAGTTGGGATACTCTCGGTACCATACGCTCTATCATCCGGTGGTTGGGGGAGTCTACCATTACTTTTTGCCGTTTCCATGGCTGCATTCTACGCAGGATTACTCATCAAACGATGCATGGAACTAGATCCCACTATAAACTGTTACATCGACATAGGAGACCGCGCATTCGGTACTGCGGGAAGAATACTCGTAGCAATGTTTATGTGTGCAGAACTATACCTCGTCGTAACAGGATTTCTAATTGTGGAAGGGGACAATCTATACAATCTGTTTCCAAATATGAACATTAATTTTTTTGGAATCCACGTTATAATTGGAAAAAAATGGATTGTCATCCTGGTTGCAGTATTTATAACCCCATCAGTTTGGTATAATGACTACAATTATCTTTCTTATATCTCAGCCACTGGTGTTCTGGCTTCTTTTGTGATTATATTGTCGGTATTCTATGTTGGTGCCTTCGGTGGAATTGGGTTCCAACACAAAGGGGAATTCTTTAATTGGTCTGGAATTCCTACTTCTGCTAGTTTATATGGGTTTTGTTACTGTGCTCATCCTGTGTTCCCTAATCTTTACAACTCCATGGAAAAGAAGCATGACTTCACTAAGGTAAATACTACTACTAACACTCTCCCTCCCTCTGTGTTAAAATTGTTTTTATTTGTCATTAATAAATTGTTGTGTCAGACGGTCTCGTTGTGAGATGTTGTTCATACATGGGCTGAATAGCCTAACCCCAACCAGTGTCACATGATTTGTTGATATCCTCGCGAATTGCGAATAAAAAAAGGGAATTGCGTGTGGTTTTGCGCTATTCTTGGGTAAATTTGAGAGAAACGCGATTTAAAAAGGAGAAATAGATAGCGAATCATGTTACACCGTTGACCAACTAATACAAAAGTGGCTCTTTGTCATTTTGGGTGTTCCATCTATTGTTCCCATTAAGAATCTTTGGATTCACGTCACAACTTCTGAACATAACTTTGTTCATGCTCATTTTATTATTTTAATAATGTGTATAGTCCTTACATGTTTCCCATTAATTTTATTAAAGCATCATTGTTGGGCCGTGACAATTCGTCACATAATCTCACTGAGGCCCACTCATGTAGACACGGGACACCCGTGGGCTCGGGCCCACAAACCCATGGGTCAAAAGCGTTGACTTACAGATATACTCGGTGAGGTTCATTGTTTTCCAAAACTAGGGATGGTCACGGGTGCAGGACCTTGTAGGACCCGCCCCTTTTTTAAGGGTCTGGGTCTTATTTTTTGAGACCCATCGGATCCGGATTAGATCTGGATCTAAAAAATAATTGGCGGGTCCGGGTCCGAAATCCGGACCCTGGACCCGCCCCTTGGACCCTTATAAATATTAAATTGTCGATTTCTATTTCTCTTCTACGTATGAATTCTGCCCTCAACACTTATTTTATTTTCATATAATCATAATATATATGCTACTTGCTAAGTGTTAACCCAATTACCCTTATTTCATGGACTAGAACTAATGTTTATAATAAAAATAAAGCGTATATAAATGACGCTATGCAACTTTAGATGTTAAATTTGTATTAAATATTTATAAAATACGATAATAACTCTCTTACAAATATACGAAAAATATAATGACTACAAATGGTTCAAATTTGACAAATCAAAGAAACTTTTTTAAACCCATTAAGGACCCTAGACCCATCAGATTCCGAGGTCTGGGTCTAGGTTTGAAAATTTTGGACCCTTAGGGTCCAGATTCGGGCCTGGATCTCAAAAATTAAAAGGGTTCGGGTCCGAGTCAGATTGGACCCGCTCCAGACCCGCCCCATGACCATCCCTATCCAAAACGATATAGTAGTAGGAGGATTAGTCCACCCAATATAATGCAAGTCCACAACCTACTATTTTATCGATGTGGGATCTTATCTCACATGTGAAGTATTTCCAACGATCATTCTAATAGTTGTGGGCTTGTGGCCCCTATAATTTTTTTTCACAAACTTTATTTTAATTGTTTTTTTAGTGCTTATGATCTATACTTTAATGGTACAGGTACTTATAATATGTTTCGTGTGGATGACATTCAGTTATTCTTCCATCGCAATACTTGGGTACCTAATGTTCGGTTCAAGACTATACCCAGAAATAACATTAAACCTTCCAACCAACAAAATAAGCTCTCAAGTAGCTATTTTTACAACATTAATAAGTCCACTTTCCAAATACGCCTTGATGTTAGATCCAGTTATAATTGCTGTTGAGAGTTGGTTTCCGGTTCACCACAACAAGCGATTTAAATTCATGATTCGAACAATTATTATAATCACTCAAGTTATTGTAGCACTCTACATACCTTTCTTTGGTCGTCTAGTATCTTTAGTCGGCGCATTTTTAAGTGTTACAGCCTCAATAACTCTTCCGTGTTTGTGTTATTTGAAGATTGCGGGCAATAATCTTGGATATGAAAAGGTACTAGTTGTGGGTGTTATAATATCAAGCTTGTTGATTGCTATATTTGGTACCTATACCTCTTTGGTACAACTTATTTATGGAGTGGCTATGCCAATCTAATTTTTTTGGTTAAGATTGTATAGATTTTACATTTCTATTTATGATTTAGACGTAGATCTCTTAGGTTTATGAAGTATGAATGAGTTTGTCGTAATTGCTATTTTCATTCTCGTTAATGAGTTTAATTAGGCGGTTCTTTGAAAAGAGTGTTAGATCTATAGGAGATGCGGATAATAGATGGAGTGTTATCGGGTTCTTTCGTCAAAATTTCTACTTCAAGTTTTACTTTTTGACTTCTTTTTTTTCTCTACATCTCCTTATAATTAAATCACTACACAAAAAATCAAATCCATATACCAATTATCATCACATTTCTCATTCAAGCACTCAACATTTAACAATGTAAATAACTTATATATACAAATTCATCAATTGCATATTAAGTACAAAAACCTATACATAGTTAAATAAATACAAACTATGATCTAAGTCTCGCCCTGAGTTCAACCAAAAGCCTCTCCCCTCTCAGTAGTAATTGCATTAGCTAAATTTGTAGCCAATTTGACCAGATCATTTTCGGTTAAAGTGAACAGTTGGGCCTGGGGTGTTACAGTGATAATTTCTCACATGCCCTATCCACTTCTAGCTTGAGAGTTGGAAGTGTTTTCCACGAGAGAGTTTTTTTAGACCACCTCAGGAAACGAGTTGCTTTAACGGTGTGTTGGGACAAACTGAAGTCTCTGGTTTTATAGGCCTATTTTGCCTTGCTTAAGGGTTGGACACCCCTTGATCCTAGTTTCCACTCTGTCGAAAGTGGGTCGATATATCTTTGCTTACATTTTTTGGAGCGATTGTTTGTCATTTTGGTGAAAATTCTTAAACATGTGTTTTTTGTGTAAGAAAGAAAATCAGACCCTTCTTCTAGCCCCAAATTGTTCATGTCTACGACTAAAGACATAATTGATTTTGTCACTTAGTCTGTGTCAGTGGGATGCTTAGTCTCAAGAGAGATTATGTTGGGCCGGGGTGAGGTTTGTTCTTGCTATCTAACCTTCTTGCAATAGGACCACCTTGATGAATTTTCGAGTAATAAAGATTAGGAAGGCCCAAAGAGATTCTCTTGTGCTTTTCTTCGACGCCAAAGTTAATTTGAATCTCAGGTGAATACCTAGCAAACTCTTTTCCAAGTGCATAGTGACTCGTAGTTTGGAGGGACAACATTAAGGTTTATTTGATGGTGTGGGAGGCCTAAGTTTTAATTTAGTTCTGTTGTCTAGCAAAATAAATGAAGAACCTTTGTCCAAGATGATTATGTTCAGTCAATGCAGTTCGTTTTCAATAAATACTTCTTAGAGTTCAATAAATATTATAAGGTAAATCCTTGCTTAGGAAAATATTCGATACTTGGAAATAATGAGGTAGGTGGTGTTTATTTCTCTTCATTTCCTCATCATTTGAGATCTGTGAGAATGTCTAAATTGTCCTTAAAGAAATATCGTTATCAATTTCAATGTGATATCCTTCTAGAGTCAGCTAAAAGACTTAACGTGAAAACTCCTCATTGGTTGTGCAACGGTGCATTAAGTACAATGAACAACTTTTCCTTGTTTTAGAGATGCCTCACTACAACAAAATATAGACTTTTTCAACACTTGCATTTACACGCAATATAATCTGTTGAAAATCGAGATGAATCTTTTAAATGGTTTTTTTAACACATAATAAAATTGATAAATGCTCTATACCAAGCTCGTTGAAAAGAAAAAAAATAAAAGTCATTATCATTTCCACAAACATCATTCCTCACAAATACTCATACTAACAATATTGGGTGAGTAAACACGCTTTTGGCACAATTACCCTTAATAACAAATTGATATACTTGTCCCTAATTATTAACACAAATTCTTACTTGAGACCGTCTATTATAAAGACGGCTCTTAAAAGCCTAGTCCAATTCTAAATATATATTGTTATAACTCTAAATATAGATTTGGGCTGGACTTTTAAGCGTCGTCTTTAAAAAAACGGTCTCTCAAGAGAACATCTGGTTAATTCCAACGTCAACCAGCAAGTTTTCTCCAGTGATAGCGATTTCTTCTCGGTCAAGTGCTATCAAACATTCCTTCAGCGATTTCTTCGGTGATCAATCGATCTTCGATCTTTTCCAGTGATATATTGGCACAATTACTCTTCGATCTTGATTTCTTCTCAGTCAAGTGCCATCAACACCGATCATCTCATTATTACCAGCAATTTCTTCAGTGTTATCTTCACGTAATTGTAGAAAAAAATTCAACCTAACCTTTTTTACACTCATCATCATCCTACCCAGTGTATCCCACTCATCTAAAATTATGGACAGAATCTAAGGAGGGAAGGACGGCGGCAACTCATACCCTTGAAAGAGAGCACGGCCAAAAGGAGTCCCCTGGCTCGAGAAAGATGAAGATACGTTCCCCTAACCTTTTTTACACTAATAAGAGTTAAAAAACTAAAAAAAACGTGGATGATACAAATAGTTTTCAGTGCACTGAAGTGTTGAAAAAAAAGCGATGAAAAAGGTTTGTGACACTTTGTTTTAGACAGTTTTTGAACCGTTGAAAAAAATCTTCAACACATTAAAGCGTCTAAAAGCTCCTCTTGGTATTTCCAGAGAAACGTGAACCATTGCTTAATCATAAAAATGAGTAAAGTATTGTAGTTGTAAATATATTAGAGTAGCGAATAATCATCGAATGAAATATGTTGTTATCGTAACCACTTCTATTAATCAACCACTTATTTCAAGAACCTACTAAAAAATTATACAAATATAAAATAAATAATACTGAAGAAACGGAATAAGAAATGGAAAATTTACAAATGAGGATTGCAAGTTCTCGATGTAAAGTGTTAAAGAAGAAAAGAAATCAGAAATTGCATGTGTGGAGAATAACACACGAAACTTCTATTTTTATAGAATAGCTTACACCATTTCACGAAGCAACGTATTACTTCACGAAACACAAGATTGATTCACGAACTAATGTCGTCTTTCAATCAATTCTTTCATCCCAACATATCTGGTTAAAATAACCATATATAACCATCGGTAGTTATATGATAACTAACAAACGAATAAACAACGTCGAAAAGGAAAAACCCACAAAATTCACTGAACTAGCGAGCCGTGACCTTATGCACCACAAAACAGTAACTTATCTTCGTTGTCTCGCGAGCCGTGAGTTGTTTTGCGATTCGCAAATATTATTTTTGCTCAAAAAGATACACTTTGCAACCTTGGGATATACTTAAATTAATATAATTAAATTATTTATTTAATTTAATTAATTATAATTTCCGATGACCATTATACGCTCTAAATGACAATACTTTGTACTTTCATTATTAATCAACTTACACGGCCTAGACCCCGGAATCGAAATTGGATTGGGTATCAACGTCATTTGTAAAATTGAAACTTTACTTTAACCCAATACTTTATTCTAGCATACAATTTTTATATAATAGATTAGATTTTTATCGATTAAAAAATATATAACACATATGCCTTTGATAAGTGCTATAATTTGCGCTTATCCATGTTCAGTGGCGGATCCAGAATTCGGTTTCAGTGAGATCACAAATGCTATAGAAATAATTAATTTAAATATTTCAAAAATACCTAAACTAAAGATTTATCAAAAATAATAGTATAATATTTTAGATTCAAAATTTTCAATTACAAAGTTAGCATATACTTTTGTAATGAATTTATTATGTTTGAAATGTATATATGGACAGGTTAATGTATGATATATCAATAAATTATAATTCGCGTCTCACTGGTCTTATTAATGCAACATGCTTTTGCATCATAAATATAATTAATCAGTAATAAGATAATTAATAATAATGTTTAGCTCAATTGGTAAGATACACATGTAAACTATTTTTGAGGTTAGGTTGTGGGATCAATCCTTGCTAACTACAAATTTTTAAAATTAGGTGAGTTCCCTCAAGTGCGGGCGGGTGAGCCCCCTTGGCTCCGCGCCTCCGCCCATGTCCGTGTTATTTTTATGCTCCTTATATGTAGTTTTAGTGGTTTTTACGTAGTAGTATTAGTGTGATAACTTTGTCTCATGTGCCTTATGTTTTGTTTTGTGTGATTTTTGAGGCAAAATTGAAATTTTGTTAGATCCCAAGGTGATAATAGGGTGAAGGCTTGGAGGATGGCCTAAGACCCCTGAAATAAGTAAAGAGATCGTGTCGAACGAGCCTCAAAGAAGATGCAACAAGACGTAGCTAAAGTGCACCAAGAAGTCACGACCCGCCGCAAAGCAGCTGGAGTCCAGAAGTAAAGCGACAAGTTGTCCCCAAAGTGCCACGACTCATCGCATATCCATTGAAGCCAGAAATACAATCCAGAGGCGAAACGACGAGTCGGCACCAAAAAACAACTCGTCGCCAATCATCTGATCCCAATATGGCAGTCCAGAGAGTAAGCAACGACTCGTCTCGTCTCCTATATGTCACGAGTCGTGACTAAGCTACTGAACTCAACAAAGGATCCAGAGGAAAAGCGACGACTCGGTACCACAGAAGCGACGACTCGTCGCCTTAGATGTAACGAGTCGTCGCATGCCTGTCTGAAGGGAATTTCGTGTTGTTCGACGGTTAATTTTTGGAGCCACTATATAAAGTGGCGGTTACTTTTTGCTCATCAGACAATTTTCCTAGTTAATTTTCTGAGTTTTCTTTGTACTTTTGTTATTCCCGTTTAAGCTTTCGTTGTTGAATCCGCATTGTTTCACTTTAATTTCTTGCAATTTACATCTACGTTCCATTAAATTCGGGTTTGTTCTTCATCAAGTTTTCATTATCAAGGTATTCTCTAGTCTTTAATTATGTTTGATGTTGTTTATGTTTGTTTAATAGATTTAGAGGTTTTCATGAACATGATTAGTGAGTAGTCTTGTATGCTAGGACATTGGATATAAACCTTATTATGTATGTGATTATTAGATGAGAATTGTTTATTGTAATGTTGAATTGATTTGATTAAATTGTTAAAGTTGATCATTCAAGTTAAAGCCTTTTAATTTCTTTTAAAACCAAAATCACGAAAGTTGAGGGATGAGAATATTATTAGTCTTGAATGAAAATACAAGTTACTGTTTCTTCTTAACCGAAATATGAAAGTTGAGATTTAGTGATACGTTATCTTGTGATGTTAATCGATCGAAATACGAAAGTTGAGATTGAGAGAAACTATTTAATTCGATTTAATTTGATTACCATCCCGAAAAGGAGTAATTGAGTTTCATTGGTAAGTCAATTCAACAGAATCGATTGCAATATTCTTGTTGAAATAGTCATATGCTATTAGTGGGGAATTCCATTGTCCTAGACTTTTATTATATTGGTATTGATATTTGTTTAAGCTTTCTTTGCACATTAGAGTTAGAAGCATCCAGATTAGGATACAATTTTTTTTTTTTGAAAAAAAGATTAGGATACAAATTGCTTCTTGAGTAGTTAATTGAACAAGAGTAAACATTAATTTTGTCTCCCTGTGAATCGACCCGTAATTGTGCTACAAGACTTGTACACTTACGACATTAAAATAAAACCACAACAGCTTTTAAGTACAACATAAAGGAGTCTGATTCTGTCTGCCATGCACCCATTAAAAAGCAAAATCAATCCTTTATAAAGAGAAGTTATTTCTTTTTTTTTACTAGAATCTAAAAATAACAGACACTTTTGATAAAATAACTGTTTCAACAAACAAACCAATAACATCCATTAAATTGACCATCAAGATCAATCAATAAAACATAAAATAAAAATTAATCATAAACCAAGCAATCCATACAAATACTTCCCAAAGAGTGAAAACGTGGATCATTAGCGGGTAGCGCTTTCATTAGGGAGATAGCCCTAGAAAATTTCTCATGATATTGTTCGTCAACCGAATATGCTAGTGGGTGAGCCCGTAGGGTACTTTGGGTTGGATGGACCACAAAATCAATTGTATTTGTGGCAAGAAGCGGGCCGCAACTCGAATTTTCAACATCACCTGGCGTATAAACACCTGGAGCCGCTAAAGTGGATGATCCATCACCAAGTGTGATGGCGGCCCCACACATGCTAGTTAGTCCAATAAGCACATCTCTTCTATTTAATTTATCTGTAAATTTGGAATTTTTACAATCGTCATAAATAACTATTTTACATGAGATTTTTGACGTAGGTTGGAAATTTTTGGGGAAAAAATGTCGGAGAAGCTTCCCGGCGAACATATTTGGAGTGGTGGTGGTGACAGGTGCGGCTCTAGGGATAGTCTCAAAGGCCGCGGTGGGAGAAGAATATAGAAAGGCCATTGTAATGTGATTGTAGGCCGGAAGACAACTTGTGATTTCATTTCACATACGTATTTATAATACAATGGATTAGGTGTAGTAGTTGGTTTGCCTAAATAATAATAATAATTAATTGATTACCCAAATGAGATAAAAAGAAATCATTGGTAATTTACAAATGAATCATTTTTAAAAATAATAATCCACTATGATAGCACCAATGCACCATGTAGGATGGCAATTATTGAAACATGAAAGTAAACCAAGTAAAAAGAGGCGTAATTTTTTGGTAAACCACCTTAAATATTAATAATAATTAACAATAATTTACTCAGAATAATCTAATCTATTTATTCAAAAAAAAAATCTAATCTATTTGTGATTTTTCTACAATAATCTCACCTATTGATTAACCATGAATAATCTCAATTTTAAGAGATATTTGTCTAGAGTATATTTGGGTAACTCGATGACCTATTGTAGGTAATTCACCAAAAAAGTAAACTGAAAATTAATTTAAAATTAGAGAAAAATTTTGAAATTTTACATAAAAAATTCTAAATAATAAAAAAAAATCATAAATTTTTTTAACATTTTTTAAACATTTTTTTGACATTTTATTTTAATTCATCTTTTTTTAAAAAATAAAACTTGTTATAGCAAGCCATCCAGTCTTAGAAAAATATCCCTCAAAGTTGGGATTATTCATGGTTAATAGGTGTGATTATCGTAGGAAAATCACGAATAGGTTAGATTGTTCTAAGTAATTTTTCCTAATAATAATATATAATACTTACTAAAATAGTTTTGTTTTATTTTTTAATAATTTTTACTTTATTTATATTTTAGCGTTTTTAAGTGATGTAGAGGAAAATTTGCTAATAGAAGAACACAAGATAATAAATAGGAAATTAAGCTGTAGAGGAGGTCATGATCGAATTAAAAATTTAAAATATAGCAATGTTAATGAGATAAGTCGTAAGAAAGTTGTTATAATTTATAAACTTAATTATTAGTTATCAATATTTAAAGCAATGGATGGCTCCCATCTAGAGTGAAATTTGAGAAGATCAAATATATGCAATATTATTTTTGTTAAGGATAGATCTAATAAAAAAGTTGTTACTGAGGATTGATCCTTAACAATAGCCTCTTGTGCAACTAAACATAAATTAGAAGTGTAATTTTAACATAGTTAATAAAAAAAAAGCCACTGAAACTTTAAAATGAATTATTTAATTAGTCAACGGCAATAATTAGAAAAAAATAATTAGCTAACGACAAAATTCATATAGACGTATTAATATTAATATAATTAGCAAATTGGTTGTTTGGTGGAGTATTTGTTTATGAAATATATTTAAAGTTTAAAAATAGTAGTACTCAGTGGCGAATTTAGAAAAAAATCAAATAATGTCAATGAATTCAAGTTGATAAAAACTTTATATTATAAAAGGTTCGAACACTGGTCAATTGGGTGAAAGATAAGCTACATAACCAACTCTACCAAGACCAAATGCTATCAAGTGACAGCATTGTTATGGTCTAAATCCGCCCCTGGTAGTACTTAACTATGATGATAGATTCATTTCAAAAAAAAAAAAGTCTGATGATAGATATGATAGAATTTAGAAAATGGGCCTGGACAACCCAAATAAGGAGGAGAAGAAGTACTCCACTCATAAACCCAAAGAAGGTCCACTACTAAAACCAATTGGTAATAGTAGGATTTACTCCTTGAGTATATAAAGTGATGCATACTCTTCTCTTTCTCCGATATGGGACAACTCACATGTGGGCAACACATGGGCCCTTCAACACTCACTCTCACATGTGAGTGTCCTTAGAATTTTAGCCACCAGAAGGGTTACAAACCTATTGGGAATGAACATCCAATTAAAGGCTCCTTAACCAGTAGTAAGATTAAATACCCAGTATAAAGGCCCAACAACAAACCGGGCTCTGATACCATGATAGAATTTAGAAAATGAGTTTGGGCAACCCAAACAAGGAGGAGAAGGAGTAGTCCACTCATAAACCCAAAGAAGGTTCACTACTAAAACCAATTGGTGATAGTAGGATTTACTCCTTGAGTATATAAAGTGATGCATACTCTTCTCTTTCTCCGATGGGGGACAACTCACATGTGGGCAACACATGTGCACTTCAACAAGATAATAGTGGATATTAATTTTTGAATATGAAATTCTATTACAAAATCAAAGTAAATAAGTTAATTATTCTCAATGGGATAAACCTTATATATAACAAGGTCAAGGACCTAAATTCGATCCCAAACGAGAGGGTACATGAAAGAAACAAATTTTCAAGGCATCTTTTATTTTTCTCATATTTTCTATTTGAAAATTTTAAATTATTGTCATGTAGAATTATTTTATTTTAATAACCAATAGAATTTAAGAAAATTACTACACTTACGCTGAAATTTATAGAAATTAATTTACATTTAAAGTTTCAATGTATTTACTCTATATATACCTAATAAAATTCAATGACATTATTACACTGACACTTCAATTAATAGAATCTTTAATTTTTATATTATTTTATTATTGTGTGATTATTATTATATTGATTTCTTTTCATATTCCAAATAAGAAGATAAAAAAACAGAAGTAATTACTATTACAAAGCACTTAACTATTTAATCAACAATACTCATTTTGTTAAGTCTTTTTGCTTTTTCTAATAATAGGCTTAATTAACATCATCAATTTGACTTTAATTTATAATCACATTTTCATGCATCAACGCCAGTTTCCTAACACATTCAATTGACACTTAGCACAATGTACTTCACAAATGTACATATCCTAACAGTATCCCTTCGAATTCAAATCATGGAACATATTTAACCACTTGAAGATAAAATATACATCGAAAAATAATACAATGACATTTTTGAACAAATAATTATTATGACATTTTTGAACAAATAACTACTTGAATCAACCAAACTTAGCTTCAAACTTATATAGGTAGCTAATTCTTGCGTATTAAAAACATACTCGTGATTGGATACTTCACTTAGTGCTCCTCATTTGGAGAACTTAACAACATTGATGGACGACTACCTCGTTCATCAGGGTATTTAACAACAAAATTAATTTTACTATTTGCATCCAAGACAACGACATTAATCATGTGTGGATTGGGCTTTTTCATTTATGTTGAGTGACATAATTGATTCTAACCGACACTTGTTCAATCAAATTCCTACTCGTAATCTTAACAATCAATTCAAACTTTATGTTCACATAATCAAGATTTATGTCCCCTTTAGCAATAATTCCTTACACAAGGATTTTTTCAGGAGTGATGTGATAGGATTTTGGCATTATGCATTTGAATATTTTTTCAATATTCTTAGGTTATGTTAGAAAATAAGTATTTCGTTACAAATTGTAGATTCAATTATGAAATTAAAAATGAAGAATTTAATAATGATATGGTTTAAAATCATTTTCAAATTTTTAACCGTAAATACTATTAAAACAATAATGGAATTGGCTCAAATGAAAATTTAAATTTTTTTCAATTAACAAACTCTTAATTTAAGTTGATTCTAGATTACCAAATAACATCATTATTCTCAAATATAACATTCGTGTACACATTTTCATAAGAAAAATTAAATTGGAAAAGATCAAAGAGCAGTCATGAATGGCTTGATAGAGAAGAGAGAAACATTATAGAGAAGAGAGAAACATTATGGATGAATTGATAATGAAGGAGCCATAAATTATTTGATGAAGAAGAGGTAGGGTGGCTATAAAAATAGAAAGTGACGTGAATATGAAGCGCTTGTATTGAATTATTGTTTGTTTTTTTTTGAAATAAGGTCGGCCCAACCTTAAGCGGTCTCTGAAAAAGACCATCTGATCTCAAAGAAAAATTTGTATATAAAAAATAATGTCACTCATCATCATCCCAATAAGTCACCCCCAAGGTTGCGTTTAAGGAGGGTGGAAAATAAGGCAGATCAATACCCTCATCACAAGGAGGTCGTCGCGATCGAAGAATGCACCTTAATTCGAGTATCGCTTGGCATATGAAGTCCTTACAAAGGAAAAACTTGCAAAAGTAAACTGAAAACAGAAAGCAAAAACACGCAAAACATCCGAACACAACACCATCCAAGAAGATAAACTAACCAAACTACAAGCAGAGAAAAACGAATAAGAAAATAAAATAAAAAAATAAAAATGATAAAGAAACTAATGAGACTCATGTACACGAATCTAACGTCTCAAACTATTGTTATTCCAAGTCCAGTATTTCGAGAGGTGCAACTCACCTACTAATTAGTTCCTCTCCCGTTTTCTTAGGTTTTTCTCGGCCTCTTTTACCATCAATTGTGATACTTTCCACTCTTCTCACTGGTAAATAATCAATTTGGGTTATGGTAAAGTCTAAAAAAAGAAAATTGTTGAGAATAATCCTACCTTTTGACGTTTTGTTGTGAATAATCCATTCTATTGATTATTCATAAATAATCCAACATTTTGACATTTATTGCTTACACCACCTCTACAAAAAAACTGACCAGCTACTGCAGGTCAAGCTAGTCGTTGCAACCATCTTCTTTTCCTTCTTTATATTTACATTTTTGTTCAAATTAGAATATACATATATGTAATTGTTTTATTATTCACCTCCATTTAATATTTTTATTGGTCTTAATTTTTTTAAAAAATATTAACGTATTTAAAAATCTGTGCATCACACGAATTTTTATCTATTTTTTAATAAATTGCAACTTGCCAAATTCTAGCTTATACAAAAAAAAGTGGGACAAAATCAACTTGATAAAATAAATATTAATCACCAATTACAATCAAACGAATATATTACAAAAAAAAACTTCATTGATCAATCAAACATATTAGAAAAAGAGTGAAATTAAAATTTTAAAAAAAAAACTTCAGAAATTCTATTGTAACACACTAATACTTTATTTGATTGAATTTAGTTGTTTTGTCTTTTGTTTTAAGAATGTATTTAAGTATATTAATTATTATTAATTATATATAATACATAA
This sequence comes from Amaranthus cruentus, assembly GCA_019425755.1. Classification (NCBI taxonomy): domain Eukaryota; kingdom Viridiplantae; phylum Streptophyta; class Magnoliopsida; order Caryophyllales; family Amaranthaceae; genus Amaranthus; species Amaranthus cruentus. The sequence goes on along the minus strand of CM033462.1, from coordinate 16,219,539 downwards.
ATTATTACATTAAAGTAAAAATACTTATTGATGTAATTGTATATATATGCTTTTATTATTACATAGATTTGTACAGTATTTAGGTGGGTTTTAGTTAATCAGATAAAATGTTTCCAAAGATTAAATAACCTTAATTACCAATAATAAACAAACTGGGGATGTAGCTCAAATGGTAGAGCGCTCGCTTTGCATGCGAGAGGCACGGGGTTCGATCCCCCGCATCTCCAATTTTTCAACTTTTCTTATTTTCTTAACTTGTAAGAATAAATAGGCGGGAAAAGAAGAATAGCCAGTTCGCATAAAACCTTCCCTTCCAGCTTCCATAAACCTTTTTCTTCTCCCGACAATGGCAATGGAAGCTACAATGTCAGATTATGAACGCAGAAGGTTAGAAAATATAAAGCGTAATGGTGAAATGATGGCTTCTCTTTCCATTCATTCTCATCTTTCCGACCTCTCTTCTCTCTCTAAGCGTCTCAGGTCTCTTCCTATCTCTCTTTTTTCGTTCTTATTCATTATGCATTTATTCATACATGATGAGCACTAAAATTTTAACTCTTGTGAATCTTCGAGGAAATTCCACTATCAATTTGAAATTTCTCTCTTTCCCTAATTTTGTAGTTGTTCTGATTTTTCAATTTTCTGCATTCATGCATAACTGAGTACTACAATTTTACCCTTTTTTTGTGAAAATTTATGAAAATTCCGGTACCAAATTGAAATTTCTCTCTTTCCCCAATTTTTGTAGTTTGATTTTTCAATTTTCTGTTTTTTTCTCTGAATGTGTTTTTTGTACCTCATTTAAAAATGCGTAGTTATTCATTGTCATGTAAAATCGTTTACAGGAGAGAAAATGTCAGGAAATACCAGAAAAGACCGAAGGTAGGAGAAGGTTCAATGGTAATTCGGCGTTCCTTCCGGACACAAGGTATTCCTCCTCATTTTGATGGATTACCCAATCACTACAATGAATCTCTTGTACCCTCAATCAATACTCCTCCAAATGTTGGGCCTGTTTCAATGAGTGATGTCTACAAAGGGGAATGTTCTTATCAGAAGCTTGTCCATAAATTGACCTGCCATACTGAAAATGACACTCCATTGGGTACTTCTCAGATTCAAAGGATAAAAGCTGAGAAAAATATTGATTGCAAGTCATTTAAATTGGAACCACAGAATGTGGCGCGAGTTTTGTCTGAAAACATACTTGCTGTTCGGTTCCTTCCAAGTTCTGATTTGGACATGGTTGTGGTGGGAAATAGAAAAGGTGAATTGGGGTTTTGGGATGTTAGTCAAAGAAGTAAGGATGGTGAAGGAATTTATGTTTACCAACCACATCATGCTGCCATCTCTGGGATTTCTGTGCACCCATTTTCCTTATCTAAGGTAACCATTTTGACCTTCTAAAACATTTCATTTTGATTGTGAATTACAGTTTTATTGCATCTTAACTTGGGCTTGGTTGTTCACATGGCTTTCAGTCTGATTTAGTCAGATATGCACTGTTAGAACTTACAACTTAGAATAATGGTTTTTCTTTTGCAAGTCTGTAGTGTGTTACATAATTCGCTTGCCACTTCATTTTTAAAATTTGTAATTTGCTTAAAATTGATTATAAATAGCTAAAAACGATCATAATTCATTTACAAGGAGACTAAAAATCATGCAACACTAATCTCAACTATTTTATTTGGGGTCTCCTTCACATGCTATAAAAATTATCTTTATTTGTATAGCGAATGTTAAAATGATTTAGTAAAGATACACTAGGTTTAATGGCAATTATGTCATGAATATTATAAAGTGTATATATCTTTGTAGTTAAAGTTGTTAAAATCCGATTCTACTTAGCATCGTTTAGAAAGGTAAAATCGAATCGGTTGAATAGAATCGTAAAATTGTACGATTCTACAAATAAACTTAAATATTTTAAAAATATCTAGTTTCTTATCATTATTATCCAATTTAAAATTTTAAATTTATGAATTAAAGTTTCTTTGACTTTATTTTTAAGAATATAACGAAATTTTTTTAATAATTAGTTTAAATCTTTATACCGATTAAGAAAAACATTTGAAATTTAAGTGTATATGTGAAAGAGATTAGTAAAAGATGGTACATAAGAAAAATTAAAAACAATTCATACCGAATTTGTAGAATCGGATCTTTAAATTGTAGAATCGTAGAGTCGTGTTATGATTCTACCTCTAAAAATTTTATTCCTACTAGAATCGTAAGATTCTACAACTTTAAGATTCTACCTACGATTTAAATAGCTCGCTTGTTTTTGAATCGTATAATCGTATATCAGAATTGCGATTTTAACAACAACCGTATTAATCTATTTTTGTTGAAGTAGCAAATTAGATATATTACACTGTAGTTAATTAGATAAAGGTGAAGAAAATTTACGTTTAAGTTTTAAAAATTCCACCTTTGATAGTTTGCTTTTTAAAATCCCTCTTTTTGATTATTTTTAAACAAGAGACCGTCTCTCTGAGAGACGTCCCTCAAGCCCAACCCATTAAAGTTAGTTTTTACTCTTACTCTACATTTTCTTATACAGAAACTCTCCTGTGAGACCGCCTTATCCGTGCAACCGGCCCAAGCCCAATAAGTTTTTTAGAATATTCTGACATACTTATTTTAAGACTTAAAAGGACAATTTTAAGACTTAAAAATTCAATTTTAAGACTTAAAAGGTCAATTTCAAAGTTTTTAATATCAATATTAATGTTTCATTCTCCTGCTTCAAAGTTGAAATGAGAATTTTAAGTCTAGCAATTAGTCTTTTGAAGTCTTAAAAATGGTTTTTTAAATATTGAGATTGAACTTTTAATTCTTGAAATTGTCAAATTTCATGATTTAAAATGTCAATTTTGAATACTTGAAATTGTTCTTTTAAGTCTTCAAATTGGTCTTTTAACTCTTAAAATTGACAATTTAATTTGTAAAATTGGTTAAAAAAATATATACAATTGGGCTGGCCCAATAAGGCGCATCTCACAAATGAGACGGTCTCACCCAAATTTTTGTGTTTTTTTTATGGGCCGACCCAATTAGAAATGGTCTCTCAAAAAGACCGTCTCTCACAAGAATATGCGTTTTTAAAAAATTCTCCTTTTGTCTTGATTTTCTTCTTAAAGACCAAATGACTTGTTACCTGATATATGAATTATGTTTTTATTTTTTTAAAAGATTTTACAAATAAAATAAATAAACAATAACCCCTTGAAACCACCACTCCACGGAACCTTGCCCTCGTCCCTCCCTAGTCGGCCACCCTCTCCCCTCCCTTGAAACCACCCCAAAGTGAACAATGGAAGGTAAGGTTTTAGATTACATCTTGCTCACTTTCAATGGTGGTTTCCTTGTTTTGTAATCAATGATGGTTATTAATGGGGACTTAGAATCAGAGGAAGAGGGTGGCGTGGTGTCTAGGTGGTGGCTGGAGGGAACATGGGATTTTGGGATAAGGGTTAGGGTTAGCCAGTAGGCAGGGCCGTACGTAAGGGTAGTTTTGAGGTGCAACTGCCTAGGGTCAGCTTATAAAGGGCCCAGATTGTATTAATCCTTATAATTAAAATATAGTTTGTGCATAGGTACCTTTTGAATAAATTCGCATAGGTGCTTATCATTATACGATCTTAAATTTGTATATTTTTTGACATTAATGCCATAGAAAATAAAGAAATTATATGATGTATAGTTGGAGAAAAGGACAGGGGATGTTGAGGTTAGGGTTAGGGTGGGTTCTTGGGTGGTGATTGGGGTAAGGTGGTGGTTGATGTGGACGGTGGGGGTGGGGAAAGGAGAGAGGGTGGTGGTTTTGTGGGGTAAGGGAAGGAGGTACAGAGAAAGAAAGGTTTTACTTTTATTTTTAAAATAAAAAATTTGGATAGCTTATCATTTAATGATATGTGTTAAAATTCTTATATTTAAAGTTAATCTGCTACATCATGTTAAGGAAATCTGAAAGTCATTCAAATCTGAAAGTCATTTTAACGAAATCGAGAGAAAGGTGAAATTTTTCAAAAAAATTCGAAGGTAGAATTTTAAAAGAGAACTATTCAAGGTGATATTTTTAAACGTAAATTTTCCGAAAAGTTATGGCCCCATCCCCAATGCATGTGTTTATTTATTCCTATTTAAATGATCGGACACTTTCACACTTCTCTTGGTATTTATAAGTCTATAAATAAAGATGCCTAAGGAAGAGATAAGTAAGATAGCGATATCATTCATGTGTTAGATGGTGTGATATTATTTTATTATGGAAGTTATTGTCTCCATTTCCATCATTGTAGATTCAATGGGGAAAAGATACAAAATATATTAGACAATTTATTTGGAAGGTCTAACTTGTGCTTTCAATTAAGAGCAACATTAAATATGGTGTGGATTATAAAAGGTGTATTATTTAAGATGTTTGTTATATATAATTTCATTGATTTACATGTCTTGGACATTATGGCTCAAGTATAAATTTCTAACATAGTAGTATACTAAAATAGTATACTTTTGATTTATGTGAAGTTGTAGATAATATTAGTAATTAAAGGTTTGTGTGCAATTAATTCTCAAATGCCTATTAGGTGGGAGCCTTTAGTGGCGTTTGGGATAATAAAATGTTATTGTTGTTGCATTTCCTAGTCGAATTTAATGTGAGTTTTTCAAAAATAATTGACAAAAGTACTTCTGCTCTATTAAGCTGTTGTTGATTGAGTGTAGCTCAAGTTCTGAGTTGCAAAATATGAAGTAAAGAGAAAAGAGGGAGTTTTAGATTAGAAAGCTCTTGATTTTAGTTTGAGAAGCAAGTTTGACGGGAAATATAAGGTAGTAAAGAAGAGTTTGGTATAGTATCCTGACGGCCCATTTGGTAATAGGTATTAAATGGTGAGAATGGTAACGAAAAATTACTGAAATTTAGTAGGAAATCTCTTGACAAGTTAAATGATTATGCATGTTCTCCTCCAATTCATCTCATTTTCTTCACAAAATTCATTCCAATGCATTACTATATGAAAATGCAATATAAGAAGGTAATTGAAAATTGTAAATTTTTTATGATTAAAGTTTTATTACCATGGGAACAACATCATACATTTCATAAAAATTTACACTACAAATCATTTTCATTACCACCATAACTTTGATGTTTGTATATATCTTTAGTGGCACGTTAGCAGTGTAATTTGGTTATACGTAGTCCTTCAGACTATGTTCTACACTGTTCTGGTCTCTAATCCTTTTCTTAAGTTTGAATTGTTGTTGAAGAATTGGTTAATGTTTTAATCTGTAAACAGGTGTATACAAGTAGTTATGAAGGAGTTATAAGGACAATGAACATTGAAAGAGAGGAGTTTGATCTTGTATACTCAAGCAGTTCTGGTTCTGCTTTATATTCTATTTCACAGCAGCCGAATGATGCAAACTCAATATATGTTAGCGAGGGTTTAGGAGTTTTAAATATTTATGATGAAAGAGGAAAGAAAATTGTGAACTCTTGGTGTTTGCATGAAGAACGGATAAACTGTATTGATATTAATCCAGCAAACTCATACATCATAGCTACAAGTTCTTCAGATGGTCTTGCCTGTCTGTGGGATCTGAGAAAGATGGATGTGAAACATGGCCATTGCAAAGCATTGCAGACAGTTGATCTTGGGCGAACTGTGCTATCTGCTTATTTTTCCCCATCTGGTAGTTGCTTGGCAATGTCGAGGTACGTGTTTATACTAAGTCTTTCACTAAGGGTGTGTTTGGCAAATGGCTGATAGCTGATAAGTGATTAGAGTAGCTGATCTGACCGACTGATTGTATCAAATGCTTTGACAGATTGATCTTAATCACTTTGGCAGGAACAACTTATGGTAAATTAATTAGTTTATAACAAGATGTTTTGACTAGTAACTTTAATACACTAGCATTATATGCTTTGACCACCTACTCATCTGTTTGTACCTAAATAAGCTAAAATTATTGAACATTTTATTTAGCCTAACACCCCTTACGACTTGAATTCCGATCCATTTGATATGAGTACTTTTATACATACAAGGTTTTCAGTCATTGATGGTTAGTATTTTGTTGATGTTCAAGTGATTTATCCAAAATATTGATGGTTGGTAATATGTTTTTGCTGTCTAGAAAGATTCCACTGAATAGGCTTATTGTCCACTCCAAATTTATTTTTGATTCGGGAGTAGACTAGAGAATCTAACAGACAACGGGGAAGAGGGAATTAATCCATCCTATACATGGTGAGAATCAAACTTGTCCCAAGAGTGATTGTGAAAGCCCTGAACCATTAGTCTAACCATTTATTCTCGCCCCTCAAAAAACTATTGCTGGTGCGTACAACTGGTATTTCTTAGCTTTGACTAGGACTAGGTTGCTTCAATTATCGAATATAGTTTGTGATTAAAGCAAGACCTCCAATGTCAGCCTTTAGCTCATGCTTTTTTACGTGTTTGATCTTTCTATGCAGTGTCGGTTGCAATATCAATGTGCTTTCGGGTGCTAATTTTGAAGATCTGTACAAATTTCATGATTTTTCATATAAGGAACATATACATAAGAATAGATGGAGCACAAGTCCAAGGTATAAATTTCTTCAAACAATTATATTGGTTTCCTTTATGAATTAGAAGCTAAGGGTGTATTGTTGATGCATGTTTAATTGTGATATGAGCAGAGCTGTATGGGGTTGGGATGATGAGCATCTATTTGCGAGTGAAATGAAAAGACGTATCAAGATCCTGTCGGTGAATCGCAGAATAGCCATACACACATTAGAAAGCTTTCATATGTCGAACATATCACATCAATTCGATGCTCACCCTTGCAAGGTGGGGATGTTGGCTGCTGCTACTAATGGAGGTTACGTTTACATTTGGACTTCATCTTTGTGAATTTCACAAGCCTCTAACTGTTACTTCATTCGGCTTTAACTAATTTTGTGACTCCATTTTGCGTTTAGCTTTAGCTCGGGTTTGTGACAGTAACTCTGATTGAGCTTCTAACTCACAATATTTATGTTAATGGAATGAAAACTTGTTTTGGATGCGATATTGATTGAGCTGTGCAGTCTGTTGGTGAATTGTAATGCTGCATTGATTCTGTATGCAGTTTATCACATGAAGTCGAAGTATCATGTAAAACTCGATAAATGACTGACTCAAGTGCAAATGCAAATGGCTCCTTTATTTTCTAGATTGTTTGTAGAATATGATCATCTTCCTTAGCAGGATAAGACGTAAGCGAAAAAGTAAAAACCGATGAAAGAACAACACTAGTCTTAATCTCCGATTTACTGTTGAACGGGTTCTCACTCCCTGAGTCCGTGTCTATCTTAATACAAAGCTCTCTGAACACCAAGGGTTGTTTGGTAGATGAGAATGGGAATCGTGAGACTTAAAGTTGAAACTTAAAATGAGACTTTATGTGAGTTTTTAAGTAAAAACGTCTTATGTCTTTATTTGGTAAGTAATGAGAATAAATTGAAAGTAGTAAAGAACGAATTTACCTTTACTTATTAATCTAAATAATTGATTTCATTAATGGCAAATTGGTCATTTTATGCAAATTATATGTTCCAACCCCAATGTCCTTCTCGCCCTTAGAACATAGAAAGGTGTGACTTAGAGGGAATGAGACTCATAGTCTCGTGTGCCTTCCCCACAACCAAACAAGGGATATTATAGTCTAACCAAAAAAATTCTCATTCACACCCTCAATTCCAACTAAACAAACACCCCCCAAGAGTAATATAATATGATTTAGCCTTTGAAGACTAAAGCATCCATTTAACTTGATTCAAACCCTATTTTTATTGAACCTAGATTTGAACCTAGATCCATAGGGTAGAAAATTTGGATTTAGACGACTATACTCAGACCTTAGAGTCTAGCGAGTCTAGGGTTTGAATCTGGATCCAAAATTACTTTTAGGTTTCTTTTTAAAATAATATTAAAAGCCATTTAATATAATTTTTTTTCCATTTATATTAAATTATTTAATATTTTTAATCAACAAGAAGTTTTCTTAAACACTAGAATAGTTGAAAAATCAAATATACGAATTTCCACCATTTAATATCTAAAACAAAATATTTACCAAGTCTTTTACTCCCTTCGTCTTTTAATGTTTTTTTCGTTTACAATATTCTATTTTGGAGAGAGAAAATTTGATTAAGATTTTTAAGATATATATAGATGATAAAATATATCCATGTAAGATCTCGTTAGATTCGTCTTAATGTATAGTTTTTTATCATATATTTTTTATATTGAGGCTCAAAAGTTGCTTTGAAAACTGTGCAAAAAGTAAATGGGAAAAACAAAAAAGAACGGAGGGAGTAATTTTTAAAGTACAAATATAATAATTATATTTTAAATTACATAAATTAACAAAGTTCCTAATCAAATTAACAAATACACATAATAGTTTTTTTTTAAAAGAACTAAATGTAAACGGGGACTATGGAGTGGATCTGATTCGGATTTGGGTCTCAAAAGTGTAAAACAAACTCAAACCCGAACCCTAAGCTCATGAACCTAGATCGAACCTAGACCCTTAGAGCATTATAAACAATTACTCTTTCTAAAGTACAGGGTACAAATTTTAAGTTTGTTTTGTCAACAATGATACAAATTAGGTTGTTCTACTAAAATATCGCATCAATCGGACATTGAATGACCCAGCACATTGATCATTTGCTGGTTTTTAATTCTTTAAAGATTGACACCCTTCACAAGGGGACTGAAGGCTGCAATACCTAAGGAGTAAGTCTGATTTGTGAAATTAACAAATCACTTTTATGTAGTCATTTATTTTTTAAAACGGTTATTTTCTCAATTAATATTTTCAAAAAAAATATTACCAACGACCATATTTTTTCAAAATTTATAAAATGAGACTAATGATATTTTTTTGACACATTTCAAAAATTTATATTTATTAATTATAATTGATGTCTACTAATTAAAAAAATCAACTTTAAATTCGTATTTATTAAAAAATGTTAGTTTTAATAAAAAAAAATCTAAATTTTTTAACTTAAATTAAAAAGTAAATTAATTTTAATCTAAAATTTTTAACTTAAATTAAAAAGTAAATTAGTTTTAATAAAAATTTATTTAATGTAATCTAACGAAGAAGCAACAATCTATCATGTGCGATGTTTATGCATGCACCATTTACTGCATATGGCGGAGTAGGAATACTGTTGTCTGGCAGCATAATCCTGACCACGTTGTGGCCCAAGTTCTTGGCTTGACCATTTCATAAATGATGCTCTAATTTCTACTCCCCTTGTGTTACTAGTTGGCCTCTCATCTGGTGTGCTCGATGTTATTGGTCTATTTGGGTGATTTTCTTCCTTTATAAACTTTGGTTGAGGCTTTGTTACTTTGAGCTTATGTCTTCAAGCTCTGAGGTTATCTCATTGTGGTGGATGTTGTTTGGCTGTTGTCTTTGGATGCTGGTTATGATCTGTGCTAGATGCTGATTGCTATATTGACTGTCTGAGTAGTAGTTTCTGTGTTGACAATGTAATTGGTCTAATTACGTTCATAGGTTCTACTGCTAGTTACTTCAATTTACTTGAGAAGAGTTTAGTGTTGATGTTGGTGCCCTTGTTCTAGCTGCTGTTTTCTGAATTTGCTCGCTGGTGCAATATTTTATTTTTATATATACACATATGTTTGTTTTCACTGAGTCTAGCTTAGTATTGATGTCTATGCTGCTGGATTGCCATTTTGTCCTGGGTTTTTTCGTTGAGAGCGTGAATTTGCATCCTGTTGGAATGGGCACAAGATATATGATAGATTCTGCTCCTATTTGCGATGGATGAGCTTCTGGTTCAAAAGGTAGACTGAGCTGTTATGACTCCTGCTGGATGAGGTTACTATCATGGTTTGTTGCTCAGCAAAGCTGCTGCATTTGATAGACGATGATGGGATTACTTACTGTTCTCTACTGTGGTATGTTGTGGACATATACCGATGGAGTGCCACTGCTGCTCTGGTTTTTTAAGAACGTTGATCTGTTTACTGGTGCTGGATACATGATCTCACTATGCGAAAGATAGAGCTGCTGCTTCATTGTGTTTGCTTGATTGCTGGTTGATTGCTGGTTTGCTGCACAAACTGTTGTTTGCTGCTGGCTGCACAGATTGTTTATGGATGATTGATGCTGTTGGTTAAGCATTGTTGTTGGATTTTGAAGCTGATGTTGCGGGTGTACCAAGAATGTTGCCTACTACTCTTTGCTATGGTTCCAAAAGTGGATTATTTCGGTTGCTTGGATCATTTGTGGTCTCATCATTTGATGTTGCTGCCAATTTTGTTATATCTATTAGTTGCATTGTATAGTTTGCTTAGCTGGCTGTATTATGCCGGCTAGTTTTTTTGGCCTCGGTTTTTGCCCGTATGCGCATGAAGAGTGGGCCGTGGAAACCCTTCCTAGAAGGTGGGCCTCTGTTCCACACTGATGCAAATAGGATTTTCCGAGTTTCCTTTGACTTGATGTATTTGGTTTTTCTGGTAAATGATAAAGTTTTATTTGCCAAAAAAAATATATGGTACCCTCGTATTATTGAGCGTTACCGTAACCTTTTTTAACTTTTTCCGTCCAAAATCGTGTAAAACCGTTAACTTTCTTTTATGTTTTGATTTGAAAAACAAAAGAAGAAAAAAAACTTTAGGTCATTTTTAATTACTCACCCTGTTTTCATATGTTCTTCTCACTTTCCCCATTTGGAAATTTTTAAAAATTCTTTCCATTTAGAATCTTTCTAATTTGGGAACCAATAAAATAGAAGGAAATTATTACACTTACACTCTAATCTATAGAAATTAGTTTACATTTTAATTTCCAATGCATTTACTTTACATGCACCCAATGAAATTTAATGATATTATTACACTTACACTTTAATCAATAGAATCTTTATTTTTTATATTATTTTAATCAACTCTCATAGTATCTATTGTGTAATTATAATTTATCTTGATTTCTTCTCATATTCCAAATGGGAAGAACAAATGAAAAAGGAGGGAGTATTATTTATTTGGGCATTGTTAATCATTAAATCCAATAAAAAGACTAAAAAGTTTCACTTAACATTCTCATAGTGATTTGCCATATGACATATAACTATTGATTGAATTGAATTACATAAAATTTAATATTTTTTTATTAGTATATCAATGCAAGATATGTTTTTCTAAATAATTGCTACCAATGTTAAAATTAATGTATAAAAGTATTTCTTAATATATGAGTAATATATCACAATAAGATATGTTCTTTTAAATTTTAATAGAATTTGATATTTTTAAATTTAAAAGCTATATAAAATTTCCAATTACAATTTTTTTAGAATATATGTATTTGCCTTTTCATGTGAAGTATTTTCTTATTGTTAAAGTTTCTTCATAAAAATTTTAATTTCTAAAATATTTCATTAAGAAATAAAAGATACTACATGATAACCAAAAATTATTTTGATAACGGAAAAAAATCATTATGATAACGTTTTTGGAAGATAAACCACCATATTAAGTAAGAGAATTAACTTCAATAATATTATATTAACAACATAATTTTTTTTCATTAAAAGCACAGTATAATTCAAAAATCTCCATCCATTTTATAAAAAATGTTATAATTTTATGATGATTGATTGCATCTCTATTTATTCTAACAAATTTGTACATTACATGAAATTTTATACTAGTTCTATTATAATTGTCATATGATTCTTTGATTAATTAATAAATTTTATTTTAATTAAAAAATAATACTCCATAAAACCTCCACATGTGTCCTGAACAATAGCACATTGCGGATCCTGTCCATTCCTAAATTGGGGCCATTATAATTTACACATATTTAGGTCAGCCAAAGATTTTTTTCATAATTGAAAACTAAGATCTCTGCCTGACATTATCATATAACCCAGCCTCTAAAACCAAAATTCAAATCAACCCAATCAATCAACAACCAATAACCATGTCTTACTATCCTAGAGGCCGCGGAGGAGACGACGACGCCGATGACTTTGACGAATACGACCCAACTCCTTATGGTGGAGGATACGATCAAGCATTGACTTATGGCCGTCCTGTTTCCCCATGTGCCGAAACTTGCTACGCTCCTTCATCCGGCGGTGGAGGCATTGACTATGAACGTCCTCAATACTCCTCTTATGCCGAGCCTTCTGCCTATGGGGAAGAAGCTCAGGAGAATGAGTATAAAAGCTATGCCCGTCCCAGTTCTCGCCCCGCTGTTTCTTATGGTGGCCGTCCTCAACCTGCGCCTGCTTATGGATCTGGATCTGGGTACCAGCCCCATCTTCCTACTCCTGGTTATGAAGGTGGTGGTGGTGGTGGCGGATCGGAGTATGAATCTGGGTATGGTGGAAGGCCCAAGTACGAGGAGCCTAGCTCTGAATATGGATCTGGGTATGGTGGAAGACCCAAGTATGAGGAGCCTAGCTCTGAGTATGGATCTGGGTATGGAGGGAGGCCTCAATATGAGAATCCCACTTCGGAATATGGTGGGAGACCTCAATATGAGAATCCAACCTCAGAATATGGATCCGGGTATGGAGGACGACCTCAATATGAAAAGCCCTCATCTGAGTATGAATCTGGGTACGGAGGAAGAACTCAATATGAGAACCCCACATCTGAATATGGATCCGGGTATGGGAGGAAGAGTGAGTATGATGCACCTAGTTCGGAATATGGATCTGGGTATAGAAGGAAAGAGAGCTCAGAATATGAATCTGGGTATGGAAGAAAGGATTCATCAGAATATGGATCCGGGTATGGTGGAGAAAGGACCGAGTATGAGAGGCCCAATTATGGAAGGGATGAAGGCGAGGGTTATGGTGGATCTTCGTATGGTAGGACTGAGTACAAGAAGAAGAGTGATGATGAAGATGAGGGCTATGGTCGCAAGAAATATGTAAGCTCATTCTTTTCTTTATTTTTCGTCGTTTTTACTATTATTATTTTGATGTTTTCATTTGTGATGTTCGTGAATAATGTGCCCATCATATGGTGTCTTGTTATCTTTATATTGTCACGAGTTGTACTTCTATGAAGTATTATGATCCGATTGACTTGGTGTTTGTTTTTTGATCGTTTATTGGAATGGTTTTGTCTTATTGTTTTAAAATTTTCTCCTTAAAGGGATTATATATTTAGATTTGGTGCATTTCATTTGTTGCGTTTGTTGGTTATAGATGTGATTCAGCAAATCGAGTATTTGGACAAAGTATTGCCAGAAAATATTGCTTCAAAATAGACACTTTCTTTCTGCTTGTGGTTGCTTTTTGGTAGAAGGCATGCTCGAACGAGCTCATGAGCAGCAGCTCTGATCTACTTGTGGCTATTTGCTTTTTGTGTTTTTCATTTCGTTCGACTTTAAGACTCTGTAAAAGGGTGCCCTGAAAGTAGAAGAAGTGGAAGAAATTGCTGAACTCCCATTCTAGGATTTTAGAAAAATCTAAAAGAAAATGAGGAAATTGTGCTAGATTGAGATGTCATTGTGAGAAGCAAACACTTGAGTGAATGAGTGTCGGTAATTATTGAATCATACTCCCTCCAATTCAGCACTAACGTCTCATTTGCTTTTTGGACCCTATTCATCTCTCAACTTTCCATAATTTTTAATAATATACAATTAGAGATATTAAAGATTAAATAAGTGCATTGGATATAGTGCATTGGATAAAGTAAATGGGACATTAGCAATGAATAGTGAATTGGAGGGAGTACAAGAAATTTTAGCTTTAGTTGGTTGAGGAAGGGTAACAAAATGACTTGCATATCTTGTATGCTTTGTTTTTGTTTCTTTAGTAATTTAATCTTCATTCTCTAGCTAGTTGCTCCATTATTTCACGAAAATTGGTTTTGTTGCTGGATCAACATGGCCAATTTAGGACTTGCTATTTCATGTTTTGCATACATGGGATGTTTTTTGATAATTGATGACTCAATGTTTTTTTAGGAATCTTGGCTATTTATTGATAAATCAAGCGAACAACACAACATACATACTAAAACTGAATTTTTTTTTTTTTTTCCCTGAAAATGAGCAGGGTGGCAATGGTTCTGATGATGATGATGATGATGATGAGAAACGTCGTCACAGGCACCACCACCACCGAAGGCACCATGATGAGGACTAAGGTTAATCCGTCGTCTATGTTTAAGCTGATCTCCCCCATCTTTCGTTGCTACCCTATTTAATTTAAATAAGGGGTTGAGACTTGAGAGTGTTGTTATACTTGTATTCTATGATCATTTTGTAGTTGTGTGCATGATGGCTGAGTATGCCGTTCATCTCCATCTACTACTTACAAAAAACAATCTGTGTGTGTCTACAATGGTGTTTTGAGTTTATTTTGAACTAATATATATATATATATATATATATATATATATATATATATATATATATATATATATATATATATATATATATATATATATAAAAGCATGTTTTGCCTTTATTTTATTATTTTGCTTGCTTTTTTATTTGTGACGGTAAAATGGACGGAAAAAATTAATGGCAAAATTAAGCAAGAATATTGTAATGAGTCTTAATTTCATGTAGTTGACTAAAGTCTTGATTTCATGTTGAATTTGCATTGAAATCAACCCAAGTCATACTGAATGTATTTTTTTTTCTTCCAATTCATTTCAAATCTATTAAACCAAAAACTAAATAGAAAAATCCATGTTCGAAACTCTTGAAATACCTCCATCTTTTCAACCCTAGTACTCAAACTCTAACGATCTGTTTGATAGGTGGTAATATACAATGGTAATGATAATCAAAACTAGAGTAATTTTGGTTGAAAAATCTCTTGGGTGATTTGATCGCCATGTTTGTCCATTTTCAATCATCTCATTTTCGATTAAAGTTTTCATCATTATGGGAATGATATGAAACTTTTGATGAAATTTTTCATTACAAATCATTTTCATTACCACCATTTAGTATCATTAACCAAACAAATCATAAATAGTTTTGCTCCATTCCACAAACCTAAAACATATCTCAAGAGCTTCAACAAATGGTACATAACTTTATTTTAAACCCTTCTCCAAAATATAGCTTCCCCAATTTTTAAACCCTAATTCAAAACCATCCAAAAACCTAGCTTCATCATCTTGGTATTAGAGTTAACATTTAAATCTTATTCCACCTTCTCCTACACCAAACAAATGGCCTCAATACATTCTCAAACAAGCCACAACTTTCGGACCGAAACACCAGAAACCTCTAGCGGCCATATCTCATTCGTTCGTACACTAAAGTGAGGAATTTGTTTCTAGTCCAAATTAGGGAATCTATAATATATTAGAGTTGGGATTATTCATATATTAATCAGAAGTTAATATCATTGTAGGAAAATCAGTAAAATAGTAGATTTTCTGGGTAATTTGTCTTATTTTTAATATTCTTGATGTCGAGTCGATCCGAATTCAACCCAAATCCGACAAGACACGACCAGAAATTGAACCGACTAAAAGCGACCCTTTTAACATGTTTAATCATAAGTAATTTTCAAGATTACTATTTCTTAGATTTGATTTACAACTAGTTCTCCTTTCCTCTGCCTATCCTACAAGAAAAAAAATACTCCATTTCAATTCCAATTTTAAGGCACTATATGTTTTTCTGGAAAAATTGACATTAATCATTCAACCTTTTGCTCATTTATTGTGGATAATCTTACCTTTAGATTATATTTTAATAATTAAACATTTGCTCTTATTTCGCCGTGAATAATCCAATATTTTCCTTAGTTTGCTGATAACATACTCCATTATTACCTATATTAGTAACATAATATGTTGTATGTAAATATATGACAAAGGTTAGATTATTAAAAAATAATCTCATGATCGATTATTAAAAGCGGATAAGTAAAATATTGAATTATTAATTTCAATGAACCTCGATGAAGGGGTTGATCAAAGGTCACAATGCAAGTTGGGGGTGCCGAGAGCCAAGCCAAAAAGAAGCCCGATTGGGTTCGCTCAATCCCCCATATGAAACGGCCAAGCCGTACTAAAGGTAGTTTAGAAACCATGTGATGTTAAGGCTTCGATAACAAGTCCTGAGGTGACTACTCACTTGATCGGGCGCCAGTGGTCCACGCTGCAGCCACCTGAAACCCATTGCTTGGTCGAGTGCTTGGGTGGCTATAGGTTAGTCGGGATAGGTACCTTAGCATACTAATTCGTACTTTCCTCCTCATTATCGTTTTTCCCTTCTTCCCAATACACAAAAAACTTGTTTTCTGGCTATGAAACCTACACATTGCCTCACTTTTTTCCTTGAGCTTGTATGAGAATCACTCAGCACTACTTAGGAAGTTGGATGACTTTGGCTTAGGGATGGCAATGAGTCAGACTTGGCTCGGATTATACATACTCCGATTTTGCTCCAGATAATAGTCGGACTTTTGTTTTCAGTCCACCTCCACTCGGAGTCGGATTATGCATACTCCAAGTTTGTCCCGACTCGGACTCTCGGACCTCCAATGGAGTCGGATTATTATCAAACAGCATCGTTGTGATATTGTGCTAATGATTTTAAAGCATACAAAATTAACAAAATATATTTTTTCAGATACAATTTAACAAAAAAATTTGTACTTTAATTTGAATTCAATTTTAACTAGAGAAATAAACCTACTACTACAATTTGACAAAATTTTCTCATATTTTAATTTTGCGTATTTTATTTGTCTTGATTTCATTTGTCGTATCTTGATTCATTAATCTAAATAAAAATACCAAGTGGTTTTTCAAAATCGAAAATTACAATTAGTATGACAGAGGGCTTGAATTAGTCACGTCTAGAGTTTTAAAGGAAACAAAATATTAATGTAAAAGTCAAATTCAAAGTCGGATGTCCTTCAGGGTCAGAGTTGGGTCGGAGTCTCGGATTTTTAATAAGGTTCAACTCCGGTCCGTCTCTAACTCGGACTCGGATTGTAAAGTCGGAGTCAGATGACTTTTTTCTCGGACTCGAATCGAATTATTTTACTCGGATCGAGTCGGACTAGGGTCGGATTCAGACTAAAATGTCATCCCTACTTTTTGGCTCTACATAAGACTGGGGTTTCTGATTTTAGAACAGATCAACTGATCAAGTGTATTACTTCCTCCTATTCATCATATGTGTTCCATTTGACTTTTCACCAATTTTTAGGTAGTCAAATGGGACCACATGTGTAGGAGAGAGAATTCAATTTATAGTAAGTTTTAACACATGTGTAAGGGAGAAAATGCAATTTATAGTCAAGTGGGACCACATGTATAGGAGAGAGAGTCTAATTGTGGTAAAAAGAAAGTACACAAAATAGAAATGAGATATTTAAGATGACTTGACTCAATATAGGAGGGAGTATTATTTATTTATATTTATAACTAAAAAGGGTGCAATTTCTTGGGGATTAAGGCAATAAATCCCTATAATATGCGGAAACTTCAGACGTGTAAGATATTGTGTCTATTTGTCGCATGATTGTTGACTAAAGTTGTTGATTTGATTTGCTTGAAATAGAGGTGTTCAAAACAAATTGTGACAATCATACATTTATTTGACCTTCTAACTGAATCTTGAATCCACTTTAGAAAGCATTTATAATTATGTAAAAATCAATGTGGAGACATTACTTAATTTTGAACCTACGTAAAATGTTTGATTATAATCACACTGATAACTCGAATGAACATCACTAGCTAAAAGTATATTAACTTATTTGCTGGCTACTCAATCTTCTACCATTGTGGAGATATTTGTTAAAATCAAATTATTTCTATCGACTATTTAGAAGAGAAAAAATGGGTCACAAAGGCAAAAAAAAAAATGAAAAAACACTCATAGTATCGAGTTTTCGCTTAAAAAACAACTTTTCAATTAACTTAAAAATCATTTACTAAACATTTTATTCACTGTCTAACCAATCAAAAACACAAAAGTCAAAGGTCAATAAAAAAAATCGGTAGCCAAATACCAAGTAGTAGTTTTCAAACAAGAATTAAAGCAAGTAATTATCAAACGAGCCAGCAAGCAAACTTAAGCTTGCACAAACTTCCAATGCCGGGTCATATATTTGTGAAACCGATTCCAAAAAAAAATCAAAAAAAAATTATAAAAAAAAAATTATACAATGTTGAGATACAGCTGAGGATCCAGTTAAACTACTCTGTAGAAGCAATTTCACAGTAACAGCGTGATCAGTTAGCTAGCAAGAGCTTATGATGTACGGCAACCAAACCAAGATAATGCAGAGGCACAAAAATGTTAGATTAGCATTTCGGCTTTGACCCAAATGCTAATTTTTGTGTTGTATCGAATGCTATACGGGCTCCAACTGCCCGACTATCTTCTGCACAAGTTAACAAAAATTGCAAGGTTCCGCATGTTCATGAAGGTGAACTTGGATCCTCTTGCTCAACAGTATCCTCGTTCTCTGTCAGTACCTGTGCACGGTTACTGTTGGAAGGAGAATTCTCGGCTGTCACCGCTCCACTACCTTCATCATTTTGGTCCTTGAATATCACTGCAAAAGACAAGGGATTGTAGGTTGAGCTTGTCCTGAGCCCTTGTATAGTTCTGATGGCAGATAGAGTACTCCGATATAAATCATGAGTCGTGTCCCCTACTGAAGATGTATCGGGTGGAATATTGGTTATATCAGAGAGTGCAGCTGGGTCTGTTGGATTTTGATCCCGAGGAGCAGACGTAGATTCTGTGACTTCTTCCTCCAGTGGAAACAGAAGCTCGAGATTAGCCTCACATTCACGGACTAATCTGGTAAGAGGTTCGGTGGTGAAGAAGGGCTGATGTGCTGCAAGTTGTGTGAAAGGAAGTCGCAACAATCCTCCGGTTCTTTTGTCATATTTTTTCAATATTTTAACAAGTCCTGTCAATTCAAAAATCAAAGTTTGCAGTCCACCGTTGTGATCTCGAATTATTTTGCATCATATTTACAGCATTATGAAGACATGAAACGACTGTACCTGTAAAACTTAGGGTGCTATATTTTCGGGAAGCAGCCTTTCCCTATGATCAGCGGCAGCATCTTACGAATCAAATTAGGAATCTAGGTAAAGTAAAAGATATAGCCACTGTACCTGCAAAGTTGAGGGAACTATAGTTTTTCAGAAGCACCATTTCACCGTGTATAGTGACGAATTCCTTGCGTATGTCCATCATTTCTTCACTGAATTCACTTTCTGATGCTGGAGTTCCATCCCTTCTGTTTTCCCGTACCCTCACAATCCTTTCTTTAAGTTCCTGAAACAATATTAAAAATTGAGCAAAACATCACAGCAAAGTAAAAATTTCAGAACAAATAAACCACAAGCGACACAGTTTTTAAGCAATAAATTAGACAGCAAAAAACCAATGATTCAAATATTTGAAGAGAAGGCAATGAAAGGAGCCAGCTTTAAAAACTCGCAACTAGCTGACCTTAAGTTTCAAGTAAACATGAAAGTAAACTCCATCATCAACATGATCATCATCATCATATCTAGTGTATCCCGATCAGGGTTTGGGAAGGGGAAAGGACGGCAACTTATACCCATAAAGGAGGATACGGCCAAAGAGTATCAGGCTCTCGTATATTTTAACATGCCTGTAATCCACAGATGAGCGGTTTAATCTACTCTTGACTGCAGGACAAGAAAATTCTTTTATAAATTATCAAGGGTATTCCAGAGATCGTCTCTATTATTAAAGCTGCAATTTCTAACTATCTTTCAATCTGATGCAGTTACATCCTCATCCGTTCATTCAAACAGAGAAATAAAAATTTTCTAACGAAGAAGCAAAATTTAGGACAGCGATACACTACTTTGATATTACATACTACTGTGTTCTCTTGATACTTCATTAATAACAAAAACTATTTTAAAAGAAGTCTTAACTGGAACAAAATTGTGGATGATATAGCCTTTTGAGCAAAATAATAATCAAGTGAAAATAAGTTTGATTAAGCAATAATAAGCTGGAATTAATGAAACTGAGTTCAGAGAAATAAAAACTAGTAAATTTGAAGAACAAAAAACAAAACGAAATTAGTAGATGTAAAGTTCACCAAATTCGTTTCAGTTAACATAAAGTCAGTTAATAATTAAAACAAGTTTAATTCAGCAAAATTTCGGCGCAGTTTGGTAAATATAATTTCAGTTCAGCAAAAAAGAGGTCAAGAGTGAAGCCTAAAATTAGAAGCCTAGCAAAACCACAGGTCAAAACTCACAGGATGTATGTCATACTATATTGGTACAGATTAGTGACATTTCTGATCCCTACAACTGTAAGAGACTGGAAATGGCTTTCACAGGAATGGTCCGTTACTCCATCCCCAAAACCCAAAGCTCCCTTCGTTATACATCCCAAAACCCAAAGATCCCTTGAAAAAAGAATGCCAGTAGCCCAGATGCTTTCTCGACACATGAAACTGTAAAGTAAAAGAGAAATAAAAATGAAAGCAAATGAGCACTGCTAAGAGTTATAACCCTGTATATGTGATCTAATTAGAATTACATGAAAATGTGATCTTTGCAGAGCAAAACAGTTTCTCTACTAAGGAAAAGAATCACATTACAACGAATATCTATTGACTAAGAGGATAGACAAGACATATGTCAGTAAGACGGCAAGCTCACACTAAAGCTATGAAGATAAGAATGGTAAAGGCACAGTTGATGCCATTTATTAAATTAAAACGAACGATATAGTCAACCTTATTGCAACCCATACTCCTGAAATAGCTGCTCTTTTTTTGTCCCAATAGTTAATCAGTCACCATCAACTCACAATGATGGTAGGAAAGTGAGAATGACAACGAAGAATTATTAGATAACAATTAAGTAGAATTTTAGTTATTATTCCTCGGATGCATAACCTTAAACTGTCTCCCCTTCCAAGGTAATGATCCTTGTATCCTTGTCTGAGAACAAGTGTTGCAAACTTCCATACATGGGGTGTTTTAAATCATAAGCAACAATCTACGATGAAGAATAAACATGCACCGTCTGGCGGTTAAATATAAATTTTGAAAACATTTTACTTTAACTAATCACCTACAACTTAGATTAACATTATGTTTGGATAGCAAATTAGGATAGAAAAGAAAGGGAAAGGAAGGGGAGGAGAAGAGAGGGAAAAGACTCCATTGTTTGTATAGGATGGAAAGGGAGGGGAAAGAAAAGACTTTCATTTTCCTTCCAAATTTCCTCTTATGGAGAGATTTGGAAGTTAACAAAATGAAGAGACTTAATCCTCCAAATCCTCTTCCTCCTTTTTTTCTATCCAAAAAAGGAGATCTCCATCCCTCTAAATCCTTTCCTTTTTTGTCCCTTCATTTCCCTCCACCCAAACAAGGCCCAAGTGATTTGCTCATAGAAGTCCTAATTAAATTCTCAACTTAATCAATGATCCCTTTTAGATCCTACTAGAACTATTACAGTTTGAATTGAACTTGGATAGCCCTTACCCTTATTCACAAATCACTAAGATCTAAACATATTGGTGGTTCAAACGACATGAGATCATAAATAACACACTTGAATCTACACTTGCACAACCATTAAAAAAATAAATTTCATTATCTCAATGTTGCTAAGTTGCTATCTCCTAGGTTTCCATTTAGGCTTGGGTTCGGGATCAAATATATAAAACCTTACCCATGCAAAACCAAAAAAGTAGCTTCCAATTGAATTTGTGTTAGAACCTTATTATTCTTTATATATAAGTTTCTCCCTTCGCCTGAACCCAAGCCTAAACAGAAGCCTAGCTTCTCACTTAATATAGATTTTATAAAGAATTTGCACACATCGTTCTAGATACTTGATAGGTAGTGTTCAGTGATGCAAATCAGATGATTGATGAAAAATTTGCTAATCCATGTAATAGAAACCATAAGTTGTAAACACAAACTCTCATACAATTAAGCTATTCATAGACATATAAATGCTATAATACTTGGCGTTCGCCAAAAAAGTGCATTTGTAAGAGTAGCTTAGTTATACAACTAACTAGAGAACAAAAACGTAATAGGATGCCTATATGTCAAGAAGATGAAAACATGTTTCTCATAAACTCCAGCCCAATATTTCAAAGCCAAAACATCCTAAGTCATCCATTTGGCAAAACAATTAAGTAACAACTTACCTAGCAATTCAAATAGTTTACTTGAGAAAACGTAGAGCTCTCACCGTCCGATAATCTTCTCCTTGGTGTAAAGACATCTTTTGGACATATGAAGTACTTCAAATGTTTAAACACCCATAGCAAGCCATAGAAAATAATGGAGTGGATCAATGTCAATTGATCAGTAGCTTCTCATTCACGGGCTCATTGTCATTTTTCTCTGTTAGGATTATAAGTGACTTATGTTCACCGGGTAATTAAAACTTAATTAAGCAAGTTAATATAGTATGTTAGTGAGGTAAGAGAAGGCCCAAGTGTGCACTTGGAATTGGTTAAGGGAGAATCACATTGCACACTCCCCTTTGCAATTATTGGTTGTTGCAAGCCTTGGGCATCAAGGAAAGAGATTAACATAGGACAAGTGTAGGAGCATAGGAGGAAACAATGAGTACCGTGTGGGGACCTTGGATGCACGTGGAAGAGGCCAGCTACAACCTGCCAGCTGTTGCTCATTCGGGCAGCATGTACAGGGGCTCTCCTATTGCTGCCCCAGTATTTGCCCTTATTTCCCCTATATATACTACTGCTATGTATTCTCTGTGAAATGAAAGCCAAAGTCTCATTGTAAAGCTCTCCTATTGCTTAAGTTTATTCCCCTCATTTGCTCCTCTCTTCCTCATCAAACCTCTATTGTAATTCCTTCAAAATTGTAGTTTATTCTTTAAACACGATATTAATACTATCGTAGCTAGATATAGTAGATGTAGTCTTTATTTGGTGAACTACCTTATATCTTATGTTCTTTGTTCCTTTGCTCATTTTGCCATTCATCACATACTTGCATATTTGTTTCTTATCTTCATACACTCTATAGACATCCATCTCAACCCTAAGTTTTGATCTTTGGTGTGTGTGAGTGTCTCTCAGTTCATTCTCAATCAATCACAATCAAGGCTACTAATGAATCATCCGATCAAATGTATCCATTGAAACACCTCAGAAGTCATTGTATGAATAAAAGATCAATTCAATTACACTAGCTTTTTATGACTACCCAAGAATACTTAAGGAACAACGGCCTCTTGAGAAGAGTCTCGTAAAACAAAACTTTGTTTTAAGAAACTTGTAAAGGAAAACTTGATATAGTTATACCCATCACTATTTTTTGGATCAAGCCTTCAATGGTAAAACCAATTTAAGCAAAACTACAAGGGACTGAAGTACTTCACAATAACCATGAACCAATCATATATAGAAACATTCAAAGATTAAGATTGTCATGTCTACATCAATGCCATATAAAGAACCAATTAATAATTCATACATCATTCAAAAGATACAGCACCCACTTCCATAATATACTAATCATGCCCAACAAAAAGTGCAAGCCTTCAAATTTCACCTAATATCAACAAGCCAAAGCCTGACGCTAATTAAAATCATTCATTAACAGCAACCCTGAATCACAATCACATAAAAATAAATAAACAAAATACAATTTAAAAGGAGTAGAAGACAAAGGAGAACCTGAAAACGGATAACATAATCTTCTTCTTTCTCAACATAAAAATCATTCAACTTATCAAGTTCATCATTGAGAAGCCTTACAAACCAATCTTGAAATTCATCCAAAGACATAAATCTTTCACTCGGAGCACTCGCAGTGTCATTTCCACTGGCACTAGGCCCATCTCTACCAACATCAACAGTGGGATCGCCATTATTTTCTAAACTCTGTCGATTTTGATTTTGGGATTGATGTT
The DNA here is from genome assembly GCA_019425755.1 of Amaranthus cruentus. Classification (NCBI taxonomy): domain Eukaryota; kingdom Viridiplantae; phylum Streptophyta; class Magnoliopsida; order Caryophyllales; family Amaranthaceae; genus Amaranthus; species Amaranthus cruentus. Next base: position 16,195,573 of record CM033462.1, on the reverse strand, counting down.
GATTTTGAGTGGCAAGAGAAATTGGGTTGTTTGGGAAACGCTTAAGAAGCTTTTTCAAGGGTTTGTAGCACAGAAATTTGTCTCTCCATTCAGGTATGGTTTCTTCTAAATGAGTTCGAAATTCCTTCCCGAATTTCATGGATTCAATCTAGTTTCACAAGAAACAGTTAGTGTCTTTTGAGGAGCTCAATGCGTTGGGAGAGATTTAAGAGAATCTAGAATCGGAAATTTTAGGAATAAACAAAGATATGCATGAGATTTGAGAGGTAAAGTTTGTGAATCGAATACTTCATATGGGTAATGGGTTGGACTGTTGGAGTCAAGCTAGTCAATAGCTTACTTTTTTAGACAAACTCTTTTAGAAAAATCATTTTTGATTCCACCATTTAAAAACAACGAGTTTATATGCTAAAATTTTATATTATTGGGTCATTGAATCTTTATATTAGATGTATGAATTGTATTTCATAGTAAGACAGCCCATTTCATACAAGAATTTTTATACTTCCTCTAATTCACGCCTAATATCCCGTATTAATTTGGCACGAATATTAAGAAATGATAGAGATCACTCTAAATAATTTGGTGACAAGTAAGTTAAAGGTAAATTGGTAAAAAATTGAGTACTTTTCTAAATTAAAGTGGAATTTTAAGGATAAATTAGTAAAAAACTACTATAAATAAAAATAAGATATTAGAGGTGAACCTACACAGAAAAGAAAATGGGACATTTCCTTTGAGTTAGAAGAAGTATTTTTTTCTTATCACTGACTCAAAAAAGAAAATGGTAAAGTGATGTATTTGCTAATTCTACTCTCTCAAAATCATCTAAGTCTTTAAAGAATAAAGAAATGAAGAATAACAAACTTAATGTTATGAAATTTGGGCTAAGGACAAGACAAAATCAATCTCTCTTGATTTTTTTTTTCTTTAGAGGAATATGAGAATTGGGATATCATTAATCAAGGTTCACCAAGGTTAAAATACCTTAGGTAAAGAAGGCATACAAATATTATCGTTGTTCAAAGCAACATCCCACTTAGCTACATGACGGTCCATTTTATTTCCTCCCCTACAAACATGACTAGACCAAAATTTGGAACAAAGAGCAAAGAGATAGAAGGGTGAGGAATCATTGACTTTGGAGTGAGCTACAACTTCACTGATATTCGAATCTCGCGCCGTACGGAAGCGCTTGACACTAGCATGAATCAACTCTCCTTGGTGGTTTCCAATGACCACTCCAAGTCCTCAGATTCGTTGGGGACATATGCATCAAAATTGCATGTGAACCATTCATTCATGCTATGACACCACGTACAGGGTCTGAATTGGAGTCATCAAAAATGCATTTGTTGCAATAGCATCAAGCTTCCTAGAAAAGCGAACAAGTAAGAAAATCTTCTTTCGATAAGTACTTCTGCAACCAGTTGAAGAGAATCTCCGATCAGCAACGTGGGCGATCAGAGGGTATTGATCACACATTTTTATAGAATTCGAACAATAAAAGAGAGCATGGGGATTGATTCGGGTTTTACCTGACATCGAGAGCACATATGAGTAGGGGCAATGTAACGATAATTTACTACCAAAGAGCCTTTACAAGGCCACTATAACAAGTGTTTAAGCTATGGGGGGCCTTCCATTCCCCAAACTCTATCCTAGCGCATTCGAAGGGATTTACAACTACTATAAGTACCCGAGTGGAAGTTGGAATCAATAAGTATGGATTTCGTTGTTGGGTTACCTCGTTTGTGGAAGTTAATAACTCTATTTAGATTATTGTAGACCGACTTACAAACATTGTCACATTTATTCCAGCTAAAGTGACATCGAAGCATAGCATATGGTTTATGTGTATGTAAGGGAAGTGTTTAGACTACATGGTGTGTCCAAGACAACAGTTTCAGATACGGAAATGAAATTCATGGCCCGATTCTAAAAGGAACTACAAGGAGTATTTAGGATAACTCTTGATCATAACACTGCATTCCAACAAACTATCAGAGTTGTTCCCGACTCTAGGCAAGGTAAGCATTTGCTAAAGGCTTAGAGCTAGAAAGGGCCGCAAAATCTAAAATATTAAATTAATGAAGTAGACATTTTAAAAAATTTGCAATTTATAGTTAGTTTTTATCGATAAAAATAGTAGATGACACACCTAAGCTACATTTATAATGAAAATTATAATATATACGATTTGTCTTTAATATTTTGCCAAACAAGTGTTAAAGTTTAGAATCGACTTCCTATAGAGAGGCCTTATTTGGCTAGAGTTGCTATGCACTTCAATTTTTTAAAATTATTGATTAATATTTTATTTCTAATATCTTTTGGGCTCTACACAAACAACCAAACAACTTCCTTTTGCCTCTTATTACTCCATTAAACTCCCAGCACACCCTTCCTAGCTAGATGAAGTATATTTTGCCAAAAAAATTATAAAACATACTATAGTACTCCTATGTTTCATTGTTAATGAAATTTCAAAGTATTATTAATTAATTTCTTAATATATCTTATGATGTATAATAAAATATAAAAATATATTAATAATATTCATTGAGATGAATTATATAAAATCCATTTGACGATATTTTAACTTATAAATTAAGTATAAGAATAATTAAAACTTAAATGTAGGTAGTATATGTTTAGATTAATACAAACTCGAGAACATAATTATTAATTTAAATAGGATATGTTATTTATATATATTCTTATCAAAACTTTTTTTACGGGCTTCAAGCATTTATGTATTCACAAAAAAAATTATTAATAACTTACTCTACATTTATTATGATAATAACAAAAAAAGTAATTTTGATTAGTACTCTTTGTGTTCCTTTTTAATTGTCACTACGAAAACTTTATGTGAAAGTTTTTTGGTCAAAAGTAGATAATCAAAATGGAAGGAAGCAGTACGTAAAGAGATAATTAAAGATTTGTCTAATGGGAGTCATGTTGAATATTATAAATCTATAAAATATATGGATATAATTAAAGGTTAGGAAAAGTAAGAACCTTTTCCCTACATAATGCATTTTTAATAAATATTTTCCACTTTGCATTGAGGGGAAATTTATTTCCCTGAGTACTGTCCACGTAGGACAACCACCACGTTTAATTTTTTTTTCCTTTTTTTTTGCATAACCGCTACATCAAAAAGCGGTTTTATAGGAAATACCCAAGGAAAACGCTATGTGTAGTGGCGTTTTATGTTAAAACAAAAAAAAATAAAAGCTGAATAGCAAACCGCCACTTCATATGGCGGTTTTAGTCTGCGTTTTATGTTAAAAAAAAATAAAGCTGAATACCAAACCGCCATATGAAGTGGCGATTTTGGTCTGATATTAAAACCCCAGCAGCCTCATTTTCGACATTCATCCCAATTACATTCCTGTGCCGATAACCTTAAAAAAATAAAACACACATTTAACAATAATATTAGACTCTCAATTACATTCCTCATATCACTAAGTGCTTCGAATCATCTACATTGAATCTTTGGATTTGATTAATTCTTCATTGCATCAAAATTAAAGGTAAAAAATGAACCCTAATTTTATTTTTAATTTTGTAATTTGATTTTGTTTATTATGATTGTTGTTGCAATTGATTGTGATGAAGTAAGTAGTTGTAGCATTATCTGATTTCAATAGTTAAGCTTAGATTGTACACCCATAGATAGTGATGGCCACGGTCCGGGTTGGGCCGGTTCCGTTCCGGTTCCATCTGGAACCTGACCCGAACATTTTCGGTTCCGGTTCCGGACGGTTCCAAACGGTTCCTTGGCGGTTCCGGCGGTTCCAATACCCAGGTCGGGTGGGTCGGACCATCGGCTCCATTCTTATTTTTCCTTTAATTTTAATATAAAAATACTATAATAATGCGGACGTACCTTCGTCGATTACTTGATTATTATCGAAATTCAATGCTTGTCATCGTTATTAAAATATTTCCTAAAAATAAGGAAAAAAATAAATTAATAAGAAACGATAAAGATGATTAATAAAAAAAGGGGGAGAGAATGGACTTGAACCTAGTATCCCGAAGAAATACTAAGCTGCCTACGTATCCCAAAGGAATCAAAGCCCACGTAGTTCTTTGTCGTACCTTTTATTTTTAATTGTTGAATGTTGATGTTGATTGACCGTGGTCCGTAATCCATGATCCTATTCGTCATCGTCATATGGTTGGTTAGATGCTTCCGCCGACTCTCCTCCACGATGATGCAGATGTATCCATCATCATCCATGGATCATCATCGGTCTTGAGTCCTTGTGTTCGGACATCCGCTTGATCCCAATCTTTCTTGCAAACACATATTTGAATAGTATGTGGAGCAAGACGAGATCTCTTTTCGTCTAAAACTCTTCTACCTGCACTAAAAGCAGACTCCGACGCACTAGTAAAAGCAGGAATTACAAGGATATCCTTTGCAATTCTCGATAATATGGGGAATTTTAATGATTTTTCTTTCCACCATTGTAAAATGTTATAACTACTTTGGTCGATTTCAAAGTGATGTTTAAGATAATTATCTAATTCTAAATATGAAGCGGAGGGGGAGGAAGAAGATGATCCTATAAAAGTATCATCTTGACTTATTATGTTAGCTATTATGGGGTTATAATACATGGGACGTTCCGAAACGCTAGCACGCCTAGACGTATCGCGACTCGGGTTATATATACTAGAATAATGATCATAAAGGTCTGCTAAAAGTTTTTTACAAGTTCCTACATAAATATGTACATTACTAGACGGGCGATCTAATGCTTGGTAGTAAAATCCTATTATTTTACTTAGGTTTTCCGTCCTAAAACACGGATCTAAAATTGTCGCAATTCCATAAATATAAGGAAAATCAGTGAAGCTTTCCACTTATCCATCATATCTGCAAGAATCGACTTTAAAAAAACGTTAGTATCATCATGAGAATGTCTAAGAAGATGATAAAAAACAGTAATAGATTCACTTATTACTAAGTGAACGTTTGGTTCATAAACATATGAAAAAATCTTAGTTGCGTGGACATACGCTTCTAATAGTTTTTTTACGCCTATAGCTAGGTCCCAAGTTTCATCACTTATACGGCTATCGGTAAACTCAATATACAATTGTGTTAAAACCGGACGATAAACAATAGCCTTCTTTAATAAATCATGGGTGGAACCCCAACGTGTAGGAGTATCTAAAGACCAATATACTTTTTTTAGTTTATGTCTCTAAAAGGACCTAATAAATCACTTAATTTTTTAATACCTGCTTGGCAAGACAAATTAATAATATGAGCACAACAACGTATATGTAATAAACTACCACCTAGGATACAAGTAAAAGCGGGTTCATTATATAAAGTTCTATGCATTTGATATTGGCAGATGCATTATCGGTAGAACAACAAAATATCTTATCTATTAAGTTCCATTCTTTACATATTTCCATTAATCTATATTTAATGTTTTCACCCGTATGTTTCTCGGACATTAACTCAAACGCAATTATTCTTTTTTGAATAAACCAATCATGGTCTATCCAATGTGCTGTTACACACATATAAGGCTCTAAATGTGGGGGAGCTGACCATATATCGGTTGTTATACTAACCTTACCATTAAAAGATTTAAACATTTTTACTAACTCATAGCGTTTTGATTCATATAATTTTATGGTTAGCCGTTTAAGAGTATTCCTAGAGATTACTCTATATTGTAGTTATAAAGTTTTTCTAGTGAAGTATTCGTATGCCTTACTTTCACCGTGGTTAAAAGGCAACTCATCACAAATTAAATATTTGGAAAATTCATCAATCATTTCATTACGATTATATTTAAAAGGCATACCCCCGCCTGGGAAGTCCGGTGCCCATTGTTGTCGGCTTCCACTTGTGGTCCCGCTGCCGCTTGCTGCATGAGTTTCCTTTGTGATTCCAGGTTTCTTTGCCAAATGTTTGTTGAAAGATCCCGTACCACCACCTAACACGTATTCACAAAACACAATAAATGAATTTTTAATACATTCTAACATTCTTGATTTACAAAATATAAATATCATGTATAAAAACCTAAAAAGTATTTACCTTAGCTGAAATTGTAAGAAACTAAGGGCTTTACCCCTTGACTTTTACAAATTTGACAGGTGCATAAGAAAACATCCGGGTTGTCGGTTGGTTCTTTTGTAAAATACGACCACACATGTGAAATAGCTCTACCACTAGGAGGTGGCATTGCCAGAAAAGGTTGTCTTACTGATTCATTTTCATCTAAATATAAATATAAAGACATTATTCAAATACCACAATATATAAATAAATAATAATTTAAAATTCAATAAATTTAAAGAATAAAATTATAAAACTAACCGATACTATGGAAATTGACTCGTTTACCACGAGCTTGTCTTTGTTGTTGTTGTTGTTGTGCTTCAAGTGATCTTGTTGATGATTGTCGAGATCTAAGTATCCCAATGGGGGTCGTTGGTTCCTCTTCCTCTTCTTCTTCTTCTTCTTCTTGTGTTTCTTCTTCTTCTTCTTCTTCAATTCTTATTTCTCTTTCCACTTCTTCAGCATAATCGTGTAATTCTTGGTCGTACCCTTCTGGATAATTCGATTCATAATTAGTATTAATCGAAGGTGTTGTTGATACTGACGGAGTTGAAGTGGCCTTTCGTTTGGAGCTAGAACCTCCTCCCAAAGATTTTGCCACTTTAGAAACTTTTTTAGAGGCTTTTTTCAAAAAAGAAGACATGATGGAATTAAGAAATAATTAAGAGACTAATAAAGGAATAATTAAAAGAATAAGTATGTAATTAAGGAATAATTAAAACACTAATAATGTAATTAAGAAATAATTAAGAGACTAATTATGTAATTAAGAGAATAATTGCGTAATTAAGTAATTAAGTAGAGCGAGTAAGTAGAGAAAGTAGGAGAAGAGATGAGTTGTGAATTGGAAAGATTGAAACTGATGGGTATTTATAGGAAAATCCCAACGGTAACATAACGGCTAGTTTTGGCCGGTTCCAAAGAACCGCTGGTCCGGGGGAACCGTACGGTTCCGGGTCCGGTTCCAAGGAACCGTTGGGCCGGGTGAACCGGTCCGGTCCGGTTCCCGGTTCCGGGGCGGTTCCATGGAACCGTTGGTCCGGGTGAACCGATTTGGACCGGGTGAACTGGCCCGCGGTTCTTTGGTCCGGTTCAAACGGTTTTTTCTGGCGGTTTCAAGGTTCCGGCAACTTTTTTCCGGCGGGTTCACGGTTTCGCGGTTCGGGCCGGTTCGGAACCTGTCGCGAACGTTGCGGTTCCGAGACCGATTTCAAGCGGTTCGGGACCGGTTCGGTTCCGGGTAACCCGCCCCGTGGCCATCACTACCCATAGAGTTGAGTTTCACTATTTATTTTGTATGCATATTAGGTGTTTGTTGAAATGCTTCATTGAAAATTTCATCAATTTGTTAGTTTAATTTAATGTGATTAGCATATATTTATGTTATTAGTTTTTTTATACTTCAAGTAAGTTAATTAGTGTTGGGCATTGATATTTCACTTATATATGCTTGTAAGTTAGTTTAATTTAATGTGATTAGCATATATTTATGCTTGTATACTTCAAGTAAGGTTAGTAACATGCTTGTGTATGCAGAAATGGATCACTTTCCTATTGTAGTGTATTGGGGTGGAGAAATTAGTCATAAGGAAGTCGATGTGGTGTATAATGGTGGATTAAATTCAATCATGTTTATCCATCGTCAACATACCACCTTTGAGGTGTTTCTTACCAAAGTGTATGCCGTTATTGGTTGTGATCGTTACTCTTATGAATTAAAAATGGTGATGAAATATCCTGTGACAGGGAAAAATGTGTTAGTTCCGGTTACGAATGATGAACGCATAAGTGCTCTTGCTTACGCGGCTTCCCAAGCCTTTGGAACGGCAATGGAGGTGTATGTTGAGTTGGTTCCTAAATTAGGTAATGTGAGGGAAGCCATGTGTAGCATGGAACTTCCAGAATCAGGTCCTAGTGTACGCCATGATACATTCACAGAAATGTTAACAAACCCAAATTATGTTAATGAGCATTTAGATGAGTTTACTCCTCCAACTCATTCACGTGCCATTGATTGTGGTGCAATGAACACCTTCTCCACGACTCACTTGGGTAGGCGTAACGCCAACGAAGTTGACTCTTTAGATCAGAAGAATGACAATATTGATTTTGATTCGAATGAGGATGATGAAAAAAGAGAAGCTCTAGATGCAGCGATTAGAGAAGGTGCTCCATCTCAAGACTGGCTTAGAATTGATGAGGTTGATCAAAGATTGATTGATGCATGGATGACCTGGAATAATGACAACGCCATGACTGAAGATGGTGACTTTAGGATAGGGCAAGAGTTTAATTCGTTAGACCACCTTAAGAAGAATGTAAAGGCATGGACAATATCTAACAATAGAAACTTCCGTGTAATTGAGTCGGAGCCTTCAAAGTATGTTGTGCAATGTACTAATGTGGAGGAGAAAGGTTGTGAATGGAGGATGCGAGCTATCATGACTTCCACTGGATCATTTAAGATTGTGCGATATAAGGGTCATAAACAAGATTGCTCAGGACACTACAGTGAAGACCATCCCCTCCTAACTTCTGATTTTTTTGCTGATCTCATCATGGATATGATAAGAGTTTATCCAGCTTTCAAGGTGAAGTCAATTGTTAATTTTGTTAAGAGTAAATACGGATTCGTTATAACATACAAGAGAGCTTGGCTGGCCAAAAATAAGGCTATAACCAAGGTGTTTGGGGGATTGGGATAAATCTTTTGAGGAGCTTCCAAGGTACCTGCAGGCCTTAATTGAATCTAATAGAGGAACCGTGGTGCATTGGGAAGTGAAACCAACAATGGATCCCACGAGAGTCATGTTTCAGAGAATTTTTTGGGCTTTTGGACCATCAATTAAGGGTTTTCCCTACTGTTGACCCCTTCTCTCCATAGATGGTACACATTTATACGGAAAGTACAAAGGCACACTTATGATTGCTATGGCGATAGATGCGAATTCTCAGTTGTTCCAACTTGCTTTTGCCATTGTTGAGGGAGAAAGTAACGATACATGGAGTTGGTTTTTGGATTGTATAAGGCAGTATGTCACGAAAAGGGATGGCTTATGTCTCATATCTGATCGTCACAAAGGAATTTTGCATGCAATTAACAGAGTTGGAAAAGGGTGGGAAGAGCCTTATGCATTCCATCGGTTTTGTAAACGATATCTTGCTTCAAATGTGCATAAGAAGTTCAAGAACATAGCAGTTAAGAACTTATTTGGAAAAGCTTCTGAACAGACAAAGATACGAAAATATAATTTCTATATGAATCGCCTTAAAGAGTATGATGAGGAAGCATATAAGTACTTAGTCGATGGTTCCATTCCTGAGCGCCAATGGACTTTGCTTCATGATGGTGGCCATCGATATGGCGTAAAAACTACAAACATGTCTGAAGCGTTCAATGGTGTAATGAAGGGGGCCAGGTGTCTCCCAATCACTGCATTGGTTAGGATGACATTCTATCGGGTTAACGAATACTTTGCAAAAAGGAGGGATTTGGGGAGAAAGAGATTGAAAAATGGAGATTTATATGCCAAGAAACCAACTGAAATGATTGATAAGAACATTGAAAAAGCTCGCTTTCATGATGTCAGGATATATGACACAGTGCATGGGATCCACTAGCAGTGATGATTTTGAAAAAGCTCGCTTTTAGATGGTTCGACCCCCAGGGAAACATGCTGAGGATGATGACATAGATGATTTTGAACCAGTCTTAGGGTCACAGCATCGACGTGGAAGGGATCCACTAGCAGTGAGGTAACAAAACCAAATTCCTTTTTTCGTTTCAAATTACACTGTTTATTGAAACTAGGATACATAACACAATGTGCATTTGATCGCAGCTGGCTTCGCGTATATCTTTCGAGGTCGCACTCACCACATACTCTAGTGTACTACCGAGACTCACTTGATCAACAAAGGGACGACCAGGTTATTACGATTTATTATTTGCACAATTTGTGAATAAATTGTTCAAATTACCGTGTAAATTGATTTCTATTACAAATGACATGGCAGCCTTACACAGCGGCTAAAATGGAGGCTTTGCCAGACATATGTCGATCTGGCCAGGGGATTTGGAGATCACGTTGTCCACTAATTTGTTTTGACATTGTCGAAATACATCTTCCAGATCGTGTCATGCGACAATTCGGTTTGGAGCAGGTAATTCCGGATACCTGTGACACCCAAGCTGCACTACATGCGATTGACAGGAGGACTGGGGACAAGAACTACATCATACGACATAGATCGCATGTAGATGCATGGAATGACCGAGCATCTCGATTAGTTCAAGGAGAGAACTACACGGGTCAGAGCTTGGGGGCGTACATGAACTGGTACAGGCATTGAGGATGATCACACATTCCATACTCCTTCTTCTCGAGGTTCGGGCCATCGAGGTAGCTCTTCTGGAGGATCAAGTAGTCGATCCTCAAGAGGTTACGGGCGCTCATCCCGAGGTCGGTCTTCCAGATCTCCATCATCATCCGGTGCTATGTCACCCTTTGTTCCACCAGCTTTCGTGTCCACTCCTCCACATCCATCGCCTCCGCATACGCTCATTACATATCAACGTGCTAGTCAAAGACGAGCCCCTACTCTTGATGTCATTGCAGAGGCTGATGAGTCTACACCATCCTCATCCACCGGTGCACGCAGCAAAAGGGGGCGGGGATTGTAGTTTAATAGTTTGTATGAATATTTTATATGTTTTGAACTTTTTGTATATATGACCTTTGATGATTGTAATATATCTGCGTATTTTGATAATTAATTGCGAATCGAGATGGTTGTTAGTTGATTATCATGGAATCAATATTATTGAACTAGTTTAATGCAGGTTGTATTAGCTATCTATGGGAGTTGAAAGGAAAAAAAAATTTATTCAAAGGCATGGACAAAACCGCCAGCTCACATGGCGGGTTGCCTCAGACACACACAGACCAAACCGCCATTTCATATAGCGGTTTTGTCTGGAGCTTTTATCAAGGCTTTTGGAAAAAAACACAATTTAAACCGCTAAATGAGGTGGCGTTTCACCAAAAAAAGAAAAACGCTATATCATATGGCGGTTTATCCCAGCAGAATTTCAAAAAAAAAAGTTTTGCCACGTGAACGGTACATTGGGAAATAACTTTCCCTGCAACATAAGTTGGGAAATATTTCTGAAATTAGCATTATTTATGGAAAAGATTCGAAAAGTAAATGGCACAGCTTTGATTATTTCGATTAATTTTTTGTGCTAATAAGAGAACCTTTTAAAATACAGAATTTGATTAGTATTTATTTTAGTCTATTCAGACCCTTAATTATTCGGAAATCTTGCACCCCTCAAATAATTGGTCAAGTACCGCCACTAAATGGGACACTAAGAGTAGTGATTGGACCTATGATGATCCAAGAAACTAGACTGATAATGACGTAAAAACCAACATGGACATAAGACAACCCAACACCTAATCTGACTTAACAAGTTTAATTTCCATCCGCCACAGCATGATTAAGAATCCACAAGTCATCAACCTTCTTCCATCATAAATAACGCAAGGAGTTATATAATGATAATATGATATGACAACTTCCACCATTTTGTTCAACATGTCATACAATTTTGAGCAGAAGCTGCATTTTGCGGATGAAACAGAAACTATGACATTCAAGATCAACAATTGTGAATGTAAGAAAACAATTCAGGTTTACTACAGATCGGCAACCAAAAAAAGGCCTTAAAAGACCAACATGTATCAAAAATCTGAAAACATATCTCGATTCAAACCTAAGATCACGAGGACGATTACTAGATATTAAACTTTGTCCTTGACAATGAATAAACTACTGCCTAGTAGCGCCCAACACCGTACACCCTAACAACTCCATCTGTGTATCCACTGAACAAAGTTTGTCCATCAGCACTCCAGCTCAAGCTCGTGCAGTAGATGACCTGATAAAACATTAGTAAATTAGCTCGGAAGTATATTTCATGATACAGCAAATGACCAGAAGGATTCAAGCAGCAAGAGAATTCAAATGAACTGATAATTTTTATTAGAGCAGATGATGATGCCCTAGCTAAATCCAGTTAAAGTTTGGACAACAACTTTAGAGAGAAAAGGGAAATGGATGCTACGGGGAGGGAAGGGAAAGGAAAGAGAAATAGAAGGAAAGTAGCTCTTGTTTGTTTAGAGGGAAGGAAAGGAAAAAGAGGGAGATGAGAGTTTCTTTTCAAATCTTTTCAACATTGGACAAATTGAAATCTTAACAAATTATTCATCTAATCCCTCCAAATCTCATCTCTCCAAATCACTTTCCGCCCATTTTGTTATCGAAAAAGAGATTCTTCATACCTTCAAAATTCAAATCCCTCCCTTTTCTAACCTCTATTTCCTTCCATCCAAACACGCTTAGATAAGTTTTGTAAGCGTGATGCAAAAACAGTCATGGCAATTGCTCATATTAATTAATTCGAGACCAAGCACTTGCATATCAGACAGGCTAAAAGCCTAAACCCATAATTTTTTTTTTCTCGAACTTAAGAATTGCTAGAATAACAAAAATATGACCAGTGGAAAACAGAACACCAACACATGTTGAAACAAAAGGCCACAAACAATGAATAATCACCCAAATACAGCAAAATTTTACCTTTTTCTTTGAAGCAGTGGTGGCGGATCCCTCGAGATGATCAGCCTCTGTCTTGAGATCAACCTTCAAATCCTCGACAATGCTCTTACTTTCCAAATCCCAAATTTTGACACCGCTCTCGGTGGCAGCACAGAGCCAGTACCTGTTAGGACTAAAGCAAAGAGCATGGACAATAGTACCGGCATCAAGAGAGTAAAGCCTCTTGCCCTCAGCCAAATCCCACAAGAGAATAACACCGTCCTTGCCTCCGCTAGCACACAAGGAACCGTCAGGTGAAACAGCTACGGTGTTAACGTAGCCATTGTGGCCAGCCAAGGTGGCTCTGAGCTTGCAGTTAGTCAAGTTCCAGATCTTGACTGTCTTGTCCCAAGAGGATGAAACAATAGTGGGCTGCAGATTGTTAGGGCTAAACCTCACACAGCTAACCCAATCAGTGTGACCATCTGTGTCTTGGATTGTGTACTTGCACTCACCTGATACATTTAATATACAAAACTAAATTATATATCCAATCCAATATCATGCTTTATCTCAATTGAAACTAAGACATTAACATCAGCATAAACATAGTACATTGTTCAATAGAATTTTATTAATATATGTAAGATCAACTGCATGATTAAGTTGATGAAATTAACATCAACAAGTCAACCCTTAACATAAAACAGATCTCTTAATAGCATAAACATAACAAAATACCTTGTTAACATTTCCATAGTACTCAGAAATTCATTAAAAATCTCATATTTAAGCAATAACAATCGATTTCTTTTACAAAATACATACCCATATACTCTTTTTGTCAGATATTCACATAATATCAACCCTAGCTTATTATAGCCAAAAAAAAAAATAGGAGAACAAAAATATTGGATCTAGTCAATCATACTTTGAAATTCACACCAGAAAAACAATTAAACTACATTACAATGCATAACAAACAAACAAAAATTTATCAAAAACAACATCTTTGGGCAAAAATCACAGAAAACCTACAAATAAAATTCAAACACATTCAGAAAATTCTTTAACCTAATGACAAACCAAATGAATCGCATTAAAAAAGGAGAATGCTCACCGAGGGTATTCCAGAGCTTGATAGTCTTATCCCTGGAAGCAGAAACAATCTGACGATTATCAATTGAAAAAGCGACGCTAAGAACATCCTTTGTATGACCCACAAAACGACGAGCAGTAGTTCCAGCTGCGAGATCCCAAAGACGCAGCTCACCATCCCAACTGCCAGAAAGAGCGAATTGACCGTCAGATGAAAGAACAACGTCTTGAACGAAGTGAGAATGACCGGTAAGACGGCGTTTGGGAACCCAATAAGCCTTGTCATCCTTGAGTTCCCAAACGATGATGGATTTGTCCCTTGAAGAAGTAACAATCATGTTGCTATTGTCGATTGGCGTTGCAATGGCTGTTACCATATCAGTGTGGGCTCTCATGGTACCCCTAAGCTGAAGTTGTTCACCCATGGTGATAAATTAGATTGCAGGGTTTTCGGCTGCTTTGAGATTGGGATGTGAGAAGAATTGAGAGACGAGGGCGAAATGTAGTTAGGTTTATATATCTAGGGATTTTAGGGAGCAAACTAAGTTAGGGTTTTCAGCATTTCTTGAACATACTACAAACAGGTTGTGGGCTTGGATTCACCAACTAAACGGGTTTATCTTGTGAAACGTTTTTTCTAAAGTTTTTTCCAAAACAAGCCTTTTTATTCTAAAAAAATTTTCCAGGATAAGCTTCGAAAAAACTTATTTTCCAAAATAAGTGGCCCCTAGTCTAATGCTAAGGTTTGGTTGTGTTTGATGTTGCTAACAGAAGGCACGAGTCAAAAAAGTCGGCCAAGTAATTGTCCACTCTTACTAGGGGTGTTCATAATCATGTACCCGACATTTTGATTACCCAAAAAATTGGGTAACCGGTTATTCGGATATCTATTTTAATGGCCCATGCCTCTACTCGATTTATCCAAATACCCGGATATCAGATACCCGGACAAATTGGGTTGAAACACCGAGTACCGAATATTATACAAGACTTTATAAGAATAAGAAAGCAACAAATATTTCCCCACAAATTTGAATCCAGTACTAGGCATAATTCCAGGTCTTACAAAGCAACAAGGGAAAATTAAGCACTTATGGATAAAGCACCATTACAGGGGCGTTGATAAAACTTGAGCACTTATTGATAAATGCACCATTACGGATTTATTGAAAAATTTCAATAATAATAATTTTATTTATAATTTTAGTAGTTGTTTTTATTACAAATAATAATGCAGAAAATAAACTACAAATACAAGATGATGTTTGTAGTGTCTCCTTTGTGTACGGCAATGGATTTTTTGCTTGAATGAACTACAAATTGAACAACACCATAAAAAAGGAAAATTCCACGTGGTGACCCTGAGGTTTTAGGTTTTCCATGTGGTAACCAAAACTTTTTAAAAATCCATGCGGTAACCTTGAGTTCTGCCATAATGTACCAATGTGACCCTTTTAAAGAAAAAACGTTAAGGAAACGTTAAATGTAAGCTGGAAGGCTGCTGAAGCTGCTTAAATTCGAAGGTCCTTTTCAGTATCTCAAGCATTCAACACTTTCCCCCAAATTACAAACCCTAAATATATCTTCTTTCATCCAATTTACATTCTTTTCGCAATTTTAAACCCTACTTTTCTTCAATTCTTCATCTTCTGTAATGTTAAGTTTCCAAGAGTACACATTTCCATAATTCATCATCAATATTCGACATTACAACATGTCAAGCAACAAATTAGGGCTCAAAATTTTTTAAAGTTTCCAAAATTCAAGAAGAAATTACTAACCTTTCTTGATATAGAGCTTGATTGTGATCCTTGTAGATTAAAATTAGGAAATTTCAAGTCACTTTTGAGGATTTAGGGTAAGGGATCTAATGGAATTGGGGGAAATGTTAGATGTGAGGGAAAGAGAAGAGTTGGGGTTATTAGTTAGTAACGAATGCACCACTGATCAATACGTCTCCCAGCTTAAATTTAACGTTTCTTAACGTTTTTTCTTTAAAAGGGTCACGGTGGTACATTATGGCAAAACTCAAGGTTACCGCGTGGATTTTTAAAAAGTTTTGATTACCACGTGGAAAACCTAAAACCTCAAGGTCACCACGTGGAATTTCCTAAAAAAAATTAGTTTGCAACGATAACGTTACTCGGAAATCTTGATATAGATTGAAGGCGACTACAAGCTTTCCAATTGTAATATTTTCCCCACAAATGTACATGGGTTATGAGAATGAAAATTCATAATGAGATACAATCAATCACTCCAACCGATTAGTATAAACCGATTGAACTAAATGATTATGTGTTTATTTAGAGAATAAAATCAGAAAACAATAAAAGAGTTTATAACTCTATTTTATGTTTGAAGAGAATGAGAGAAAGATGAATCAAAAATTATGTTCAAGTTATGATCAAAGTGTAAATGATCTCATGCACCCACTCTTATTTATAGTGTAACTAGGATATAAACCCGTGCAATGCACGGATTTTTAAATACGTTTATATCTTAATGAAATTTTAGAAATATTAAATAAAGGTGCGTAATAAAGTATTTATATACATATATTGTAATTAAAAAAGAATTAAATATAAAAAAGCACAAAATAGGCTGTTAATGAAGAGTTTATAGGTTTTGAAACACCTCTTTATATATAAGTAAAATTGTTTGAATTGAAATTCCTGCAATTATTACTCTCGTCATTGTTATGAATGCAACGTTTTATTTTTGTAAAAGAGTAAAATTGACTGAATTGAAAATCCTGCAATTAATATTTATGCCATTAATATAAATCCAAATTTTTATTTTTGTAAAGAATAAACTTGACTGAATTGAAATTCCTGCAATTATTCCTGCCATTAATATGAATGCAACATTTTATTTCCGTAAATGATTCAAAATTCACTGAATTGAAAATCATGCAATTAATATCCCTGCCATAAGTATTCTGATAATGTTGGCCAATAAAAAAATTACATATGACACTCTCTTATTCAATCTAATCTTCTTTACTATACAACAAAATTAATATAGTGTATGATTTTTGTAAAGAATAAAATTGTTAGAATTAAAATTTATGTAATTATTATTCTTGCTATGCTATTTTGAAACCAGCGTTTTATATTTGTAATAAAATTGAATTGAATTTCTTGCCATTTATATTTATGCCTTTTATTCCTGCATTTATTAAAATAAAATTTGTATTGAAATTCATGCAATGCTTGCCATTAATATGAAGCAAACCGTATTTAAATAATCCTGCCATTTATATAAATTATTCTTGTCATTTATATGAATTAAACTTTTTTTTTGAGAAAGATAAAAATCCATTGAATTGTAAATCATTTAATTAATACTCCTGCCATAAATACTCTTATAATGTTGGCCAATAAAATAATTACAAATGACACTCTCATATTCACTCTAATTTTCTATACTATACATCAAAATTAATATAGTGTATGATGATATTTAGTATATTATTTAGTATTCACGAAAATCATGGAAAATCCCTGTCATATAATAATCATGTTGTTTTAAATAATCCTGCTGATTTTATGCCATATAATAATCATGCCGTTTTAAGTAATCCTGTCGTTTTAAAATTGTAGAAATTTTGTCAAAATTCCTGGTCATAAATATAAATAAAATAATCACTATACTATTATTGTCATAAATAAAAGAATTACTATACTGCACTCCTGCCCATAAATTCCTGCCATAAACACTCTTGCCATAAATATTGGCCAATAGAATAATTACAAATGGCACTCTATCCTTCACTCACATTTTTTCTTCACCATACATTAAAATTAATATAGTGTATGATGTGGCATGGCTTCAAGTTATAAGTGATCACATTAAGGATATACGTGTATATTAAGTAAGCCGCCAATAAACATTGTCCCACCTTGAGATCGTCTCATTTGAGATTTTTTTGTTTAAAATCTCACTTTTCATTAATCATACAAAAATTCACTTTTTACATTATTTTTTTAAGGTATGTCTTCAACATCACTATTCCTTCTAATTGTTATAAGCCAAAAAGTCATTTCATTTGTAAATCTATTTCAAATGTAAGATTTTTATAAATTAAAGAAAAGATGAAAATTTTAATTAAATTTTGGATCAATTACCAACTACAGCCTTAAAGTTTGGTCATTTTCAAATAAACAGCCGCAAAGTTTTTTTTTTTTTTTACAAACAACAGCCTTAAAGTTACCAAACACGACAACGATACATCCACTTCACCGGATGACCTGCTAAATGACCGTTGACCAAGATAAATGACTTTTGACTTTCATTTAAATCCATTAATCTAACCTAATTACCCAATTACCCCCAATTAAATCATTTTTCCCCAATCTCTCTCTGCCCCTCCTCAATCACCATTCATCCACCCCAACCACACCACCACCACCACTATTAAAACCCATTTTTTATTAATGTTAAACTCTACACCAATTTTCTTATCAAAATAAAATTCCTTAGAAAACCATTGATCACCATTAAAACTTATTTGAAGAAAGCTCTTTAGAATTTATCCTACCATTCCTACTTGAAAAACCTACTTTCCTCCAATGGTGTTAAAACGACCCTGTTAGTTTTTGATGAGGGAGATTGGTGGAGATTTCCGGTTGTTGATGTTGGTGAAATCTCACCAAGATTCAATGATTTCACCAATTTCACCAAGATGCAGAAAATAAGAAAAAAATGTCACCAATTTCTCTGTAAAATAATTAGGTATTTACATTTCACTATCAAATGATTTCACCAAATTCCATTTTTTTCTTTGTTCTACTGCTCAATACAAGATTGGCTTGCACTAGTTCTATTATGAATCTATGATTTGGGTTCAAACATCTTCAATTACAAGACTTTATTTTGTTTCTGGAAAACTCATTGATTAGTATTCCTAGTCACCAATTTTAGATTTTAATCACTTATTAATCTTGTCTTCTCATAATAATTACCGTATGGAATGATGAGATTGGGGAAAAAGTGGGGAATTATGGTGGTGGGTTGGTTGTAGAAAATAGAAAGCTTTTTTGAGTTTCTTGAAAAAATGGTGATTAAAAGAGATAAGGAAGATGAGCTTGAATTTTTGCCAAATTTTTAGGAATTGTTAGTAAAGAAGGGAGTTTAGTGGTGGTGGGGTGGGGGAATGGTGATGATTGGGGAGTTGTAGAGAAAGGTTGGGAAAGAAGGGTTTAATTGGGGGTAATTGGGTAATTGGGTTAGATTAATTAATTTAATTGAATGTTAAAGGTCATTTAGCATGGTCAACGGTCATTTAGCATGTCATCCGATGAAGTGGCTGTATCGCTGTCGTGTTTGGTAACTTGAAGGCTGTTGTTTGTAAAAATAAACTTTGCGATTGTTTATTCGAAAATGAATAAACTTCAAGGCTATAGTTAGTAATTGATCCTTAAATTTTATATGTAGAATTATAACACATCAAAGTGTTAATTGTGATTGGACTTCAAAAAAATTATTTGGATGTTGTTTCAAACCAAATGGTACCAAATCAAACAATATCAAATGTTTGATGCTTTGAGAATGATGGGTTGCTTACTTATATTAGTGAATTAGTGGCAAACTATATAGCACTATCTAATTTTAAAACTAATGAAAGGATCTTCCACTTATTTAGGAATTTGTTTTGACAGAAATTTCCAATTTACAAATCCATAAGCATTATTGTTTTTACTCCATTGTTCTTGCCTTCATCGGATTGGGTGGGTAAGAAGCAAAATGGGAAGGAAGACATGTTATGGTGTCACAATTCATCACATAATTATTTTGTGAGTTCATTCGTGTGGACATACCTATTAATTTACGGGTAATAAGCGTTTATTTACATAGATGGAGTGTTTGGATGTTAGCATTAAAGATTGACATTTTGGTTGACTTTTAACTTTTTACTTGTTAGTTGGTCGAACAACCAAATAAAAAATATTAAATGACTTTTAAACCAGCTGAAATTCTCTAATAAACAGCCAACAACTAATATCTATATTTACAAAACATCTTCATAAACAACTGACTTTTTCAATTAGCTTAAAAGTCAAAAAAAAAAACATAAAACATTTCCAGCGATTCAAACAAACCAATTGAAACAACCAACAACTAACAATCAATTGCCAATACTCCGAGCACTTAAAAAGATTTGCTTTTTTCCTTTTCACTATTTTTGTGATGTGAGATTTTCTTTACATGCAAATATTTCCAACAAAAAACACATAAAGAGCGAGAAATAAATCGCCAAATGTTAATAGACCTTTATAACAAAGCAAATCCCCCAACACTGGTATATATAAGTACTTCTCATAATTACAATACCTTCTCAAACCCCAAAAAATCGAAATTTCGAACCGAAGGCAAACCACCTATGTTGTTGAGAAAAGGGATCAAAAGGGTTTATCACATAAGTGTTTACACATACAAGAACACCAAAACAAAGTTTACACCATGAAAAACCTGTACAATGCTCTAATCTTGACAGCTTATAATACACGATCGACGCACAATTCATGAGATCCAGTCTTCTCATCCTATGACAAGCTATACCAATTTCCTATTCAAATATATACATAACATATTTTTATGATTTCCCGACAATCGGGGATGGCCTCAGATATGTCTTGGTACTCCCCGATACTTTCTGTAACCCCTGCCTGCAGGACTGAGCTCCTATAGCTCGACGACTGAGATGACCAGGCTGGTTAGTCTCTCTTGCATTCCTTGCGGATTCTGGAGAAACCTGAAGCTTCTCTAGATCTTTCACTATTTCGCTCATATTCGGTCTCAGTTTGGGGTCGATAGAGAGACATTTTAAGGTAAGGTTAGCCACCTTTACAGCATGATCCAGAGAGTACTGCCCTTCTATACGTGGATCGAGAACACGAAGGATTTTGCGTTTGTTGGCGAGGTAAGGTTTTGCCCATTCCACCAGCTTCTGTTCGCCATTGGGTCGGTTCTTGTCAATGACACGCTTACCTGATAACATTTCCAGGAGGACAACCCCAAAACTATAGATGTCGCTTTTCGGAGTCAAATGACCTATATAAAGACAATAGGCAATAATTACATAGTGAGGTTTTGTACTGACATGATAGTAAAACATGTAAGTTAATTGTTATCCAAATCTTATAACGACTAAAAATCCTAGCGGGTTTTTTGTAAAGAAAGGCTCACCAAGCGAAGATAATCACAAAGCCTAGAGCAGATAAGCTAAAGTGCTAAAACAACACGAGTTGTCAAACCATACACCTCAGATAATGATAAATTTGTTATTGGGCTTGTACACAAACAAGACCCGCATAAGGAGAGAGCTGACTTCACACACACTCGATATGGCCATTCTAAAACCAATTGGAAATAGGAGGTGTAGCCCATCAAGCTTATATGTTAATCAACCTCTCTCTAATTTTTCGATGTGAGATCACATGTGGGTTATTTTTCCAACATATAACAACTTAATAAATTCCGTGTATGCTGTACCTGTGTTAGGCGTTTACAAAATTATGAACAGTTGATCGTTAAACTTTTTGCTACTGTTTAAACAGGTCAAACCTCTTCCACTGTAAAATTGTAACCCATTAAGATGGTAAATCATTTACTAATCTACCAGAATATTCTTCGTTTTGATTAAGGTAATGACTTTAAACCTCACTCAGGAAAACAAAACTCCTTATGTTCTGTAGAAAAACGGGAAGAACAACATGTTTTTAGATAGTACACCCTTTGTTTCACTTTCACCAGAAAAAAGATTTGAGCTCTGTCAATGCATGATAATCTTCCGATAATATATCACAAAAGAGTAAAAGCTTTGATAATATTGGGTAACGATAATGATGATGATGATGATATCAACCTTTAATAAGTTGACTCGTAATGGAAGAACTTATATACAGAAATTTCAAACAGCAGCATATACAAATATACAAGCCATTGCTAGCATGATTCAAAATCATCCCGCTTTAAAATTACTAGAAGGTCCTGTTATTAAAAGGCCCGAATTCTAGAAAATAGCTCCAGCTATACAACCTTACCCTCAACAAAAAATAATAGACTGTTGCATTCATTCTTGTAATGTTTGGTTCCATTACATACGCTATGGTTCACTTCTGTTTTCCAAATTTGAAAAAGAGAACATGTAACGAAAAATTTTGATTTTTGGTATTAAATGGGAAAATTGAATGTAATTTAGTTAGGAAAATCATCAGCCAAGGTTTATAATCATACTCTTGTCCTACTCTAATCATTTTTTTCTTTACAAAATTTATTCTCATTAATTACCACTTGGGAGGGTGGTAGGTGGTAATTAAAAATTGCAAAGAAAAATATATGTGTGAAGACGAGATCTTTATTACCATGAGAAAAACGTAACACATTTCATGAAGTTTAACACTATGACTCATTGTGAATACCACCATTATTTATGACTGAGTACCAAATCGAACCTGCAAGATCAGTGCAACATAATTCGCTACTAAATTCCCCTTTGGATTCACGATTCGCCCAAAAAGGTTCAAAAATAGCCTAAAACCGACCATAATTCACTTTTCTCGATTTGCGATTCGCAAGGCAATTAGCGAAGCATGTGACACTGAGTGAGATACACGTTCTCAGCTGCACCAATTTTGATTTAAAATTTGCAAAATGTTGTATAAGCTCTATTTACAGTTATTTTAAGGCTATTAATTTAAAGGAACATTTCTCTAAGCACATTCAACTCATCGCAATGCTAATGTTTTGCTTTACTTTAAGCGTGAGGGTATGCTTAAGCTGACAACATCCAAAGAGAACAGAAATTACTGAAACATGGAAAGCCATGGTTAAAGAATACCTGTTGCAATATATTCTGGTGCAGCGTACCCATGTGTTCCCATGACCCTTGTAGAGACATAGCTTTTATCACCAGAAGGTCCATCTCTGGCTAACCCAAAATCTGATAGTTTTGCATTGTAGTTCTGGCAAATTTAATTCACAAAAACAAACAGTATTCAGTAAAATCCAAAGTCCTTTTTAATACATAGTAACATCATAAGGTACAAATACCGATTTGCATACCACATCAAGTAAAATATTTGAAGTCTTAAAGTCTCGATAAATAACTCTTGCTTCATCACTGTGAAGAAAAGCAAGCCCCTTTGCAGCACCAAGAGCTATCTTCATCCTTAGGCCCCAAGAAAGAGGCTGGAAATGCGCTGACCCTTTTCATAGGTATTTTGTAAGAAAAGTACACGGATAAAAGAAAGCATGTACTTAATGGAAAACAGTTCTCAGAGATATAAAACATTAAAACTCACTTCTAAAAAGATGGTTCTCCATGCTCCCACGAGGCATGAACTCATAAACAAGTAGCCGATGCTCCTCTTCTAAGCAATAACCAATCAATCTCACAAGATTTGGATGTCGTAATTGTCCTAGATAGTTAATCTCCGTCTGTAACCAAAATGTTACCAAATAAACTCAAAAAGTTCACTCACTTTGCATCCGTCTAGAACTATAGAGAAACTACTATTTCAACCACCCTTATAGCTCTTAACTTTCCACATAACAACATATTTCAACCACCCTTAAAACCCTTAGGGTGTCTTTGGCAAGAGGGAATTGAGGTTGAGGATTGGGATTTTGACGTAGGATTATAAAAGTTCATTGTTTGTTTGAGGGGAATGAGAATTGGGAAAAGTTCGGGCATGGACATGAGTTGAGACTTGGGAAGGGGAAAGTCCCACAAAAATAGTCTTGGGGGAAAGGTGGTTTTTTGAGTTGAGACTTGTATAAGTTATAAAAAGACATTTTTGCCATCAATGGAAGTAAAAAAAGTTTAGAATTATAAGGACAACTTTGTAAATATATTCAATTTTATCTAATTTTTATCATTTGCCAAACAAGAACATGAGACATTTATTTTCAAAGTTTCAATTAAAATCTCATCCCAAAGTCTCATTCCAAGTCTCAACTATAGTCTCTTAATTCCCATTCCCACATGCCAAACACCCCCTTAATGAAAGAAAAAGCATAACTCATTAAGTAATAACTACTAGAATGATAGAAGATGACATTTGCACAACATAATTGTATAAATAGCAAGACAATAACACTATGTTTGGATAACAACCTTAGAAATAAAAGAGGGGAGGAGAAGGCAGGGGTGGGGGTGGGGCTGGGGGGTGGGAGATTGGTTTCAACCAAATCTTCCCCTCCTTCCATTTACATCCTTTCCCCTATTGATATCCAAATGAGGAAACCATTTCCCTCCCCTTCGTTTCCTTCTATTTCCATTTCCTCCTATCCAAACATAGTGTAAGACTGTAAGGGTGCAATAATACCCACCAACCACTCTCTGTGACCTTGAGGCCCTTCTTGATTAAGCCTCTTGACAGCAATCACCATTCCAGTTCCAGGTCTAGTCGGAGTAAGTGAACGCTCATCAATCCATCCCTTAAATACAGCACCAAAGCCACCTTCTCCCAACACACTATCGGGTCGAAAGTTTCTTGTTGATGTCTTCAGTTCATTGAAGCTAAAGTTCTTCAAATTCGAAGACTGTAAAATCTCACCCTCACTACGAGGAGTCTGAGGCGTTGAAGTTACTGACAATTTGCTATTCGATTTACTCCAATCATTTCCATCCTTGCTTCCAGTTTTGGAGGTAAGCCCTGCACCAGTAATATACCAGTCTACTTACTAAAATCATATAAAGCTTATAGTATCAATAATACATCATAAATTCATAATCCAATTATAGGCTAACAAGAGTTGATGATATGCATAATAAACTTATGCATCACTATTTCACTCTATAAAGGGCAGCCTCGTGCACAAAGCATACCATCGCGATGGGTCCCACCACAAGGGTGTAACTTAGGTAAACCTTACCCATATAATTCTACAAGGGTATGCTTCTAAGTTCTAAGACTCAAACCCTTGATCCTTGAGTCACTATTTCACTCTATTGGTACTCCATGATAATATGCAATTCTGTAATCTAAATTGATGACATTCAAAAGAGAAAAATCTGGAATTCTATAATTGGAGTATCAATTCAAACATGATGCTATTCAAATAAAATAAATAAATACACAAAAAAATAATCTCAAATTAACTATTTTAATAATGATCAGCAAGAGAACAATTGAAAAAGAAAAAGAAGAGCAGAAAGTAAAATACCAGTGTGAAGGGGACTCTCAGCTTTGATCCGATTGCTCCAACAAGCTCCCATAGAAATTAAAAAAAAAAAGCTTCTTGATTAAGCTGAAAATAGTGATAAAAATAAAAACCCAAAAGTAAAAAACCCTCAAAAAGTGCAAAACTTGAGAAAAACTCCACCTTTTCAGGAATCACAAAAAGAAAAAACAACCCAAGTTGAATATACACACAATAATCTTGTGTTCTATCTAAAGGTTGAATCAAAAAAACAGAACATGGGTCACATAGATCTGGTGCTAAAACACTAAATGATAGAAGAACAAGTAGTTCATATGAATTTTGTCCCTAAGCAAATACACAAAGACATCAACTTTGAAAGGGAAAGGAAGAGAAGGAAAAAAGGGGAAGGAAAAAAGGAAAGGTAGACGGTTTGGACACGAAAAAGAAAGTGAAAAACACTTGATAAAATGTAATAATTGATTAAGGGAACTGATAACGGAGAAGATTTAGCTTTGGTGAAATGCTTTTTGGATTGTTATAGTTGGATGGATGATGGAAAGTTGAAATAGAGGGACTTAGCTTTTTGGGTGTTTTTGGGGGGACGCCCACTTTGCGTTTAAGAACTGACTTATCTTCACCCACCTTTCATGCTCAAAATAGACAATGATTGACTCATTGTTTTATGGCTTGCTAACAAATGCTAACCTTTCTAATATACTACTCCTATGTCCTAACTCCTACAAGTATTTTTTGTGCAATGTGATACAAATCAATGCCCACCCCTTTTTTAAAAAGTTCACCTTTTTATATACTTCATCCGTTTTGTTTTTGCTGCTACATTTACATGAGCACGGGAATTAAGAAAAGATGAGTACAACATATAAAGTATAATTCTCCCCTTCACTTTTTCTTAATTGAAGAGAAAAAAAAGTTAATGAGACATAGAGTAGGATAAAAATAGGGGTAAGTAGATATTTATATGATTGTTTTATTACTAAAAATAGAAATGTAACAAATAATTTGAAATTGTCAAAAATGAAAAATGTAGCAAGTATTATGGAATGGAGGAAGTATTTCCTTTTTTGTACAGTTTGTTATTCTATTTTAGAGGTGTCCATTCGGGTTATCGAGTTGATTTCAAATTAGGTATTTTGAGTTGGTTTGAAATTGAGTTTTGTATCCATATTGTATTTTACATAATTGTATATCATTTTTAAAGTAGGGTCAAATCGAGTTCGGTTATAAGGTCGGGTATATTTCGGATCATCGAGTATGTTTTGAACACCTCTATTCTCTGCTATTCAGTTTAAGTGTTTTGTTTGATTCGACACATAGTTATTTCTATCATTAATATCTCTGATTGTACGTAATTAAAAAGTGTAAGTGTTGATATTTATAATCTTTGTATTGAGACGAGTCTAGCATGATTATGCTATAGTTTAAAGATTTAGAATAAAATACAACATATTAGTGATTGATCTACATGGATAATATAAGTAATCTATCAATAATTTTTTAAAATTGATCGTGTTGAAAATAGAAAACATTCAAAGAAAAAGGGTACCTTTGGGTGGTTATGATGGTTGTACGAAGTTTGGCTGAACAGCCGGTCTCCTGAGAGACCGTCTTTTTAAGAGACTGTCTTTTTAAGAGACGCCTTTTAGGCTCAGCCCATTAAACTTTAATGTTCACTTACTGTATCCTTAATGCCTACTTACACTATCTTCAACGCCCACTTACAACATACTTAATGTCAACCGAAAACGTACTTAAAATGCCTACTTACAATATTCTGAATGCCTATCGTGAAACTAAGCCTACTAGCCTACTTACATATCCTTAATGCCTACTTATAATATCTTTAATGTCTACTTACAATATACTTAATGCCCACCAAGTAAGTACTTAAGTACTTACAATATTCTAAATGCCTACTTACAATATTCTTAATGCTTATCGAAAAACATACTCTATATTTTTCTTTTTAGGCTAGCCCAATTAGAGATGTCTCTCAAAAAGATTGTCTCTCACAAGAATTTGTGTTTGTCGAAAATCATAAAACCCCTTCAAAATAACATCAAATCCTTCGGAGGCGATGCCTTCAACGCCCAAATTAGTACTCACATATCAATTATATGTTGTAGTGGACGACTAGTTGTATTTAGATAGAAATTCTAACCTTGCCTTAGGGAGATAGAAAATCCAATCCTTTGACTTACCCCCAAGAGAATGTATTTACAGGTTTTCGACAATTAAATTTTTTATGGTCAAGTTAGTCCAATTATAAATAATTTAGTTATTTAATAAAGCAAATTACAAATAGGACAACATTGGTTTGCTTGAGCTGATAAAACACATAACCAAACTATAATTCGCGGATTTGGTTTATAAGTTTGAATTGTAATTCAAGTATTTTATTTTATATTGAAAATGGTTAAATAAAACACAAATTCTTATATGAAACCGTTTTACCGTGATATGTGTTTTAGACATGGCCATATGAGTTAAATAACTCAATAATACAAACTAATAGCATTAAGAACTTTTTGTTTTGATGTCGTCTCACTCAGAAATGGTCTCTCACAAGGGTTGCTCAATTGAAAATCACTATATAAGTTGTGTGAATTGTTTAAGAGTAATATGAGGTGCATACATTGATACACATGACTACTACATCTCTATTGAATAGATTTTTGAACTATATATTTATTACTATGATTTGAGTACAAATTAGTATAACTACTATAATTTTATTTAAATAATTGCATAAAACTATTGTTATTGGTCAAAAGGCCCCCAATCAAATGGGTCAAGTTAATAAGCTCATATCTCCACTAAAGTCCTCTAAAGACCTATTTCCAAGAGTGAAATTACAAAAATGCCCCATAATGATCTAAATCAGAACAACCACCACACTATAAATATCCTCATTTATCATCAAATCAGGTATGTTTTCAATTCTCTCAACTATTCACATTCAATTCTCAATTCATGATAACTGACTTGAGCGACGGAGGAGTTTTCCGCAAGACTGCCCTCGGACAAGTAACTTGCTGTTCGTTTTGCAGGTCTACGGTAGAACTCGTCTCATCATATTCGGACATTCAAGTAGAAGAATCCATTCCATCAAACAGTTTCTTCCTACTTTAACTTAGTTGATTAGTTTCTAAGTAGAAAAAACTATCATTACAAGAAATATTTTCAAAAATATCTTATTTTAAAAAGTTATTTGATTTTAATTCAACTAACGAAGGAGAGAGTCATTTACGTTTTGATAAATATTTTTCTATTTACTTAGCGAGAGTCATTTGATTTTAATTAACGAAGGAGAACTCACAAGTCACAAAGGATTTAAAAAAATATAATTCGCCGTTGCCGGGGATCGAACCCGGGTCACCCGCGTGACAGGCGGGAATACTTACCACTATACTACAACGACAGGATGTGACTATATCGAGTAAAATAAATATATAACGTGCATTTAAGTCAAAAGTACCGAATCCCTAAATCCTTATCTTCAAATTCATACACTAATAAATTCTGTTGGGATTTCCCAAATCTCTTGTAAACAGAGGGTTTACTTTAAAATCTTCAATCTTGTGAAATTGAGAATTTGTAGCATGCAAATTGGTTCAAGAACGAGAACAATTATAAATTGCAGGAATAAAGGAAATGTATCCCTGTTCCTTTTTTCTTTAGGGCCATTTTATCAAAGTATTGGGTTTTCCAGAAATTCATGTCTCACTCCAGTTAAGGTAAATCCGCTATTCATTTTAACTATTTTTTGGGTTTTGTGTATATTTAATGAACGAAGCTACGGATAATGTATTTGTTTATGGCAGATTAGTAGGTCGAATTAAAATATTTATCTGATCTAGTATACACAAGGATTATATTTATGAACAATAACAAAAAAGCATTGCTAGATTGTTAGGGACGAATAGACGATAATTGTAGTGATTTATTTTGGTTCATTGTAGTTGGGATTATAATGTTGGCGTTGTTGTTGATGATGTTTTTGTTAGCTTTATACTCCTTTTCATGTGTTAAGGAACCAAGAGATTTGAACCCATGACACCACTCATCAACATAAACTAAACTTTTAGTTGGGTTGATAATCTCTTAGTTGAGCTGATTCGAATCAAGAGCTTATCATAAGTCAACGTGATAAGAAGTTAAAAGTTCAATTCTCATTCACCTTGGAATAGTTAAAGCGAACCTTTAGACTTCTAGACTAAATGGCTCTCATGTGAAGGGGTATGTGAGAGTATATTAACATATACTACTATATCGAAGGGGTATGTGAGAGTATATTAATATATACTACTATATCCTAGGTTTTAACGATCAGCTTTTGGTTTTGGTTGAGTTGGTGCCTTACATTATTTGTGTTTAATGTAATATGTTAAAAAAACTCATACTTTTATTTTAAGTAGGATTAACTTAACTTCCAAAAACGAAAAGCAGGTGTTAAAGCAAGTAACAATACTCGTGACATTGACGTTAACTTTAATCATATTGTCGAACATGCTTTGTCATGCACATTAGAAGAGAGTGATTAAGATGTATCGAGTGTGAGTGGATTAAGGTTTGGAACATTACATGAGGTGCTCGATGTGGGGCGTTTAAGGCTTCACTAAGTGTATGGGAACCATACCTTGAACGAGGCAAGGCATGGGAATGTATGCTTCTTGAACAAGGCAACAACGAGAAGCAAAACAGTGGGTGTCAGAATGATCTGCTCGAATGAGCATGAGGGAGGGTCGAACGAGCAGACCAGTATGCAGCATACAGTAGCCCAGAATCAAGTGTGCTCGAACGAGCATGGGGCTCGAACGAGGACTTCACCTAGGATTCCGTTTCTTTTTTATCTACGTTTGCATTGATGTGGTGCATTACTTCTATGTTTAATGTAATGTTTATTATGTTGTTTATTATCATACTTATTGGTATGTTAATTGTGGGGGTTAATTGTGAGTTGATGGTGATTAAGAGAGGAATTCTAAGAGTGATGAATACCTTGCCTATAAATAGGATTCATCACTATAGAAACATTCACCAAAAACACACATATTGTTGAGAGGGCTATTGCATTGTTATAAACTTAAGAGTGTTCTTACTTTGCATTAGTATTTGTGATCTTGAGAGATTGTTTTTAAGATAAGGGAAGTTTATTATAATTGTTTTGTTGAATCATTATAATAAAACAACATTTGAGGGGGAGGTATCCAAGATACCTCATAAACACTTGTGTTCATCTTTGCTTATATTTTTCATTTTGTTTTTCGAGTAGGATCTACCAGTTCGTTGTATTATGAAATTAATTTCAAGATTTGGGTGCAATTCCTAACAATATCTGCATTTTCTCCTAATTAGCATTTTTGTTGGCAATTGTTTTGGAATATATTGAATATATAGCCCTCTTGATACAGGTTAAATATGTTGGTACTCGAGTATGGTCGCTCTTTGCTATTCTAGGGAGTTTCAGGGTTGTAACTAAGAGCTATAGTTGTTATCCCGAAACGACAAACAATCTCCTGAATCACATTCTTTACTCTGTTGAAAATAATGCTCTCTCCACTAGGGAAATACGAGTTGAAATCGAAAGGTTGTGTAAATCTGCTAGTGTTTCTACAATTGCTAACCTTCAGAACCTTTTGCAAAGTAGACATATTTTTCTTGATTATGAGGCTTATAATATCCTTTTGGCTGCAGCAAGTGAAAGGAATGACCTTGAACTTTCACTTGATATATTTAAAGATATACTCGTTTCTTCTAAAGGCATGAGTTCAAAATCTTATTTGCATCTTGCTAAGGCTTTTGTAAACTCAGATGATCATTCCAAGTTACTCAACTTTGTTAGAGAAATTTATCAGTTGACGTCACATTGTGGAGCTCTTGTTTTGAATAGAATGATCTTTGCCTTTGGTGAGTGTAGGCAAATCGAAAAGGCCTTAATGATTTGTGATCATATGAAGGTTATAGAATGCAAGCCGGATTTGTTCACTTATAATACAGTTCTTGGGTTGTTAGGGCGAGCTGGTCGGGTAGATGAGATGCTACAGGAGTTTGATTCCATGAAAAATGCTAAAATAAGTCCAGATATTGTTACCTATAATACCCTGTTAAACAATTTACAAAAAATGGGCAGATTAGATCTTTGTTTAGTGTATATGAGGGAAATGAATGAAAATCGACTCACCCCAGATTTGAGAACTTACACTGCATTGATCGAGAGCTTTGGTCGATCAGGTAACGTCGAGGAAGCTTTAAGACTTTTCAGTGCTATGAAAAACGAGCAAGTACGGCCTTCAATCTATATATACAGGTCACTTATTAACAATTTAAAGAAAATGGGGAAGTTGGAGGCTGCATCTTGGCTTGTGAATGAGATGAATAATTCTCTCCCGAATCTTGTAGGTCCAAAGGATTTCAAAAGAAAAAATAGATGAACTAAGAAACTTGACTAGTTATGGAGTTATATTGACTGGTTTTGATGTCACAACTAAGGAACCAACCATGATGTAAGGGATATGTCAGATGAGCTACAAGAACATGTGGACTCAGTTCATGTTCATAAAGGTCAGCTTCTAACTCTTATAAAGCTAAAGCCTTATTTCAATTTATCTCCATTTATATTTCATTGGATATTGTTTTATTACTTCCATTCTTATCATTGCCTGGATGAGCAGTATGTTGTGTACTTGTTTTCATTAGTGCTGCCATAGAGTTTGTTGCTACTGAGAGTTCTACAAGGTCTGTGAGTGAAATAAATAGAGAACTCAAGAGTTCTAAGTTTCTAACAATGGTGAATGATGGTTGTTTATGTTTTCTTCTAAATTTGATGTGAAAAAATGTTTGTGCTTCTTTGAGTACAGATACTGATGGTTCGATCAAATTGAATATCCAATAATGTCTCTCTAGGTATGCCATGATAGGGGTCGTTTTCAAAATATAGTATAACATGAGTTGCAAATAGTTGTATAGCAGATACTGCTAACTATACATAGTGCTTGGTTGAATAAGTTTTAAGTTTTCAAATGTCAAACCTTTTCCGGTGCCGGATTTAGAAACTCATGAAGGGTGATGCATTTAGATCACATTCCTACCTTAGATTTTAAAGTAAATCGAGAGAAAACGAAAGAAAACCATTCAAGCATTGTGAAGGACAATGGCGAACTTAAACATGGTTCTTGGGGGTGCAGTGCATTCCCAAAAAAGGTTCTATTTATGTTAATAAAAATATAATTTAAATTTATACGAGTGTTGTGTGTAGTCAGCTGTAGCAACTGGACATTGCGTTACACACTTGAGTACTTGTTCTAATAATACAAGTTCTGGTATAAATATCGCAAAGCAAACAATTTTCTGTTGCCATTTACCTCCAAATTTTTTTTGCTCCATCATCCATTGTCTTATAGAGAATTAATTGTATTTGATAGTTTTGTATGGTGCCACAATTCGACTTTGAGCTGCTGACAATTGCAAAGTCTTATGTTTTCTGTGCATACCTTGCAAAGAATAACTATGTGTATAGGGCTATCAAATGGTTCCATCGAATTGATTTTGTCTTTGTTTTGAAAATCTAACTCAAAACCTACCCTGTTATTTCTTAATTTCAAGAAGTTAGCCAAACATGAGCGAAGTGAATGGTGATCATCCTCATAGTTGGCCTAAACCAACCACTTGTACTCATTATTTAGAACCACGTTCCAACATTCCAATCCTTTGCTCATGTGTTGCTTGTTATGGGAATGAATATTGAATCATACTTGTAGGACTTGAGATGTGCTGGACTTGCCTTTTACATAAGATTGACAGGATCTCTGTCTTCAAATAATGTTATTGTTTGGCAATAAATGCTGAGCTGATGAACTGATGCTAATCTTACATTAATCTATTTGAAACCGTCCCTTCGGTGAAAAAATTTATCATTCGAATGATTTACGGGTGTTTAGAAGTACCTGCTAAGACTTGTTTTTCCTGTTTCTTTGTCTTGATGAACAGCCACAGGGATCTACAATACATGTTTTAGTAACCTTTGTAGTTTTCTGAAGTGAACAAGGGAGGCACTCATGACTCAACTGTGCTCAAGATATTTATCTAGAGCTATGTTCTTTGTAACACCTAATGAGCGCGACGATGTAACTGATTGTTCATGCGAAAACAAAATGCTCTGGATGTGCACAAATTTTCGGAGATTTCGATTGTATTTTTGTTTTTTGATCTTGTTGTGATTTGTTGCATAATTTTCTAAAGGACAGTGTTTCTTGTTGATCATTTCTTGACGATTTGTTATCCGAGATTGATTAAAACTGAACATTATGATATCGATACCTCTTGTTGCTTACTTGATTGAAATAACTCGACTCAAAATCAATCCAATTTGATTGCTTTGATTGGTCTATTATTTATGTTCCTGTTCCGCATGATGTATCTAATATTTATAACTATGCATACCCAGTACCCACTAGCAAGATCAATACCATCATGTGGATTTACGCATCTTCCTATCCCCATTATCCTCGTCTTACAACCCCTTCATACGATAAACTTTTGATGTATAGTTCCGTCTTAGAATTTAGCTTTTGAAAGTGACATTTTCCGTACAACATATTACTATCAGTAGCCATTTCAAAGGGATAGAGGAGTAGGGATCAAATATATATATATATATATATATCATACCCAATATCCGGCTCAAGATAGGGTCTGAGTTAGGTAAGGTCACAAACAATCCACACCCGTACTCTCTTTAAGGGAGGACTAGAGAAAAGTGGTCTATTTTTACCCCTAAGAGGAAAAAAGCTCTACATTAGAGGAAATAAGTGACGACTGATAATGTTATTTAAAGAAAAAGAGAACAAAAGGTTAAAGAGAAACAAAACTAAATAAAGAAAAAAGATAAACTAAAAAGATGAGGAGAAAAAAAGCCTATTAACGGTCCATAACATAGATCTAACGTCTTCCTATCCCTATTTTATATAAAACAACTAAAGTGTGAAGGCTGAAAACCAGACCGAGACATACATATAATGACAAAAGGTATACATACTTTTTTACAGGGTGTACATATGATTGTAAAAGAAAATATTCACACAAAGCACAGTTCTCACTAAAACTTGACGCTCTCTCTCTCAAGAATCCAATTAAAAAGGTGTTCAAAATAAGAAAGATAAGAAGTATTTTACACCCTTAAATTCAATATGATAAAATTATGATTAACAACCAATGATTTAATCTGGTCTGATTTGATTAGAAATTTTCTAGTCTAATATGAACAGTTTTGATCTAATTTAGTCTGATATGATCTAATCTGATTTGATTTCAATAAGTAATATGTTCGAAAAACAAGTTGAAAAGAATAAAGCCTAGGTAAGACAATATAATCATTAATCATTTGTATTAAGTTTGAATGAATATCTTCAAAAAAAAAAAAAGAAAAAAAAAAAAAGTTGGAATAAATGGTCAGATGTTAGTTGTTAGTATTAAATGCCTACTAGTCAGAGCATACCAGGAGCACAAGTTGCCCGAGCGTCTTTCTCATCTGGGATCTTGGCAAAAGCACAAAACAAGTTCATCATCGCTGATTGAATCATGGAAACTCAATTAAGCGATTTCCATGTCTATTGCTATATAAACAATTGAACCACTATTTATTTTGTCAATGTAGATCAATCAAACATTTTATGCTTTTATAATGTACAAGCGCTCCAAATTGACCGTCGTATAAGACCTCAAAACACCATCTTCTGAAACATTGGGAGACGCTTGATGGTGTGATGACCTCTCTTCGATTTTTCTGCCTGGAGGCTCTGCGATGCAAGAGTGATGGGTTAATAAGTTTCAAAATGCACACAATCAATACAATCAATTCAAATTCCGCAATACAGATTCAATGCTCTTTTACTACAAGGAAGCAATAAACCCATAGCCCCTTCTTTATTCCTTACTAGTTACCACATCCTTCTTTTATAACACGAGAGTTCCCTATAAAACACAAGAGAGTTCTAGTCGAAAAGATTTTTCCTCCAACAAATAATGTAAAACTTTCGTACAAAATTCTATTTTGATAGCAAAAAAGGGAGCACTTGCGATGCATACACTGAGCAAAGGAATCACAGAAAATTGTAAATGAAATAACAGCACGGCAGTTAAATTGTACACTAGAGTATGAAGACATACCCAACATAAAAATGAGTTAGCAATTTACTTTCTTTTATGGATTCATTTTTTTTTCCTTTTTATTTGAAGTGAGGCGATGGGTGCTAGAGAAGGGGTTGAAAGGGGTACTTAGCCAACACGCAACATAATCCTCCAAGCCACGTCCATATATATGAGCTTTCACATGAACGCAAGGTAGAGCGTTCAAAGACAAAGCAAGCAATAGCAGGCAATAATTTTGACCATATAGTTGTGCTCATCTTCGGAAACAAAAAAACAAAAAACTTACCAAACTATGTCACTCCCAGACTTTTACTTGATATGCCTTCTCTGATAGGAGCGTTGCCTCTAAGCTGCAAATCTAATGACTTTGCATCGTCTTTTTTCTCTTTGTCCATTGAGAATTGTAGCTGCTTTTCTATAGATTTGATAATAGCTGTGCGCTTTGGTCTAAATCGATATGGTGGAGAAGCATTATATGATTTCCCATTGCAATGTTCGGTTACAACAGGGGTATTAGACGGTGGAGTCGAAGGCAAGCCTCCATCCTGACAACTAGATGGATAAATTGCAGTTTGCTTCTCACTCGAAGGTGAGCATTTATCTTTGCAGAAAGCTTCATCAATCCTACTATTTTTGCTTTGAGGACTTTGAAATTGTGCCTTTCTCTTTCTGATTATAGCAGGAGGATTAGAAAATGTCTTGGCTGCAATTTTCAATATTGATTCTAGGTGACGCACAGAACCAACTGTGCGGGTTGTGCTCTTCACACCTGTTGGAGTGAAGAAAGCTGTTTCTGGGCCGTAATCAGGCTTCGTGTGACTGTTGGCTAAGTTTGATTCTGAAGGACTAGTTTCATAATGTAGAGGTTTAAAGTACAGTGACCGATTTATAGGATTTACAGGCCACTGGGGTGTGACGGCCTCGTTTTGCTCAATATGAACAACACCGCCACAATTATCATATGGTAAACATTTTGAATTTTGACAGGGAAAATTTACATATGATGACCGGTCGATAATATCTGGATCAGCAGACACATAAGCACGAAAACTAGATGCACATATGTCTTGAATCTTGTTAGACATTTCCAACTCGGAAATTTTGTCATCTGGTCTTTTGAGATCTGTAGCACTGGAGGACGTCTGAGCAGAAGAATCTGATTCTTTATTTGAACCAACAACCAATTTTCCAGTAGAAGTTGGTCTCTCTGCATCTCGCACATTGTTTTGAAGAGTGGTCTTCGAAACAGGGGGAAGTTTACCATAGCTCAAATAGAAATCTAGCTTTTTCTTTAAGGAGCTATTCCAGTGATTTTTAATTGCATTATCGGTCCTATGACAAAAGAGAAAATTTAGAAATAAAATACTAAAAGGACAAAAGTGAAATTATATTATAAAATGACGGATCAAAGGAAGATTACGACTCTACATGTAATTAAAGAAATGATACATCAAGAAATTCGAGAAGCTTGAAATCTCCCAATTGAGTAAACTTACCCACAATGTGTTTTAACAATTTCAGGATACCTAAGGACTCCTAATTCCCCCTCTATTTATTTTTTATAATAGAACCAACCCCTTGAAACTAACTTATTCCCCAAGTCTCCACTAACATAGAAATTCCCTAAATTACCCTTACTTAAGCCCAATACCCGAAATACTAGTTCATTGCACAATTCAACACAACAAAGTTAACTCTTTAGCTTTCACCAGACGAAAAATTTTGGAAACAATCTTATTGATTTGCAAAAGAGGGCTAATAGGTCAAGTTCAAGATCTGACAACCCAAAAAATGTCCAAAATTTTTGTAAAAGGTCCACATGTATTAAAGCACTACAATCCTTAGTATAGGGGGTTGAAAGTTAAAACCTGAACATGTTTAGAAACCTTCTTACCCAAACAAAAGAAATCTCAGGGGAGAAAAAAAGGTCCCTTTTATGTAATTATACTTTACGGGATCTGCAAGTCGTAAGAATTAAAAAGAAAATACTTCACCTTCAATGAAAGCACAAATTTCATGTAAATGAGGCAATAGTTAACAGAATGAGCCACAAAACATGAGAAAGTCCGATTGATCAAGCTCAAAGGCACACTGATATGCGTTTTTTGATAGTTCTTAAAAGTCCTAAGAAGGTTCTGTCAGAGGTTGAAGACAATGGAAGCACACAATTACATGCTTGTGAAATGCAATTGGTTTCCCCTTTAAACAAAAGTCAACCAACAAGTGCAGCTTAAGCATTTTTTCAAGCAAACAACCAAAGGCAACACAAAAAGGCAAAAATAGGAGCAGATCTGCTGATAATTGCAGCTAAACTTTTAATAAACTTCTCAAATTTTTAGAGAAAAATCAGAAGAGAAAAATGTAGCTCGGCTAAACCAAGAACAATCAATAGAATATTTACAATCGCAATATGGTACTCTTTTAGGTTCTTAAATTTCACGAAAACTTTCAAGAAGCATTTGTAAAAGATCATAGTTCAAAAACACAAATAAAGGCTGCTAAAGAATATATTTGGGCACAGAAAAACCCAAATGAACCGAAACAAAAGCTGAAGAAGCAATGCTCATTTAATAAATTCATATGCCACAAATTACGATATCGACTCTCATGTGAACCATTTTCATATTTAGTGCCTCAAAAGACCAAAATGAACCATTGCAGTTATTCAATTAGCACTCAATGATATTGCTACGGCATTTATTGCCGCAAACACGTAGCATCTCATGAAAATTTCTGAATGAATAGATCACCTTCGAAAAAAACAAGCATCTTCATTACCTTCCAGGTAAGACTTTGGCTATTTCAGCCCATTTATTGCCATACATATGATGTGCATTCATGAGTTCTAATTCTTCCTCCAATGTCCAGGCATCCTTTTTTATATCTGGATTCAAATGATTGTGCCACCTGGGGACAAAAAAGGTCATCAGATGCACAAATATTTGCTGACAAACTAGGTAAGACCATGAAGGGCTGGGGGTTTGGAACCCTATTTTGAATTACAGAAGACTGCAGAGTGATATACATCTATAAGAAGATAATATTCCTTAGCCCAGCCGATGTCGGAGAACCTACTTCTAGGTTAAGTAGCTTGCATCGTTCTTCATAAAGCTACAGAGTTGATGTATGTCACTCAAGAGACTCAATGACCTTAGCCTTAAACTCAGCTCAAATGTTGGAGAATCTCCTATGTTAGGTAGTCTGCCTCAGCCTCCATATGGCTGATATGAAACTCAAATTGTAATTTTAGAGGTCTACTATGGCTGTGGGAATTGCAGAATGTTACAAACCCACCACAAGGGACTTGAGTTTGAAGCTAGAGAGTAGCTTATGTGGATCGAAGTATTTAACCTTGTGGATTATTTGCACTCTTCAAGTTAGCTTTTGGAGTAATGTCCAAATATGATAATGAAATGCATGATCAATGGTAGTTTACACTAAAATTAAATGGACAGAGCTGCACAACAGATTTAGACAATCATGAATCATGAAGTAGAAATAATTTCAATTGTTAGAATGCTAACCGCTCTCGGCATTGCTTCCCGATACGTCCAGGTAATGACTTGGCTATCACAGACCACTTTGTAGGCCCATATATTTCAACTAACTCCAAAATTTTTTCATCCTCCTGCATCAAAGTGGGGTAAATAAATTCATAATGATCTCCTTAAATGTTACAAAAGGTGAACAAACAAATTCAGTATCTGACCTTTTGAGTCCATGGTCCTTTAACCAGCTCAGGATTCAGAACTTTTTGCCATCTGTGTAAGCACTGTACTTCAGACCTATCTGGGAAGAACTCAGCTACATACATATAAACATTATAGCATGTTTGGTCATTATAAAATGTAATTGTAGCAACTGCACAGTTCAACGTCATTATAGAATGCTACTCCCTCCTATTCCCTTTAAATATCCCATTTAGTTTTGGCACAGCTAATGCACTATTTCAATCTTAAATAACTCTAATTGTGTTTTGAGTAAAAATTATAAAAAGTTGATATTAATAAAATTTACAATAAGACGATTCAAACAAGATCCCACTTGACTATGTTTAACTTTTAGATTAAAAATAAAGCACATAATAAGAGTGGTTGATGAATAATGTAGAAAAACCAAATGGGCTATTTAAAGGGAATATGAGAGAGTATTATTGATCCTTCCATACTTCTACGTAAGTGGACAAGATATCATGATAATAGATAGAGAAGATCTCAGCTACATATATATAAACATTTTAGCATGTTTGGTCATTATTAAATGTAATTGTAGCAACTGCACAATTCAATGTCATTATAGAATGCTATTATAGATCCTTCAATACTTCTACGTCGTCACTGGACAAATTTAATATCATGATAATAGATAGAGGAAATCATAGATAAAAAAGGCTGATCAATTATACTAAACTTTCATAATCTAAATATAAAAAATCCATATATAACTACTCCAAAATCCAAATAGAAAGGACCTCTAACTGACCTAGCTGCCATTCAATCTTTTCTCTCCCTTTTGTCAAGAAAAAACTTCACTCCCTTTCTATAGGGAATTTATTATACCCATTTATAGGGTTATTATTCAATCAATTTATTTGATTTTTGTGTTTCTCCCTGTGAGTTTAGGGGTAAGATTTTCATTTTAAGGTAAAAGTTCGGTTGTTGATAAAGATCTTTGTAATATCGATATTGCATCTATAAAAAGATTATATCATATTCAATTCTATATGAAAACTACATCTGATCAAAAGATTCCCTCAATAAAGTTGTATCAAACAAATGCCATAGAGAAGGTAATGCAACAATGATCATGGTTTTACTAAATGAGAATTCGAGATAGTTATTTGATCTTAATTGTTATGTATTTGGTCATTCTTAATTCTGTTGTAGATGTTGTAAGAGCAGTGTCACATGATTCAGTGGTTTTACCCACGAATCACAATTCGGTTCGACCGGCCGAAATCGAGGTTCATTCGCCGATAGAATCGCCTTGATGCCCGATTCAAATCGTCGGCCAAAATGTTCTCGTTTGCAAAGATTAAAGCTTTCTCAAACTTTGAAATTCAACACCAAGAAAAGAAGAAAGGAAACCGAAGAAATTGAAGAGAAAATCAAAGGATAGAAAACAAAGATGCAAGAAAAAACTTACCGTTCAGCCGCCATGTCTAGGGTTTCTCTTTTTGTTTGTTCTAGCCCTTTTATTTTAGATTGACTTTGAGTCTTTGAAAATGCAACAATGTTTTTCAAAAAGCCTTTTATTTCATCGGTGGGCTAGGCCCATTTTAAAGCATTCTCACTTCTTTTTTTTTCCTTTCCTTTTCTTCAATGTTATTTGATTAGTGGGCTAGGTCCATTTTAACTTTTCTTTTTCTATTATTTAATGTCACATTATTTTTTTACAATCACATTATTTATTTATAATACAATACAACTAAATTAAATTAATGTCATTGACTACTTATAATTTTTATAATTAAATCAAACAATACCTAAAAATCAAAACAAACAACCTAAGCGAACGAACAACAAATATGTCGACTAGCGAATCACGAATCCGAATCCGTACAACAAATCAAATCGAATCACGAGTAATGTGACATTGTGTAAGAGTCTTTTATCAATGATTTAATTTTAGTTTTGAATATAAATCCAAGAGTTGTCTATGTTACGCAAACTAGGTATCGGGTATGGGTGCATATCCTAGTATCTGATTTGATATTTTTAGATTTTCATGACATGGGAACATTATCCTAATTTTGAGTATGGGCTTGGGTATCTCCTATTAAACTAAAATATTATATAATCCTATTGTTGTAAAGGAGGAAAGTTTAAAAGCTATTGCAACTTTTACAACATCAACAATGGTATTAGATTAAATAGTGGATATAAAAAAAATCATGTGAGACTCGTGCAAGAGATAAAAGGAAAAGAAAAAGGAACAATATACTTCGATACAATTATACAACGGAAGAAGAGAGAAGAGTAGTGGGGAGAGAAAGAGTAATAAAACGATTTTCTCAATACTCAACATGAGATAAAGCAGAAAAGCAGCAAAAAAGAAAAAAGAGATTTTCATGTCCTTGATGGATAAGGTGACTAGAGCCGCATGGCCTTCATGAGTAAAATACCTAGTATTCAACGATTATGAAATATGAATTAAGATGTCTTTAATTAACCTTTCTTGGGGTATTTTATGTCCTCGTTTTCCATAATTGTACCCAATAGCAAGATTGAGGATTCAACTCTGAATTAGATGCCTTTAATTAACATCTCTTGGGGTTTTTATGACCTTGTTCTTACATGGTTGTACCCAATAGTGAGATTGAGGGTTCAACCATGCGTATTGTACGTGCATCTGTGCCAACTCTTACAAACACAAGGGCATCGAGAAATTAATCATGTCGAAGTAACACATGTTGAATGAATCAATCCACTTAAATTGTACTCAAGGTTGAACTATAACGTTTGCAAGTTCTAAAATCTTTTGACAATACAAGAACAACATAACCATAAAAAATTGTGATAGGAATTACTTTCATTTTCTTAATGCCTAAATAAGGTAATTAAAATTATAAAATACTTCCTTCGGTCTTTTAGTTGCTAAGGTTACTAAACATATGGGAAACAACAACATTCCATTACCTTAATGCCACTTATTCATTATAAGAACAAGGAATAAAGTTTTGCCAACTATACCCTTAAGTTTCTGAACTCAAAAAGCTGAGGATGAATATCAACAACAACAATTCCAGAGCTTGATCCCAAAAGATTAGGTCAGCTACATGAACCAATATATCTATCAATTCAAATAGTTGTCCACATGGATTCTTCTTCTCCATTCATTTTGATTTTCTAGCAATTCAATTTGTGAGTTTACATCCTTCATATTCATTTCCATTTCTGTTCTTCAAGTTATTTTCGAACATTCATGCACTCTTTGTAAGTCTCCCGAAATCTACAATCTTTTCTTATCCTCATTTCGAATTTTATCCCTTAAGGTATGCCCACAAATTCATTCAAGCATTCACATTTTTGCTATTCTGACTCTTTCTAAAAGTCCAACATTCTAATCCCTATAATAGCGTTGGATCGTTCAATAAAACTTGCACTTTACCATTAAGAGAACACCTCGATCACATATTATTCCAGTAGTTACTCCCTACTTTTGCCACTCACACTAAATTCTACGGGTCACATACTTTTGGAAATCCTCACTACTCTGAAATATGGAACCAAGGTATTTGAAGTATCCACTTGGAGCGATTTCTCTCTCTTCCAACTATATAGTGCTTTTTGTCATCTCGTTTGTGCTAAACTTACACTCCATGTACTCTGTTTTGCTCTGACTTATAATAGTCCACATAAAACATGGCATCGAAATAGTTCCAAGGCTTAACATCATGAAATTAACAATAAACAATAGTGTCAAAACCTTAATCTAAGACAAAAATTCAAAATATACACTAAATTCAAAGTTATATTTTAGGAGTTTTAGGACTCCTAACTTTGTAGTTTGGTTCACACATAAAGTTTTGAAAATTTTCTTTACCATGTGATTCAAGAGTTTCTAAGAACTTTATGATTATGTGAAATGCACTTTTAAAAGAAAAGGTTCGAGCATCATACTTTCATGAGCACATCATCTCGACAAAAGCAAACATATTTTTCCACAAAAGTTTGTTGACAACATGCATTTGGAGGAGATCTTAAAGGTTACGAATTAAGAGAGGGGTGATCTACTTGGTAAAGGCATCATAAAAAATCCCGGTATGGGGTTATCATGCTTAAGGAGGATAAGCTTATTGAGATTAATTACAAAACTGAACTAGTTAAAACGGGCTTACAAGGATGTAGGAAAAGCCATGCTTACGAAAGTTTTCCATGCTCAAGACTCAAGAGAATAGGAGGGGCAATTAGATACCAAACAAAGATAGTTGGAAAAAGCCTACAAGGATGTAGCAAAAGCCATGGAGTATAGGGTAGTAGTAGTTGGTTATGGTAAAGATAAGGTAAAAATAATGTGGATCACCGACCATGGATTTTCTATTAATTTGTTTTTTTTTTTTTTTGTCGAACCCATATCAACAAGAATTAGCAAAGCTAATTTTTTCAATTGGAGGCCACATGCTTTGGAAAATCCTATAACATTAAGTATGCCCTTTGGAATTATTCTGATCACATATGCTTTTTTCAGTAGACAACACCTAATTTTTTTAAAATCAATGTTATGATATGACATTGTTGAATGTGTGAACAAACATACCTATTTTTTTCCAGTTCTTCCCCTTGAAATCGGCAACTGCATTTCTCAATGTTTCATCCTGCAAATAGTAAATTATGTAGGAAAGCTCATTAGTTAGGTTTAAGTTTAAATTTAAACTTAGTGGTTGGATATCTTTTAGGATATATATTCTATTAGAGAAAATAGTGGAATTAGTTATTCTAGGGTTATTTGTTCTTTATATTAACAAATCTTATTTACAGAATGTAATATAACTTCTGAGAGAAATAATAAAAATACTCTCTAGATGTCTTAATGTGGTATTGAAGCCAATAATATTTTTGGTAACAGTAAAAATTCCATACTTTCAATTTCATTATCTACCAAAAAACGTCAGAAATAATAAAAATTCTCTCTAGATCCGTTTTCACAATGAAGACCCAGATCTGGATCCAGATCTGTGAGTCTAAATTTTAAAGATCCGGATCCATGGATCTTACAGATCAAATACAGGT
Source organism: Amaranthus cruentus (assembly GCA_019425755.1). Classification (NCBI taxonomy): domain Eukaryota; kingdom Viridiplantae; phylum Streptophyta; class Magnoliopsida; order Caryophyllales; family Amaranthaceae; genus Amaranthus; species Amaranthus cruentus. The sequence continues at coordinate 16,151,710 of CM033462.1, read as the reverse complement.
CCAACTTATTTTTTCATGTTTGAAGGAATTTTGGTTCGAATTGAGATTGCAATGAAGTTATATACATTGATTAATGATAATAATATATATAGCTACACAACCCAAAACAGAACCATACATTAAAATGAAATATCTGTGTTGAATTTGTAATAGGCAAAAGCAAAAGAATCCAAATGGTTGTCATAAAACAATAAAATGAAACACATATACAATACCTTAGACGAGATAATTAAGAAATCAAGCATATAGTACAATACCTCAGATCCACTAATAAAAGCAACAAAATGAAATACGAAGCATATAACCATAATTAAGAAATCAAGCATACAAGTATACAACCATAATTAAGAAATTAAGCATTCAAGGAACAAAGATCCACTTGACTGTTAATTAGTGGATAAATGACTCAACATATATTTATTTGGTTTACTAAAAGGTGAAAATATATGTTGTATTGAAATTACTAGTGTTGTTTTTCCTAGGTTGCTAAAACCTTAAATGTTTCCAAGCAAATCAATTCAACTTAATAGGGAATCAGGAATGAGATAAAAAAAACCCCATTTGTTCAACGAAATGAGAACAAAGAAGCCAACACTACAATACCTCAAATGTCAAGAGTAAGGGTAGGCGACAACCGACAACCACCGTGATGGTGAGGACAAGAAAGAGGTTAGAGCTATGGTAGGGATTAGGGTTAAAATGAGAGTACAGAGAATGCTTATGGGGAGTTGGGGACTTGGTTTGAAATGAGTAGGGAACTAGGGAATTACACGCTAAGAGTAGAGAATTATATTTGTAATGAAAGCTTCAAATAGGTTTAACAATGAAAACAAGATGAGAAATACAAACAAAAACAATGGATGACGGACACAATGATTTATGAGGTATCATTGACACCTCCCCTCAACAATGGTTTTATCTATGATTTGGATTCAACAATACAAATACAAATAATACCCTCTATCTTGAGAACAACCTCTCAAGATCACAAATACTAATCGAAGTAAGAACACTCTTTTGGTTTACACACCCTAGCTTCTTTACAAATGAACTGACCCTTTCTACAATATGTGTTGTTGTGTTGATTGTTTCTATGGATGATATATGATTTATATAGAAGCTCATACATCATTCTAAAACCCCTCTTAATTCACTAGTCAATGTACATTAACACCATACAATTAGCATAGCAATAAACATTACATTAAACAAGGAATATTATGCAACCTTCAATGCACAAGAACAGAAGAATTCTAATAGTTGGAGTGCTCTGACAAACCATGCTCATCCGAGCACATAGATCAGAATTAGTGACAGTTGCAACCAAGGCTGCTCGAACGAGCAAGTGAGGTGCTCGAACAAGCAACAACTTATGTGACCTTCTGTTTGCATTATTCAAATTGCCTTGTTCGAGCAACCCTTTTCCCATGCCTTGCCTCGTTCAAGCCATGGTTCCACCCCTTAGTGAAGCTTCATTTGCCTCACTTTAAGCACCTCATGAATCGTTCTAAACCTTAAAACATCGCAGCTCGACACATCAATATCTTCCTTCTCCAAAGTACATGATAAATCATAAATGCATGTTCAACTATATGTTCAAAGTTTACGTCATTGTTAAGAACTTTGGTACTTGCTTTAACAATATTTTGGTAATTTTTTGAAAAGAAAAAGGAACCTAAGGATCCATGGGTCCGGATTTGGGGTATCTTATTAAGACACAGATACGAATCCGTCAATTTTAAACGGATCGGATCCGACGGATCCAAAATCTAAGGATCCGGACGTGCCAAATCGGATTTGGGCTGGGTCCAGGATCCATTGCCATCTCTATCCTTCACTAACCATAAAATCCAAATTCAACCTTCATAAGCTTTACCTTCCATCGAGCCATGAAAATATGAGAGAGAGAAAAACAAGGAGAGAGGGAAAAAGGTTCAATACCCACAAAATCTACAATGCTCTTAACCAAAACCTAGAATTTTCTAGAATGTTACAGAAACCACAAAATATAGACCAACTAAAAATCTATATAAACCCACAAAACCCACGATCCAAACTCGTCAACCAACAAAAATCTTTTTTATGTAGACCAAGTTGTGAAAAATGGATCTTTGATTGTGGTGCAACAAATACAATGACTTTGATCCCTCTATTCTTAAAACAAATATAAGGATATATTGATCTTTGATTATTCAAAAAAAATTTCTCCTTAAGAAAAAATTGATACAATTCCAATTTTATTATCATTTGCTGCAAATTTAAATTGGAATCTTCATCAATTCGATGTTAAAAATACTTTTCATCGAGGAATTAAAAGAGGTTCTCCACGATTTCAAGAAGGGGGAGAGTTGCTAACTAAAAAAGGCTTCATAAGATTCGAAACATTACCTGGAACTTGGTTTGAAAGGTTTATATCAACAATGAAAAGACTTGGATACAAGCAAAGTAATTCTGATCACACTTTATATTTGAGAAGACAAAATAATCTTACCACGTGTCTTATTATATATGTTGATAAAATGATTAAAACAAGTGATGATATAAAAGAAAGAGAGGATTTAAAAAGAGAGTTACTCTGTGAATTTGAAATGAAAGATTTAGGAAATCTATAGTGTATTCTTAGAATCGAGTCGTAAGATCAGAAAAAGGAATTTCATCAAAAAAAGCATATCTAAGATATTCTAGCAGGTTCAGAAATGATTGATTGCAACCAGTTGAGCGCTTATTCTAGTTAATCATGGATTACAAATTATTGAATGAGCGGATCTCATAGATAAAGGGCAATATCAAAGAATTGTTGTAACTTATATATTTATCACACACAAGACCGAACATTGCATATGCGTAAGGAATCGTTTGTAGATTCATACATCTTCCACAAGTGCAACATATGGAGGCAGTAATGAGAGATATCTCAAAGGAACAAGTGGAAGAGGAATTTTATTAGGAAGGAATAATAGCTTAAACCTTATAGCTTATACGATTGTTGATTGGGAAGGGGAAAAAGATGGTTAGAAAATCCACTTCAAGATACTTTAGCCTTGTTGGTGGAAATCTTGTAACATGGAAAAGTATTAAGGAACTTGGATTCCCACGACAAGAGACATGTTGATTTTTTTGTGACAACAAGGTGGCAATAAGTATATCTGAAAATCTTGTACAACATGATCGCACAAAACATGTTGAAGTTGATAGACACTTTATCAAAGTAATCTTGAAAACAAAATTATTAGTTTTCCTCATATAAAATTAAAAGATCAAATTACAAATATACTCAGAAAGGCTATAAGAGTTGAAGCCTTTGAAGGAGTTTTGTGCAAGTTGAGAAATCAAGATCCTACTACCCAACTTGAGGGGTTTTGTAGGAAAGTTAGTTAGTTAGGTTTAAGTTAAAATTAGTGTTTGGAATTTATCTTTTTGGATATGTTATGTTAGAGAAAATAGTGGAATTCGTTATTTAAAGGTTATTTGTTCTCTATATAAACTAAAAAATGTGGAGTAAGTGAGCCACTCTATTACCAAAGTCATAGTTCTATATTATCCACAATATTCAACTGAAAAACCTAGCAAAAGACTACAAAAGAATTTATCACTAACCTCTTCTGGTGTCCAGCCACCCTTTGCTCGTCTAATTGGCCCTGTGGTTCTCCTACAAGAAAAACCTTTGCATGAGTCATACAAAAATTTGCACCTAAATCTGTATCCATCAACATGTACATTGAAATCATTCATACACCATATATGATAACTTACTTAAGGTGAATAGTAGCATCAGCACAACTTGTAATACATGCTTTAGGGGAACAGATTAAAATCATCAATAATATGACATTCATAAGTTCAATGTCTACACACCAGAGAATAATAACCAGAACAGAACTAGCTTTTATTATTTACTTTTACACAGGAAAAAACTGCAATCAGCAAAAGCATATGATGTTAATATCAAAGACGATTAGAACTTCAAAGTACCTATGAGTTGGTGAACTTCTGGTTGGGCTACTAGACTTTAGAGTAACACTAGCACTACCTTCAGAAACTGATGAGCTTGAAGCAGCAGCTGATTGTTTGTTCTCCAAACACCACTTCTCCACTGTCATATCACCTTCCAACATCTACTCATCTACTACTTTAAGTAGGTAGATTAATTTCAATTACTCACCTGATCAATCCACCAATAATAATCAATTAGTACCAAAAACAAAAAGTAGACAGCATTAAATAAAAGCATATTCAATCACGAAGTCCAGAAACCCTAAAATCAAAATCCAAACACAAACCGGACACGGATCTAACATAGAGTAATCAAATCATATCATCATAATACAGGATGAATCACGAAACTCCATAAAAATTATCAAGTTTATGTAAATAACACTTATAACAACCGCAGCTTGATTTTGACAACATATTCAATTGCAATCACACGAAAGAAAATAAAAGGATACCAAAATTTAACACAATTGTAAAAACATTATTCCAAATCAATCCAAGAAACCCTAACCTTTGAAATTGGCGGGAGACAAACTATAATTCGTCTTTCCCGTTGTAGTTTCTAGAGAGAGAAAACGCTATACTGGAAAATTCCTTTTTTTCCCGTTGAAGAGAGAGAAAGAAATCAGAAGTTAACGAATACTACGAGTTGTAATTAATAAATCACCGACGTTTCTGTTTGGAACGGAGCAAGTATTGTTATTTAAAAAGCTCATCACCTAACAGCCGTTTAGAATTTTTAGGGCTTAAAAAAAGGAAAAAAAGAAACGGAATTTTAAAGCTGAAACGGTAACGTCACAATTATATACTCCATACGAAATTTTCTTTACTTCTCCCGGGTAAGATGTGAAATATGACCCTTGGATTCTGTTGATGGTAGGCTGTGGTTGGTTTACGTCTAAATATATGCAACGGGCCCAATTTTAAACCCAAAAACATATACAAATTCTTGTGAGAGACGATCTTTTTTGAGAGACTATCTCTAATATTCATGAAGAATGATGTAATTAGACATTTAAGATATTGAAAGTAAGCATTAAGAATACGGTAAGTAAGCATTAATGATAATGTAAGTTGGCATTAAAAATACGGTAAGTAAACATTAATCTTTACTGGGCTGGGCTTGAAATACGTCTTTCAAAGAGACGGTCTCTCAAGAGACTAGCTGAAAGAGATATTCTTCACAAGTAGTACATATTTATTTAAAACACAAATTCTTACATGAGACCGTCTTTTGTAAAGACAACTCTCAAAAGCCCAGTCCAATTCTAAACATATATTGTTACAACTCTAAATATAGATTTGTGTTCGATTTTTGAGAGTCGTCTTTACAAAAGACAATATCTCAAAAGAGAGGATATTTAAAAATTACAAAATATGTGCATTTTTAGGATGTATTGTTAAGAAATTTAAGTGGTATTTTTATTATTTTTCTTAAAACTTACTTTATAAATCGTTATGATTTATTTATAAAAAGAAAACCCTTTAAATAACCGCTCTTCGGCTTTTTCTAACAAAAAATATATCCTAAATACTAAAAAGATAAACATTAAAAAAATTAAATTTAAATCTAACTAATTTTACCTACACTCCCACTCAAGCGGGATATTAGGATCTTGAATTCCCGAATTGCACAAAGCTCCTTCAAAGGCTTCAACTTTTGCGAGTTAATCCACAATCTTATCTTTTGATTTTATATAAGGAAGACTAATGATTTTATTTTCAAGATTTTTTTTGATAGTGTATCAACTTCGACATGTTTTGTGCAATAATTTACAGAATTTTCATATTTATTTATTGTCGTCTTGTTGTCACAAAATAATTTATATGTCTGTTTGAAAATTTAAGTTCTTCAATTAACTTTCTTAACCGCATAATTTCTGTAATGCCTTTGGCATTTCCTAACGTTTGTTTCTTACTTCTCTATGTTACTAGATTTCTACCAATAAAAGTAAAGTATCTTGACGTGGATTTTCTTCCATCTCTATTTCCTGCCCAATTAACAAAAATATTTAAATGTATGAAAAATGCGTTAAAACCTGAAAGAAAATACACGAATCTTGCGTATTTGCATGGTCACATACTTTTTTGGGTGCATATTAAGTCTTTTTAAAATTAAATGCTAGATTGAAATGAAAACTAATCTTTTTTCCAACAAATTAACTATCCTTAAGGAGTTATTTGAATCTTCAAATTCCAATATTAATGAAAAGTATGTATTTTGAAAGAAAGTGATTGAGTGTTTTATTCAACTTAAATGGATTTCACATGTGAAAGAAAAAATTTGAATAAATCGACTTTTTGACAATTTGCTGTGAATAACCCTTAATATTAATTATTTTTAAATAATCCGACCTTTGATTGAGTATTGCTGCCACTGCCAGCACCCCCAACAATTTTGTAACCAGCTACAAAAGTTATTTATAGTCGTTCAACCATTCTTCTTCCTCCTTATACTTATGTCCTTCTTCTTCTTCCTCATAACAACATTTCCCTATTTTTAACCTAAAAACAGGAGAGAGTAAATTTTATTCCCACTTTAATACTTTAAATCTTTACTTTATTTTGGAAAAACAAACTCTCATTGCTCTTCAACATACAGTAGAAGGTCAAATTCGAACCATTTTGTGAAATGTGAGCATGAATTTATTGCGAAATTGCAAGTAGCAACGAGGGATACCCGGCCTGAAGATAGGTTCTATTCATGTCAATGGTCTGTAAGTAATTGTTTATGGATTACATATAATTTTTTCAGTTCATTTTTAAAAATTCCCACACATTAACCACTTTATTTATGAATTTGTGGGATGTCAATTATAGGATTTCACTTGCAATTTCTTTAAGAGGAAAAGTAATGTAATTGCCAAATAAAATAATTTTGGAAGATTGAATTGGTTTGAAGTTGAAAATGAAGTTCATGTCCTCAAAATTGAAGTTATAAAGCAAACTACTTTAGTTAAAGCCACTGTAATTGTGATTTTGTTTTTATTAATGATTTTCATTGCACTTGTATTTTTGTTGTCCTGAATTTGAAAATTAATAAAAGCCATTGAAATTCTACAATAATGGTACCATTATTTTGATTAAATACATAGCAAAATAAGTATCATTACATTATTATATTTACATAGAAAAAGGTAATTGTCATTACATTACATCTATTCAAGGTCGTCCCATTTATTTTTGAGCCCTAGAGCAAAAGATTAAAATGACCCCTAAAAATTTAAGGCGTAACGACTAATATAATACATTTTTTATTTTTTATTGTTAATATTTAAACTAGTTTACATAAAAAGCACTAAAAACTCATATTACTTAGCAAAAAATATAAGTTATATATAAATTTACTTCAAATTATTATCACTTATATACATAAAGATAGGTTTATTTGGGCCTTAAACGGTAGCCCGCTTTGCTTACTAATCGACGGCCCTGCATCAATTGACCAACTAACTAATATTCTACAAATTATTTGAATCATTTGAGGAGATTAATGCTTGTGTAGAACAAAACAATAATGATTGAAAATACTTAGTAGTTGTAGTGGCATAACTTCTACTGTCAACTAGGGGCGTTCATAATAACCCGATTGAATATTTATGGAGAGCTAGTATTTGAATTTTATAATTGTTCTTACTTAAACTGATGAATAATAATATTATTCTTTCATTTTCTTAATTAATCTTTTATGACTAATTAAGTTATGGTATGTTTGGGAATGATGATTTCATTTGCAAATATGGATTTGACTTAAAGTTAGTGTTTGGTAATAACAAGAATTTAAATTTGGATTTGAGCCAAATCCACCAATGTTATAAAAGTAGTTAATTAAAATGAAGATTTGAGAATGACACCCCAATCCATGTCTTTTCAAATTCTTCATTATGATTTCATAATTGAAATCCACAATTTGAAATGAAATGTGTGTTTCCAAACGCATCCTTAAAAATTTTTAGAGAGTTTGTATTTGAATTTTATATAAAAAAAATATTTTAAGTGAAAATAGAGATAAACAAACGTATGTTTGAACGACAAAACGACAAAAAAAATAAAAAATAAAAAACATTCTAATAAAACCGGGTATCCGGTTTCCGACCCGATTTAAACCGGGTACCCGGATTCCCGGATTCCGGATACTCGGTTTAAACCGAGTCGGAACCGGATCGCAATTTTAGGTACCCAAAAAAGCGGGTACTCGAATTTCCGGATCCGGTTCGACCCGGTACCCAGTTTTGAGCACCCCTACTGTCAACAGCGCTGTCCACATTACCACCATTGCCAGAAGCACCCCCACTGCAAATAACTCCACCTTTGCCAAAAATACCCCTGCCAAAAGCACCCCTGCTAACAGCCCCACCTAGACTCACTGTACCCATGCCAACACCCTCTGTCCCTTCCTTTACTTCCTTCACCATCCCTTAAACGTTTATTTCCCCTACCCAATTGACCTGGTTGATCAGAAACATCATGTTGCATAGTAGGCTGTTGTGGTATTGCATCAACAACAATCTTCCTTGGTCTACCCCTACTCCTCGTTGGTGTTACAGGGCTTCAGTCAAAGTGTCTTTATCAAGACACTTCCTCTTATTATGTCCAACTACACCACATAAATTGCAACTCATTTGTAAACCATGCCTAGTCAATTTCTCGGGTTTTTTAGGATCCTCATAGGGTGTCTTGATCCAGTTCTTCTTAGGTCTACCTGGACCAAGCTTAATTGGAGGCGGGAGGAGGGATATATTAGCTTTAGGCAGTGCCTGACAAAGGTGGTATTACACCACTATATGCATCTAAGTATGCCTCTTTAGTATAGCATTTTTCCACAAATGATTCAATATCCTTACACATATGATATAATGCAGGAATACAATGGCAACAAGAAATGCCCTTCAAGTCCCACTTCTTACAAGTGTATGATTTCTTTTCAATGTCAACATGCATAATGTTTATGTAGTAAGCAACTCGAAAAAGTGTAGTATTAGCTCCCTTCTTCCTTTTCCTTCTCTAATTCATACACCTTAGGTCAAATCAAACCAGTCCTGTAACACCCCATAATCAAGTCCAATTTTGAAAAGGATTTTTTTAAGGAAAAACATAAACCAAAGCCTAATCACGGAAACTTTACCTCCACATCTATCTCTGATACGGAATAAATGTAAGGCTAAACAACTATATAAAATCATTCTATACAATTTAACTGATAAACAATTCTTACAACTGAAAGTGAAATTTTAACTAAGCCATGATTACTAATAAAACTAATTTCTAGGTGAACCTCACTCGACGAGCCCCATGCGATCAATAACCTGCAAAAATAAGAATGCAAGAAAAACAAGGAAAAAACTTCCAAAATCAGGAAATTGAGTAATTCCAACTCCATCCCGTAAAACAATTTAGTTTGAAAATAATTTAAGAAATCTAAAATACAATTGAGTCAAACATAATTTTTGAAAATAATATAAAGCTGAGTTAAAGAAAACAATTTGTGAAACCAATATATATAATATCACATAAATCAATTTATTAATTGATATTTAATAGTGACAAACACATAATCAATTTTTAATTTGAAGGAACGAGAACGCCAGTAGGCCGAGACTTTACCCCTATACCTACTTCATCAAGAGGTCGTCACCCCAAATAGTTCATCAACGGCAGCAGAGTAGTCTCAAGTAGGGGTGAGCAAAATTAGACCGGACCGGAACCGAGTGAGACCGGATCGGACCGGTTGCATCCGGTCCGGTCTCCGGGTCTTATATTTTCGGCATTCCGGGTTTTCGGTCCGGTCCGGTCCAAACCCGGAAAAATCCGGGTTGGACCGGATGAGACCGGATGCACATAAAAAGTGATTTTGAAAGTGAATAATATTTACGATTGTTATGTATATACTTATTTAAAGGGCTTTAAATATTTTATTTTTAACACAAAATAATTTATTAATTCAAATATTTTAATTTTATAATAATTAATTAGCTAATTTTTTTTTTAAATCTTCCATTTTAAAAATTATTTTTGGTATAAAAAATTATTTCCGGTCTAACCGGTCCAAACCCGGACCGGACCGGATGGAATCCGGGTTAGACCAGGACCGGACCGGATGGAACCGGTCCGGTCTCCGGTCTTAGCAAATTCGGGATTTCGGAGTGAACACTCCTAGTCTCAGGTAACCCTAGTGTGCACGCCTCTTCTACTTGGATCACAACTGTAACATTTGGGATTTTATATTATTAAAATTGGGAACCGAAAATAATTTTACGAATGAGTTATTTCGGGGCAAATATAAGTTAAATTGAGAAATAACATTAGACTAGAATGTGAGAAAACAAATTGGACTTTAAGTGTGAGAATAAAATGTATTTAACTCTCTCATTTTCTATCTCTTTATACTATATGAAGTATATCTTTTCATTTTCTTCCAATATTCTATTAATTCCCAAATAAACAAAAAAATAGATTTCTTGAATACCCCTTAAACTATTCATCACCATCTCCAAGCTTCTTCAGAATTTTGAAAACCATGAATCACCATCTCCAAGCTTCTTCCTTCTGATTTTCAACAACCGCCCGAGCAAACACGTGACTCCTTTCTTTCCCCTTTTCTTCTTGCAGCAAACTGGGCAGCAGTACTTCGAGCCCTAACAATGGTGACTACCTTCTCTACTCATCTCTCTTTCCTTGATTTTTCATAGGTAATTCATGATTTCTTTGTATGAGTAAACGTGTATTGTATCTTTAGTCTGAAAATCTCAATAAAGAAACGCAATTCCCACTGCTCATCTTCTTCAATCTGAATTTCAGGCGTCATTTCTCCCTTTTCTTCCAGTTTTTCGACCAAATTGCAGATTTCTATACAAATATTCGTTGATTTCGTGAAGTTCAAGTAGTGGCCCTTATTTTCTGATTTCCATTTAAGCAAATAGCAAGCAAATCTCCTCAAATGTGCTGATTTTGGTTCGACAATAACAAACCTCTCTTGGCTTGCTTTGGTTAGAAAATCACAGACCTGATTTTCTTTTCGATCTGTGTTCTTGAATTGTGGAAAGGTAAAATTCCTTCTATCAATATATATTTCTTTTATTATATTCTTATATCCATATTTCTTTCTTATGTTATTTTATTTTATTATTTTGCTAACTTGTTAAAGAAACATTTATACCCTTGAGAATTAGTCGACCTTGAGATTTATGATAAGAATAGATGAACTTCATGTTGAAGGATAATGAATTGATGGATGTTGGATTAAGTTTGTTTGATCTTGATGGTTAGTATGAGATTATGTAAATTATTGAGATTTTGAATTCTTAGAAATTAAAGGATTTGTCTGGGAAATAAAAGTAATGGTAATGTGTTGAATAATTTGGTACTCTTGAATGAATTAGGAGATTCTTGTGGAAGTCATGAATTGTGAGATTTAATAATATTTGTTGTTCCTACTAGTTGAGATAATTTGACATTCTTACAGGGGTTATAAGACTCTTTAGAAGATTTATGGATTTTTGGTTGATATGAAATATATGAGTTTGATTAGAAATTTAAAGAGAATTATGGAGATGAGCAATTTTTAAGGAATATTAACTAGTCTAGAGCATGGATATATTATTTTGATGACATATTGGGAGTTTGAGTTTGAACTTGCGCAAGCCTTTAATGATTAGGAATGGTTAGAAATAGAATCTTGGATTATATCACGTTTCTAGAAGGAGATGTAATAAGATGTATATTAGTTTAGTAGCATCGAACGCACGTTTGTGATGGTATGTTTACGGATGTGTTTCAGGAGATGACTTCGTCAAAGATCTCTCCTATTAGTTTGCGGTGAATCGGTCTTGGCTATCAGAAGCGTCGGATTTGGTGAGTAGTAACAGTCCCTAAAAAGGGTCTGGCCAGACTACTGTTTCGAAAATGTTTTCTTTATCAAATTGTTTTGAACTGATGAATATCAATGATAAATTGATTATGAATGATTATGTTGATTATGATATGGTCAATGGATCGGGCTTGCGAGCTGGTCATTGACGGAGTTGAGGGACATTGTCCCTTACTCCCTGTTTTTGAGGTGAATTGTCATTCAAATATTGACTAGCCTCACCCGAGAGCGACATAGTCATAGAGCTATGGGGCACCTCTCAAACTAGACTCCTTGTGCGCACATAGATCTAGGGAAATGATGTTTTTAAACCTATGTTTTGAATTACTATGTTTTGTTGTTTTGGATTGTTACTTCTCATTCAGTTAAATCTGACTCCCTGTTGTTTTCATCTTTTAGATTGTTTACAGATCGGTACCAGCTGGGAACGATGGGATAATGGAGGTGTTTAGCGTATACATGGAAGGTATATTGAGTTGAGTACGAACAGAAGTTGTAGCAATGATATTAGGTTTTTAGAAAGTGTGTAGTAGATTTGGTTAATTTACTTTAGACTTTTATAGCGACTTGTATACTTATTTTGGACTATGATTTTGGATGTTTGAACTTTAGAATAGTTAGTTAGTTACGTTTTACATCTTGTGAGCTTCCGCGAGTTATGATCTGAGTTTTAATCCTTTGGGCAAGATAAACTGTGGTGAACATTGTCAATGTTTTGAGATATGAGTTCTTTGGGTTAGTAAACCCCGTGATGACCCTGTTTACCCAGTCAACGGTAAGTCGGGTTGTTACAACAACAAATAGAAGGAAGACCAAAAATCGTATCAAGTAGCAGAAATAATAATAACCTGTCGGCAGCTATACTAACCAAACAGGGCAACATGTTCATCACTCTTATACTTGGATCACAACAAATATAAGAGCTTCAATTCCCTCTTGTTTCACTTTACGTGATTTAATATATTTTAATTATTAGTCGTGAGCACACAAACATCTAACGAAACATACATTATACATTTTATTTTATGATCATAAATTTTCCCAATAAATATATATATATATTTGGAATATCCAACTGAAACCTCAATTTCCAAATCACCATCTAATATCAATTTATGGCAATAGGAGTTAATATTCTAAATATTTCTCTTTCAAATTCTATCACATTTAAAATCATTATTAAAATATTAATATAACTTTCATCAAAATAATAATATTATAAATTAAATATGTAATAAATTAGTAGTGAATATAATTTTGAAAATAAGATATAAAAAGGTAAAATATCATATAAAATCACACTTCTCATTTAAACACATCAATTATCACTTAGCACTTAATACTAACGGGATAATACTAATTTGATGGACATTGAGAATTACCTTGTGAAAAGAGCCCTAGAATATAAGTGTACGCTCCTATCAAACTTCCTTTACGAACTTGACTTTGAAGTATGATTGTTGCTTGGAATTTGTAGATAAGATATCTAAAGATTGAAAATACTATAAAGGAGATTAAGGAATTGATAATAGGTGTAAAGAAAGAAAAATGGTTAATGAGAGAAAAAGAATTAGAAGGAGGAGAAAGAAAACTGATTTGGTGAAATACCAAATATGAAAAACGGTTTAATTTATAAGTATAAAATGAAGGAAGGATGATGTAGTTAAATGGGGAGTTATGTTAGGAGTGGGGGATGAAAGTTAATTTAATATTTTAAATTTTTTTGAAGAGTTTTCTTAAACTCAATTATTTTTTTTTTATTTTAAAACTTCTCCTAATTTCTTATCTTATTTTTTTTAAAAGTTTTTTAATGTGAGACTTATTATTTTTTTCAAACAAGGTTTCTTTAATTTATGTTCTTGTATTATAAATTATAAATTATTTATTTTTCTATTTTTTTAAAATATCTCGGATATTACATACACCCCCCTTAAAACAAAAGTTTGTCCTCGAACTTAAAGCCAAACCTCATAAACGCTGATATACTTTGATTAGATGGTTTTATAGTCATATAATATGTAATATCCGAGATATTTTTTTAAAAAAATAGAAAACTAAATAATTTATAATTTACAATGAAAGAATATAAATTAAAGAAACATTGTTAAAATATTTTTTTTTTAAAATAAGATAAGAAAATGAAAACCCAAAAATTTAGGAGAAGTTTTAAAATTAAAAAAAAAACAATTGAGTTTAGGAAAACTCTTCCAGCAATTAGGTAAAAAAAATAAATTAAAATATTAAAATTAACTTCCTTAGGTCCTCTTTTGAGAGACCGTCTATAGTATAGACGTCTCTCAAGAGCCCAACCCATATCTCCCTTTTAACTTACAAAACCACCAATCAGTTTTTTTTTAATTTATAAATTGGGCCAGCCTCAGAACTTAAGACGTCTATTGTATAGATGGTCTCAAGTAAGAATTTGGGTTCCTAAAATAACTCTCCATTTAACTCCATCATATTCTTTTATCTGGAAACGTTGCTCTAAAAATCAATGTGAAATCATAAAATTCAATCAAGAATTGTTCTTAATTTTATCTCTTTAAATTCTTTGTACTTCTTTTTCTATATAAGAAATTAGTTACTTCATTTATGGCGCTTGGGGCTGGTATTTATTGCTAATGATTTGTGAGACAAACATTTCTTTTTCCCAATCCCTAGAAACATTCCTTGCATGTGCCAATCTCTTTTTAATACGTGTCATATTACTAGGTTCAATAAAATACTCTTTTTGTCTTTTGTAGCTTCTATAATCAACACGTGTCCCACAACACAAAAGTAACTCTTAAATGCTGGACAAGTGTCTTTAATACTCACGTGAATTCCTCATGCATAACTCTTAGCATAGTAGTTACTCTTTATACCCTGACAGATAATTATTACCAGATGACGCCCAAATAAAGATCAAAGTTGCTAGATTCTTATGGATTTGACTTTCTTTGACCATATTTTCCCTTAATAAACCTTTCTAAATATTTTTTACCCATACAATTTGCAATCCTCAGGCAGGGAAAAAATGAATCCCTAAGAAATTATGTGTCAAGGTTCGACAAAGAAAGCTGCAAGTGCTGAATCCCGAAGAAAATATTCTCACATTTGCTTTCAGGTAAGGTCTGAATTCTAAAAGGCCTGAAAGTGAAGCTTTAAAATTCAGCAATCAGTGGACTTATTTGAAAACAATGAATGAAATCAGGGAGTATGCACAATCCCATGTTGATGTAGAAGATTTTAAAATCTATCACTGGGAACATGGAGCAGAGCCCTTAAAAGAAGCAGTAGAAAGCCAGCTGAAAGGCATGATAGGTGGAAGAAACTGGTGAGAAATGGAGATGTTGATGTTCCTGGGCTCCATAATTATACTCATTATACGCCACTTAAGGAGTCCAGGGCTAAAATCTTCAATGTATATATGCAAGATACAAGGTGGCAGAGGCATGTCCAGATTAACATGGTTGGAAAGAACCCAAATGCGTTTGCAAAATTCATGAATGTTCAGGTCATTGGACAGAGCATTGTGAATCTCTGAAGAATAATATTGAAGATATGATCCAGAGAGGGTATCTCCAACAGTATAAACAAGATAGAGCTGCTGGTAAAAGACAGATCAACAACACGTCTGGACAGGCTAGGGGCAACACTAATCAGGCCCCAAAGAAAAGAAAAGAAATTCTTATGATATACCAAGAATCAGGTATATCAGATAATGAAGCACACTTAAGAGCAGCAACAACTCCCAGTTATGAGATGTTGGAGGTGATGGAGCAGGCAGAACCACCGCATCTGCCAGATATGACCTTCACAAGGGAGGATTATAAAGGGATATCTTACCCTCATTCATATCCTCTGGTAATGGTTGTTGACATTGCCGACCAGTCTGTACATAGGGTGCTGCTGGATAGTGGTGCTGAAATAAATGTCATTTATAAATCCTGTTGGGACTAGATGGATTTAGATGACAAAGTTTTGAGCAAATCGACCACACCAATTGTGGGGTTTTCTGGTGAGTTAATTCTGGCAGAAGGAAAAATCACTCTGCCAGTTACTATCACTGATGTATAGGGGGTTACAGTGACTGTACCCCAAGAATTTTATATTGTGGATGCTCCTACCAGGTATAACTGCATTCTGGGAAGAAAATTCACTGTTGCAATAACTAGTATCCCTTCTACCCACCATCAAACCCTTATCTTTGTTGGGTAAGATGGAAGAGTAGGGAGAGCCAGAGGGAATCAATAAATGGCAAGGGCTTGCAATCTTGTGAATAGGGAAAGTTCTGTGCCAGAGAAAAAGAAAGAAAAAGAAAAGGTACCAGAAACTAATATGTTACCAGAGAAAAATAATGAAGAATATCAGCCAAAGAATATAAAGTTGAAAATAGTGGGTTCTTCATCTGAGTCTAGGACTCAGAAAATTGTTGAGATTGATCCTATACCATCTGATGATGAAAATGTGAAAAAGGGTACCCCACAGATGGAGATTGACCACCAGACAATAGAAGAAGTGATGTTGGTAGAAGGAACAGACAAAACAGTTAAAATTGGGGGGAATCTAGATCCTCAAGTTCGCCTCCTTCTCATAGAAGTCCTTCGCCATAATACAAATCTTTTTGCCTATTCAGCAGCTGAAATGTCAGGTATTGACCCTGAAATAATCACTCATAAAATAAGTGTTCATGAAGGTGTCAAGCCAATAAAACAAAAGAAAATAAATTTTGGGGCTGAAAAAGACAAAATTATTAAAAAAGAAGTGCAAAAGCTGCTAGATGCTAGTTTCATTGAGGAATGTCTCTACCCAGATTGGTTGGCTAATGTTGTATTAGTAAAAAAGCCACAACCTGGAAAGTGGAGAATATGTATAGATTTTACTAGTTTAAATAGATGTTGCCTTAAAGATTGTTATCCTTTACCTAGAATAGACTAGTTAGTTGATTCAACTGCTGGATATGCTCTTTTGTCATATATAGATGCCTTTTCTGGCTATCATCAAATATTTATGGACCCTGCTAATAAAAAGAAAACTGCATTTATATGCTCGGCAGGGTTGTTCAATTATACGATGATGCCATTTGGTTTAATGAATGCTGGGGCAACTTACTAGAGGGTGATGGATATAATTTTCAAAAATCAAAGGAGTAGAAATTTAGAAGTATATGTAGATGATTCGATTGTAAAAAGTAAAACAGAAAAAGAAATGGTAGTAGACTTACAGGAAACATTCAATAATATGAGAAAATACAAGATGAGACTTAATCCCAGAAAATGTGTATTTGGTATTAAGTCTGGAAAATTTTTATGTTATTTAGTTAGCCGAAGGGCTATTGATGCCAACCCTGAGAAGGTTCAAGTAGTAATTGATCTGGCAGAACTTACAAACAGGCATGAGATAATGCAATTAACTGGAAGAATGGCAGCTCTTTCCAGATTCATCTCCAAAGCAACAGAGAGGATCATGCCATTTTCCACAATTTTGAAGGGAAATAAAAATTTTGATTGGGGTGAAGTTCAGAGTCAGGCATTTAAGGAATTGAAAGAACATCTTCATAGTCTGCCTACTCTGGCAAGACCCATTACTTTAGAAACATTATACTTATACATATCTTCAACACAACGTATAGTAAGTGTCGTGTTGATCAGGGAAGAAAATAAAGTCCAGTATCCAATTTATTTTGTAAGTAAAATGCTTCTGGATGCTGAGACCAGATATTCCATGATTGAAAGCAGCATTCGCAATCATAGTTGCAGCCAGAAAGTTGAGACCCTACTGTGATGCACATACAGTAGTGGTCTTAACATACTTACCCCTTGAGAAAAGTCTGACAAAGATTGAAAGATCTGGAAGGTTGGAAAAATGGGCTGTAGAGCTTAATGGTCTGGGATTATAGTTTCAACCCAGAAGAGCAATAAAAGGGCAGGCGCTAGAATGGGTTACTCAAGATGAAAGTGAAGAACCTATCTGGCAACTGTTAACTGATGGGTCAACCAGACTTATTGGTGCAGGGGCTGAATTAGTGTTAATCACACCAGAAGGTAAAGTTATTGAATATGCTTTGAAATTCCAGTTTAAAGCTACCAACAATGAGGCTGAATATGAGGCAGTCATTGCTGGCCTGCAATTATGTAAAGCATTAGAAGCCAGAAGGGTCAGCCTGAAAACTGATTCACAACTAGTTGTGAATCAGATTACGGGGGACTATGAGGCCAAGGATGTAACTATGCAAAAATATT
Organism: Amaranthus cruentus; assembly: GCA_019425755.1. Lineage (NCBI taxonomy): Eukaryota > Viridiplantae > Streptophyta > Magnoliopsida > Caryophyllales > Amaranthaceae > Amaranthus > Amaranthus cruentus. Next base: position 16,133,626 of record CM033462.1, on the reverse strand, counting down.
TGAAGAAAACTCAAAAGTTGATCTCTTGGTTTGAAGTTGTTCATGTGGAAAGACTACCCAGATCACAAAATGAGAAAGCTGATGCACTTTCCAAATTGGGAAGTTCCAGCATGCAAGATTTGAAAATGTCAGTCTTGGTAGAAGTCAAGCCAGTTAGTTCAATCCATGAAGATGCCACATCTGTGTTTAATATTGGAAACAAATATATCCCAGATTGGATGAAAGATCTTATCCAATATAAAGAAATGGAGAACTACCAACAGATCCAGTCCTTGCCAGAAAAATGAAGATCAAGTCACTACAATTTTGTATGTTAGATGGCGAATTATACAAGAAGGCAGAAAATGGACCTCTGTTGAAATGTATAACTCCATCTGAGGCTGATTATATCTTGAAGGAAGTCCATGAGGGTTGTTGAGGCCATCATCTGGGAGCTAGAGCTTTGACTCATAAAGCCTTCAGGATTGGTTATTATTGGCCTTCGGCAATGGTGGTTGCGAAAAACTTGGTCCAAAAAATGCGATAAATGTCAGAAGTTTGCACCAAACATCATACAACTAGTATCTGAGCTGAAATACATTCACAATCCAGTTCCATTTGCTCAATGGGGCTTCCCATAAAAGTTCTTGATTGTTGCAATTGATTATTTCACTAAGTGGATAGAGGTAGAGTCTTTGGCAACAATCACTTCCAGAAAAGTTGAGAAATTCATCTAGCAAAACATCATCACCAGGTTTGGACTTCCCAGAGTTCTGATTGTTGATTGTGCAACATTGAGAAAGTATCTAGAAGATTTCAAAATTGTTGTAGCATATTCGTCAGTTTGCAATCCTCAATGCAATGAGCAAGCTGAAGCAGTCAATAGGGAAATTCTGTATGGGCTCCAGAAAAATTAGAGGATGCAAAAGCCAACTAGATTGATGAAATATATACGAGTCGTCGCTTTTCTTCTGGAATATTTCTGCGTATGGGTGACGATCGCGCATAGGGAAGCGATGAGTTGTCGGTTAGCTTTTGACTTGACGTTGCTTTGATTCCTCATTGCTTCTTCATTAGGAGTCGCTAAGGCTTGTTGCATCTCTTTTTAGAGCATTTTCGACATGATCTCTTCACTTGGCTTAGGGGTCTTAGGCCATTTCTCTAGGCCTTCACCCTCTTATTATTCCAAAACCTAGTAAAGCTCTAATTTTGCCTTAAAACTCATACAAAATACAACAATAAACGCATGAGACAAAAATTATCATAAATCACTAAAAATACTACCTAAAAACCACTAAAACTACATATAAGGAGCATAAAAATAACACGGATAAGCGCAAATAATTGCACTTATCAACTGTGAAGGAGGCAATTGGCCAGACACCTTTCAGGCTGGTATTTGGCTCAGAAGCACTCTTGCTAGTCGAAATTGGAGTGCAGACAAAAGGGTTAAAGCATTTGAACCTATAAGAGAATCAGGAATCAAGGCTACTGGATTTGGAATTAATTGATGAAATTAGAGAAAATACAACATTGAAAATGGCTGCATACCAGAACATGATTGCCAAATTCTACAACAGAAAAGTAAAACACAGATCTTTTCAAGTAGGGGACTCAGTACTCAGAAATGCAGAGGCAACTCAGAAACATGAACATGGGAAGTTATCAGAAAAATGGGAGGTCCCCTACATAGTCTTAGAAGATTGTGGCAATGGTACTTACAAGTTAAAAACTTCAAATGGCGAACAAATCAGGCACAAGTGGTCTATTAGAATGTTAAAAAGATACTATGCATAGATTATTTAACAAATCTCTTGTAAATAATCATTTGTAAGGAAAAGTCAGATTCAATATACTTAGAGAAATTTCAAAAGAAATCTTGTACTTGTAATAAATGAGAAATAATGGTAGAAAGCTGAGCCAGTGGGTGAACTTGGACTTTATATAGTCAGGTTACCCAGCTGCGTTCAGAATGAGCCAGTATGTAAGCCCTGACTTTAGACAGTTAAGATACCTAGCTACGTTTAGTTATCTGGTTAGTAGGAAAGCCCTGGTTCATCGTAACTAAGGAGCCTGCTGAGTCATGGGGAAGCCTTGGTTTATCGTAACTAAGGAACCCAGAAAGTGTTTGATCAAGAGATCAGACATGAGAAAGGTGAAATATAACATAAAGTGTATGAAGCAACAACTTAGACATGAGGAAAAAGTGTCTAAAGCAACATCTCAGACATGAGAAAAAGTGTAATATCCCATAAAATGTCTGAAGCAACATCTCAGATAGAGTAAAACTTTTAAGTATGTTTCATGAATGAAAATACTTTAAAGTTAGGGTGAATAGAGATATGGATAAGTGAAGTATATAGTAATACCAGTTGTATATTTGAATGAAGATTCAAAATTTTTACAAGTTATTATTTGAAGTTATCTAGAAGCAGGCATCGAGTATAAGTTATTTGACTCTGATACTTCTTCAAAATCAGGCAAATTTACATTTAGTTTGAGATTTGTCTAAGGAAGATTAAAATAGAAAAAGAGTTAAAGCATAAAGAGAATAAGGGTTTTTATTAAGTATGACAAAGTACTGGAGAACTTCAACTATACAAGATATTAAGTATGGCAAAGTACAGAAAAAGAATATTTATTTGCTAACTGGAGGAGTCTTAGAGCCAGAGGGAGCCTTGGAGCCAGGGGAGTAGAACCACTTGTTCCCTGGCCAGATTGTGCAAGATATTGGGCCCTTAAGGATGGAATGCAAGCCAATAATGGAGTTTGAGGGTCAAGGAAAGGTTCTATCTTGGAAAACTCCAGATCTGGATAGGCAATAAGAACAACATTCATCGTTCGCCAGATAGTACCATCCTTGGTCCTCTCCCTGTCACCAGCGAGTTGAGATTTGAATCGAGCCTGATACAACTCAGTTACTTTCTTTCTCTCCTGGGCCTTGATATGTTTCTTCTCAGTTTCAAGCTTGGCAACACTTGCTTCCAGTTCTGTGATCAAACTCCTCAGCCTGTTCTTGTCCTCTTCTACAACACCTAGGAGAGTACCCTAAGTCTTAACTAAATCATTGGATTTGGCAAGCTGAAGACTCAGGGTAGAAATCTCATCATCCTTTTTAGGACACAGAAGCAGATGTTTGCTCAACAGATGCCAAAGTATTCTGAAACTTCTTTAAATCCTTCTGAAGCTAGCTAGATTCTTCAACACCCTTGGCAATAGTCGATTGAAGCTCCAGGACAAAGTTGGCTTGGCTAATACTGTCTCTTTGGAGGTTGTTGTATTTGTCTTTAAGCTCGATATACTGGGTTTTTAGATGTGCTAGATCAACTTTAGCCTTAGAAGTTTCCAGATCAAGCTCCCTTATTTTGGTATCTTGTGTAGCAATTAGCTCAGCCTGAGATTCATATTTACCCTTCCAGACGCTAGCTTCATCTTGCTGACAAGACAGAGCAGACTCAACCTCTTGGTTTCTGGCTCTAATCCTCTCCAACTCAGCCTGTAAAGAGTTGATCTTAGCCTCTTGAGACTGAGTCCTCTGCCGAAAGATTTTGAAGATCAAAATCATATGTATTCTTCACAAAGAGTTTCCAGCTCAGAAAGTCTGGAATCAATCAGCTAAACACAGAAGGGAATAGTGATGAGAATATGGGAATCAGATAAAAGAAAAATCAAAATAAGAGTATAAATGAGAGGTTACCTCATGAAAATTGTGGTTTGGATCTGCTAGGAAACTGCTAACACTGTTAATGAAATCGAATGAACCAGAGTGTGTATAGGTTATCTCTTGATCAATTTTTTGCCTGATGGCAAGAGGTTCCTCAAAATGAGGGGGCATCAATGTGCCTTTTTCCCATAATTGATGGTTCTGATGAGAAAACAATATTATGAAAAACAAACAAAAAATGTATAAGGAAAAGAATAAGATAGAGGAGGAGATGTTTTACCCTCATTTAGGATTATTTCAGCATCAGGAGTAGTCACCCCAACCAAGTTCCTAAATAGGAGAGGAAGGGTGAGCTACGTCAGTCTCAGCAACCCCCTCCATGCCTGGTTGAGGATTAGTGGAAGGGTCTTCAGCAACAATCTCCTCAGCCAGATTGGTTAGGAGTTGAGTTTGTACATCATCCATCCCAGAATCAGTAACTGGGATGTCTTCAACTATTCCTTCCACCTGGGGGGTAGGGACAGAAGAAGAATCTGCAGCAGCATCTTCTGGGATGGGAGCCATCTCAGTCACCTGAACAGAGGGCTCAGCAATAGCATCTATTACTTCATCACCTAGTGTTTGTAGGACAACATACGATGATAATAAGGTCTGGGGAAGCCGGTTGTTCAGCGGCTGTATGGATAGTAATGAAAGTTAGTAAATAAATCATACTTTTACACTGAAATGAAAAGTTTAAAATAGTCAGATGACAATACCTGTACCAGTCCCTAGAACATATTTAGCAACTGCATCATCTTTAGGGAATATGAACAATTGAGATGCACTGACAGAAACAGAAGGGGTAGGAGAGTTCACTTCATCAGCTTCACCCTGATTGTCAGATTCTGTAGCAGGGTTGGCCTCATATTCCTCTACCACCTTTGTTTCCTCAGTACAGGCTCCAGTTGAGCCTGACCAGTAGGGGCTGCCTTTGAGGCAGCAGAACTACCAGGAGCTGTGATAATAAGTAAGCAGTCAGTTTTCTATAAACGATCATGGCAGATAAAAAATAAACATAAAGATAAATGACAACCTAAGGTAGAACCTGGTAGTAACACAACAACATGTGAACTCCCAGGAGCTAGGTAGGCCAATGTAGAAGCATCAAGGGGATTTACTTCACCTTCCCATGTCTGGAAAGAGGAGACATCAACCTCCTTTCTTCTCTTGTTACGCCTCTTTTTTTTGACTGGGGCCTGAGTAGAGGAGCTAGCTGGCCTTGGATTAGCTGATGATGTTGAAGGACCTGTAGCCTTGGCTTTTTTGATACCCTCACCTATTCCAATGAATGGTTCCTTATCTGTGAACACGGTGAAGTGGGGGTCTACCCATTTCTGGGGATCTTTATAGTCCTTTTTGGTAGGAGGAAGAGGACCCCGCCCAGATCTCATGTTGTATGCAGTTATCTCAAGGCGTATGTCTCCCCTCCTCCATCTGGGGGCTTCAGTTGGGGCCCAAGGGTCAGAATAGTAAGTCGTCATTCTCCTCTGCTTGTAGTTCTTGACGGGAGCAAGGGGAGACTTAGTACACCACCTCCAAAGGTGATGGTTAACAGTATTTTCAACCCAAGGAGAAGTAGGAACAGACCTATAGTATTTCCCATAGGGGGATATACGTAGAACCTTCCATGAGATGGTGTTGGTTGCACGTTCTGTTAGATAAAAAGAGAGAGTCAAAAAAAAGGGGGGAAGAGAGAAAAAGAAAAACCATCAAAGTCAGATAAATATACCGTTAGTGGTGCAGGTGGACATTTCCACCAAAGACTGGCAAAGTTCCTGCTGGATTATGGCAGCATAGGAGAGCCACCCAGTAGGCAGATCGTTGTTAGGAAGCCTAACAAAATAGAAAAAAGCATGCCTTTCCCTTCTGGTGAAATGCGTCACCTGATCTATACCGTGCACCTCCCTAGGGTTAGGTTTGCTCTAGAAAACTAGAGGCATGTATCTGTAAGGATGGCCAGGAGTCTTGGGTACCCTAACCCAGATGATTCTATCCTTGTAGTCCTTTAAATCGTTCAGCTCTGGGTAAGACACCATGGACCTATTGATGGAGGAAAAGGTGATGAAGGGAGCATTCTTGGCATCATCCAGTTTGAAAAGACTTTTGAATAGCCTCAAAGTCATGGGCATCTTCATATACTCACATATCCAGATGAAGGATATAATTGTTCTAGTAGCTTGAGGAAAGAGTTGGTTCAGAGAAATCTCAAAGTGGCACAAAATTTTAGAAAAGAAGGGGTGAAGGGGAAAACGAAGCCCTAAGGCAAGATGGTAGATGCAGACAGAAATGAAGATGTCTTCTTCATTATCCTCAGAAATGATGTAGTCATAGGTCATCATTCCCTCTTCTCCCGAGGGATATGGCAGGTAGTCTTTAAGGACGAAGTCAACCCTACCCTCAACCATCTGGTGAAAACTTTTTAAGGTAAGGGCAATTGTCTGGAGTTTAGATAGGGTCTCTGCCTGATCCTCAAAGTCAAAAGGTACAAAAGCAGTATCCTCCAAACCTTGTAGAGAAGGAGGAGGGATAGGGTCAGTCCAGTACAAGTGAACCCACTTTGGTTTCATGATCCAATCCTTGGGAGGCTCATGTGGCAGGGCATCTGGGGTGAGTGCCAGTGGAAACTCAGTCATTGGGATATCAGTTAAGTCCTTTCCAAAGTCAAACTTCAGATCATAGGGAGAAGCTTTGGCAGCCACCATGTTGAAAGATTGAAGAAAAGAAATTAGGGTTTGAAGAAATTAATTGCAGAAAAGCAGAATTCAGAGAATGTTTGAAAGTAAATGCAGATTTAAAGAAAGCGTAAAAAATGAATAAATGCAAGTTGAGGAGTATTTATAAATGAGTAATGATTGAAAAATTAATTGAAGTGTAAGATAAACCGCCAAGAGACGTTAAGATTAGAAGTGAGAAAATCAACCGTTGACGTTAAACCACCAAATTTTGAATTTAATAGGTGTAGGGAATAGTGATTGGACGGGTATTTAATGTTAGTACAGTCAAGTGGAGATAATGATGAAAATTACTGTTACAAGTTAAACATATTCAACAAGTTTCACCAAAAAGGTAAATAATCAGAAAAATATGTTAAAAAGAATTTTTAACATTTTTCCAGAAGAAGGGCTAGATTTATGCTACCAGAGTTCATATATTCCCAGATACATATGTTCCTAGATAACTAATGTTATCAAAAATATTTTGAGGAAAGCTAAGGTTCTTACACTTAAGAAAATAGGATTTTAAGTTCATCTATAGACGATAAGGCAGGGTTTATTAACATTGTCCTTGATTTGAGAAAATAGGATTTTAACTTGTCCTGTTTTGTCCTTGGTAATTAAGTCCTTTCCACCCGTGGAGAAGTTGTGAGATATATAGTTTCAGAGTGAGAATGTTCTCAGAAATGAAAGTTGCCAGAAAGCAATGAATCTTTTATGTGTCTTTGCAAGTTTTCTTCAGATGTTCAACGGAGCCAGTTTTGATGAAATTTAATATCTGAGACTGAAGACGAAGAAATAATAATGAAGGAATTTAATAAAGTTTACTTCAAGATCAAGGAGAATTGGAAGAGAAAGTTATGTAAACCATAAGGTTGAAACCATTGAAGACAGACCCATAAATTCTTAAGGAAGAATCTATAGGTTTGGGGGGGAGGGGATTGTATGGGTAAAAAATATCAAACAAGGTTTAGTATTTTTCCCATACACAAAGCAATCACAAAAGTCACGCTATAAGTCCAAAATAACCAACACAATCAAGTCTAATATACATTTATAAAAAAAACCTAATACAATACTACACTTCTCTCGCACTCACCTCAATATAACATCTCTGTAACTCTAATCATCACCGCTAACCCATCCTTATGTCATATTTGCTCTTCTAACCAACAAAAGAAACTTTGATCATTCTTAATGATAATCACTCGATTTTCTAATAACTCTAATAAATCTATAATCTCCAATATCCAAATAAACTATAATGTATGACATGGTCCAACAATATTAAAAAGTTCATTGTTTACACCAACATATGAACACTGTATGGCTTTTCCATCACAATTGACTTCTCACTAACTCTCCTACTCCCAAAGTTCAAGTCACTTGCAATGGAACACTATCAATACCTCACAACTATATAAACTTGCTTTTATGCACCAACTATCATCATAATCATGGATTGACAAATAAAAGTTGATAAGAAGAGGCTAGCAACACGGTGACACGATTCGCAATCTTAGAACATACGATTCTAGCTACTAAAACGATAATCGTCTAGGAACTATGATAAGCAACAAGACATTGGCATCATCCGAACAAATTCTAACGTTACATCGACGAACTGAATCTTCTTACCGTTACGATCAATCGTTAGAGCGTTTTCCCGTTTTACCCCGTAATCCTCACCCCTCACATCCTACATTTCTAAGAAAATCTGACTAACTCAAACACCTAGGTTAATACCACTATCATATTCACTTATATTCCTATCTCTTATCTTAAACATCTAAATCCTCAAATCACATATTTCCTTACTCCCAAGATTGTATGCCCGCTAGGTGAACTAACCCTAAGGATTACCCACGGTCGCAGGTTGGCTCTGATACCAACTGTAACAACTTGACTTATCGGTTGACCATATAAGACAGATCATCACGGGGTTTACTTACCCAAAGAACTCAATCCTAAAATGGTAACTCGTGAAAGGGGTCCCGAGATCTAAAGCATAAATACATCAACTATTTAAATCCCAACATCAAAATCAGAGTTCAAAATAATTATACAACTAACCATAATAGTCCAAAATAGTCAATATAATAGATCAACTATACACCTACTAAAGCTCAATACAAGCACTACAACTCCAATATATACAAAATTCCAAAACATCTTCCAAGTACACTTTAATCTCCTCTGTTATCCCATCAATCCTGACTGGTACCGATATGTAAACAATCTAAAATATGAAAACAACAAAGAGTCATACTTAACTAAATGAGTAGAAGAAATCCAAAACCAAAATAAACATGATAAATCAAAATAAAGATTTAAAGCAACATTAGTTTCCTAAATCTATGTGCGTACATGGAGTCTAGTTTGAGAGGTGCCCCATAGCTTTAAGGTTATGTCGCTCTCGGGTGAAGCTAGTCAACATCTGATTGACAACTCGCCTCAAAAACAGGGAGTAGGGAACAATGTTTCTCAACTCCATCAATGACCAGCTCACAAGCCCGATCCATTCTCCATAACATAATATCAACATAAGCAGTCACAACAACATTTGTCTCAAAGATTTTCATTTTCGAAAGAGCTTTAGTAAAAGTTTATTTTCAAGAAATGTAGTCTGGTCAGACCCTTTAAGGGACTACCACAACTTACCTACAACGGTGCTTTAATGAGTCGAGTCCAACAACAGCTTTCAACTAGAAGAGATTCTGAGCGAAAACGTCCCCTGGAGCATAACAATAAACATAACATCACTAACACGCATACGATCCTACTCTACTAACATACATCTCAAATAATACATCTCCTCCTAAGAACGTAACTTAACCAAGACTCTTGTTTTAATATTCTAACATTTTATGTCATAAGGGTGTTTTCTAAACATATCAAAGAATCATCTATTTTATTCAAGGACATCAATTATCAAGTATCTTCATTATCATAAAATATTCCTCAATTACTATATATCCAAGATAATCCATTCGTATCTCTAAGTACAACCTTTCAAAACCCTTGTTTCATGAGTTTCAAGAACAAAAACAACAACAATGGCTTCTCTCTCAAACAATAAAAAAATCTAGTTACTCCTATCTACAAACAAAGTTTATGAGGTGCTTAGTGTAGGGATTTAAAGTAGTAAGGTTAATTTATCATGATACGACTGCATTTTTCTTTGGCTGTGAGTCTAAGCTAGCACAGAATAAGACTAATACTTGTAATAGGCCAGCATGATTGAGTACATAATTTGATTAAGGAATGAGTTGGGTTATTATCTTTTAATTTTTGTGATAAGACTTTCCTAGGATTAGCAAATTATTATGATTTATGAAAGAAAAGCTTAGTTTTTTAGTTTATGTGATATTATTCAAGTCAAAATAATTTCCCATATTTTTGAATAATTTGCTCTTTTTAGTATTTTATGTCCATTGTCGAAGTATATTTTGGTTGAGTATTTTTGTCTCTGAATTGATAATTTGATAATATTGTCTCGGTCTTAATTTATTTTATGTTGTTGTTTACTAGTTATAGCCTTGTACCGTAGAGATCAAAGAGGCTAAACAAAATGCACGATCGTCTGCTAAGTGCCAATAACTGATTGTTCATCTTGCAATGTATGGGGTTTTTCGACTATTATTGTATAAATAACACATTTTGTTGTTTAGATAGTGTTAAAGGCTTTATGATAAATAAAATCTAATACTCCCTCCAATTCACAAATATTATCCTATTTCTTTATCTGGTAAGTTCACCTCAAATGTCTTATTTCTATGTTTAGTCATGATTTTTTTACCTAAATACCTCTTTTTCACAAAAGTAATGACCAAAATACCCCTATTTTTACTACTTACAATACCCCAACTACCACCTTTACAATTATTTTAATAAATTAAAACACCTAATTATTACCACTTTTTGGTGGACCCCATCTCATTCTTAATATCCGTGCCCAACCAAATGGAACAATAGATATGAATTGGAGGGAGTAGTTTTTTTTCATATAATTAACGTACAAATGAGCTCCAAATCCAAAAGAGAACGGGTTGTTGTATACTCCTCCGATCAAACCGACAAAACACAACAGTCAGATGCAAATACAATTACAATGGTTTTGGATTTTGAGGAACTATCCAAAAAGTTACCCCTGATAAAAAGCTTACGGAAGGGAGACAATATGTTGTTAGAAAAACTAAGAGAACGAGTAAGTATTGGGTACACTTTATTATTGATTATTTTGAAAATGCTTTGTTGCGCTGTGAAGGCATGTATTGTTATAAGACTTTTGCTTGAGATAGTAACTTAAATGGTTCGAAAAATGTTAAGCTTCATGTGGGTAGATGTCTGTTTAATCCTATGAATACAACTAAAGGGAAAGGAAAACAAGCTCAGTTATTTTTTCAACAAGGGGATAGGTATAAGTTTGGGGATGATTGTGAAGGAAAATTAAAGTATGGTACTGTTAATTTGAAAGATGTTAGAGACACAGTAGCTCAAATGATTATCATTGATAAGTGTCCTTTTAGACAAGTTGATAAACCTGGATTTAGACGATTAATGTCTGTTGCTTGCTCTAGATTTCAAATGCCATCTCGTACTACTATTGCTCGTGATTTTTATTTAATGTACAAGAATGAAAGAGATAGGTTGAAAGATTTTTTAAACACTCGTCAAAGAGTTAGTGTGACAATAGATACTTGGACATCAATTCAACGAATCAATTACATGTGTCTCACGCTTCACTTTATTAATAATGATTGGAAGTTGCATAAAAATTATTATTTTTGTCCATTTAAAGTCATAAAGGTGAGACAACTGGTAAAGTTGTTGAGGCATGTTTAGAATTTTGAGATATTGAGGACAAACTTTTCACTATCACCGTTGATAATGCTAGTTCTAACAATGTTGCTTGTGTTTACTTGAGAAAATTAGTTCAAGGGAATAGGGCTAATTGTATGGGAGATGGAAAGTACGTTCAAATCAGATGCATTGCTCATATCATTAATCTTATTGTATCTGATGGCATTAAAGAGCATGGTGTGTGCATTGATGGGATAAGAAATATTGTGAAATATATTAAGAACTCTACTACTAGAATTCAAAGGTTTAAAGGTCTTGTACCTAAATATAATATTCAGAGAAAATATTCATTGTGTTTTGATGTTCCTACTCGATGGAATTTCACTTATGATATGTTTGATACAACTATCAAATTTAAACCTGATTTTGGTGGAATAACTCTACCTATTGGAGATAAGGAATCTGAAAAGCCACCAGATAATGATGACTGGGAAAAAGCAAAAAGGTTAGTTGTATTTTGAAAGGTTTTTATCTTTTAACTCGTCGAATATCTGGCTCTCTTTTACCGGACAAGTAGTAAAGATTTTTTTGAGGTTGCAGTTGTTTATGATTTGTTGAAAAGATGGGAGAAACTGTTGATTGAGAATTTAAAGACGTGGCATGTTCAATGAAAAAGAAGTATGACAAATATTTGGGAAACATAATGAAAATGAATATGTTGATTTATGTTGCTACCATTCTTGATCCTCAATCTAAATGACTTCCTGTTGAGTTGGCACTTATTGATATGTATGGTACGAAAGAAGGTTCAATACTTTGTGCTAATGTGAAGAAGTTCAGTCAAGAATTATTTGATGAATATAGAGCTAAATACTCTCCTCAGGATGATCAACATATGCAAACTAGTGATGATTCTTCTATTTCAATTGATTTAAGTGAGGATGATGACCTATTGGAAAGTAGTTACTTGCAAAGTATAAGGGAGAGAGAGCAGAACGGTTGGTGTATTATATTAATTATCACATTTTTATGAAACAATTTTAAAATTAATAAATACAATTAATACAATTTTAAAATTAATATATTGCACAACTTTGTATACTACTTTATTTATATTTATATAACAAAAGGGTTTATTTTTTCAAATTTTCTTAAAAGAATATATATAATTATAAAGAAATTCCTAATCAACAACAGTGATTTACAAATCACCTCAAAAAGAAGACATAATGATAAAATATACTAGCTCCGTTTCAGTGACTTTGTCCTATTTGGATTTTTAACACTATTTACCGTTCACTCTTAATTTATATTTTATTTTTAACCTACAAGTTAAAACATATTCGAGTGAGATCTTGTTAGATTTGTCTTAGCGCAATGTTAAGCACTATTAGAGATATTAAGAATTCAATATATATCTTGACAAACGTGTCAAATAAAATGTGATAAATAATAAAAAAATAAAATAAACACCAAAAAGCTCATAAAAAATTTAAAAAATCTAAATTAATCAACGCGAATTATAAATTACCTTAAAAGACAAAAGGCAAAAAAATAGAATCATTAAAATACCTATAACTAGTTAACTACTATAACTACATGCAACCTACACATGTCGTTAACTTGATTGGTTAATCAGTTACTCCCTCTGTCCTATTTAATATGTAACATTTTCTATTTTGGTCCGTCCTATTTAATTTGTATCATTTTTATTTTTGGACTATGACCCACCACTTTGACACTTTCTTTTAATTTCAACCACACAATTCATTCTTTCCTTTTATTTATTATCATTATGTACCTCTTTCTTAACAAAACAACAATTTTCTCATTGTTGCCACAAGGTGGATTTACCATTATCCCACGTAATCGTGATTTTATCTTGACTCTTTCCATAATTATATTAATAGGGCGGAAAGTCTGTTTTTTGAATTGTGACTGATTGCAATTCAAAAAACAAACGGTTACTCACTGGTTCAAACTGCAGACGACGAGAAAAAAAGAACACTAATCTTAACTGTCACATTTCTCTTTCTTCTTCCTTCTCTGCTTTCAATTCCCTCCCAAGATATTCTGCAATGGCGTCTCATTTGAAATCCGTAACTCCTGCGAAAGCCTCCAAATCAAGCACGACAACATCAAAAGTTCGTGTCGTTGTAAGAGTACGCCCTTTTCTCGCCCATGAAATTGTATTAAAGGAAGAAAATCAAGTTCCTTGTGCATCTATTCTTGATGATGATGCTCACTTCGACTTTACAGATGAAGTTTCCGTCCATCTCAAAGACCAAAACACCAGGTTAGGGTTTTTCATTTTCGACTTTCTGGGTTTATTCTTTTGTTGTTTTTGTTAAATTTGGTTTAAAATGGTTGGATTCTGTGTTTAGTCGACAAGAATGCTTTAAATTGGACGGGTTTTATGGGCAAGATGAAAACAACATCGCAAGGATTTACGAGAAAGAAGTCGAGCCTTTAATTTCAGGGATTTTCCAAGGCTGCAATTCTACAGTGTTTGCTTATGGCGCTACTGGTAGTGGCAAGACTTACACTATGCAGGTATCCTCAAATTACTCTACTGTTTTGTAGTACATATTGAGATTCAATGATCCTTGTTAGCCTTTTGTGGGCAATTGTTTTATATACTATCAGAATAACTAAGATTTGTAGTTAGAGTTTGTATATGCACATTTTATTTTAGTGGTAGTTTTGGGCTTATTTTATACCCTTACACTTGTTTTTGATTTCAACAAAATTAATTGAACTGAATTGCATATTTTAGGAAAGGAAATACTTGACAAAAATTGATCTCCAAACTTAATTTCCCTTAAGTAAACAAAAAGAGATACACAAGATCTGGGGTAGGAAAATAGTTTTCCACCAATTCAAATTTCAAGCCGTCTTTAAAGCGAAATCACCCGCCAATCATAAAAATATATATTGAAACAGTTATGTTTCTTATTGTTGGAATTACATAGAAGAAAATTGGATGATCGTGCAGGGGACTGATTTGCAGCCAGGGTTGATACAATTAGCCATGTCTGCTATACTATCAATGTGCGAAGCGACAGGATGCATTGCTGAGATATCATATTACGAAGTTTATTTAGATAGGTGCTATGATCTTCTAGAGCTCAAAGCAAATGAGATTTCTGTGTTGGATGATAAAGAAGGGCAAATTCACCTTAAAGGACTATCTCGTGTCTTGGTGACTTCAATGTTCGAGTTCCAACAAGTCTTTGCTCGTGGCGTCCAGAGACGTAAAGTTGCTCATACTGGTCTAAATGATGTTTCTAGCAGGAGCCATGGGGTACTTGTAGTCACAATATCCAAACCTTCTAATCAAGAAAAAGAAGCGAGTATTATCGGGAAGCTGAACCTTATAGATCTAGCAGGTTAAATAAACATGCTGAAGTTATATGATTGATATCCTACTAGTTATGTTGTTTTTTCAGTTGTTAACTGGATATGATATTAGTATTAGGTAATGAAGACAACAGAAGGTCTGGCAATGAAGGAATCAGGCTGCAAGAAAGTGCTAAGATAAATCAATCGCTGTTTGCTTTATCCAATGTCATCTATGCTTTGAACAACAACAAACCCTGGGTTCCATATAGGGAGAGCAAGTTGACTCGCTTACTACAGGATTCTCTTGGAGGAACAAGTCGTGCGCTGATGGTAGCTTGTCTGGTATGGTTCTAAATAAAAAGATGATATCATAGTAATTTAAAGTCTGTAATTTTGATTGTAGAAATTGGTTTTGTGCATATCTTTTAAGAGTCCATACACACAGTCAAATGAATAAGACCTTTTTCTGACCAAACTTTTGCTGGATTATTGTCGAGTTATTTCCATGAATAGAGTCTCTTATTTAATATAATTGTATCTTTTAATTGTTTTATTTTGTTGCAGAATCCTGGAGATTATCAAGAGGCAGTTTATACTGTTAGCTTAGCAGCTCGTTCACGAAAGGTCTCTAATCTTGTTTCCTTGACACAAAAACAAGAAACTCCAAAGGTTAAGATTGACATGGAAGCAAAATTGCAAGCTTGGCTTGAGTCGAAAGGAAAGATAAGAAGTGCTCAGAGAAAGGATGCATTCAGTTCTCCTTTTCACCTCAAGTCTCCTAGTAACCGCAATTGTATGAACAAACAAGCAGTATTGCAAAGCTCCGTGAAGGAAAAATCTGCACGACAAAGAATCACCATTACGGACAGGTGAGCATGTTAGAATAGTTTTCTTGCTTGATGGTTAAGCTACTACATGGACTTTCTAATCGAGCATCCAATGTTGTACAGCTTCATGTCTATGCCCCCGAGTAAACTGTTTGATGGTGAAGTTGCATCTGATTCATTCCAAGATGATGTAAGTAAGAGGATTTATAACTTTCTTTTGTACTATGCTAATGTTTATTGACCGAGTTGTAATGGTTTTTAAATCTACCAAATTGATACTACCCGCATTCAAAGGGGTGAAACGCTATGTTTTATACCGTTCAAGGGATATCTTGTGGTTGCGACTGAGTTTGGCAACACAACACCCCGATCACCCTGTTATCACATAACTATGACCATTGCTATATTTGCGACTGAAAATGCATTTTTGCACTATGACAGACATTACTTTGTCTGATGGGATGCTCATGCATTAAGTTCTATCGGAACATTGTTGGTGCTTTGTTGACATTTTCAATGTTATTGCAGAGTGCTTGTGCTCAGGAATTGCAAGATTTAAAAAACTTAACAATTAGTGGAGAAAATGAGGTTGTTGCTAATGATATAGAGCACCATACAGTGAATGCCACCAAAGTTGCATCAGCAGCCTGTTTGCCTGGTAACTGCTTTTATGTCGTAGGATCGTGTTTTTTGTTCTAATCTAGGTGGCGTTTAACTGAAGGATTAGTTTAGCTCATGCATAGGATTTTATATACTGCAGATGAGAGCTTCGAGAAAAATGAGGAAAACAAAAAAGCTGGAAACTTCTGTCAATCGCCACCAAACAGGCCCCATATCAATGGATGTCAGAGTCCAACGAGGGAGGCTTTAACCCCGGTTAATTCCAATATAACAAAAATGAAAATTAAAGAAGTCTCATCAAGAGATGATGTTCTTTCACTGCTCCTTGATTCGGATGCTCCAAAAACTCCTTTCATTCTGATGCGGGAAAAGTTTCAAGATTGTAACACACCACTTGATAGATTTAATGCTCGGAGTTCCAATTTAAAGGTACTTTTTTTCGTAATTAATTTGAAGCTAATGGTCCTTTACTTATTCTGCAGATTTATCAGTAACTTTGCTAACTGCATTCTTCTGTTTAATGTCTCCAGAGCTATCTAGTTCAGGAATACATCGATTTCCTTAATACCGCAACTAGGTAAGGTCTCTCGGTATTATTGTTGAAATTTGAAATCCTTATCTTGTTTTGTCGAAGTTTGATGATTGTGTTAATTATCTGACAGGGAGGAGTTGGTGGAGCTCAAGGTATGTGCAAGAATAATGATTCTTAGTGTACCTGTCAAAACGGTCGGTTGGTTGGTTGGGTTTTAGGCGGTTTATTTTTGGTCAGGTCAATTTTACATCGAATGAGTTTCTGACCGGGTCATGTATATAATAATTTTGTTTTGCTCCTTATTTTTTTTTTTCAAAATATGTATATAATAATTTTGTTTTGTAGTTGATCCCGGTTAAAAATGATTGTGGAATTAAAAATGCTTATGTGGAGAAATGAGTTAAAACGGTGTAATTTTTTTCGGTTTTTTCGGGTTGGTTTGTCTTCAGTCACGAGTTAAACTTTTGGGTTAGAAGTTAAACCACTAATTTCTGTTCGTGTTTTGAGTCAACTTCTGCGCGGTTCAAAATTTGATTATCAAAAAATTCGAATTTCTAATCAAGGTTGATTATATTATAGGGCATCGGAGTGAAACGAGCAGAGTACATCATCGAGCTTAGAGAAAGCAGTCCCTTGAAATCGGTAATAAGGATGAAAACTTGAAATGTATTTGTTTTGTTCACTGTTTTGACAGATTTTAACAAGTCTTGTTTGTTACAGCTGAGTGATCTAGAGAAGATTGGTCTTTCATACAAGCAGGTGAATATTGGTAACATGTTGGAATTGATATTTGGAGTGTTTTGGTTGAGCATGGCTAAGTTATGTATATGCATATGCAGGTCCAGCACTTGTTTAGCAAAGCTGCGAAGCACGTCTTCGAATGAATGAATGAACATATAATGAGTTCAAGATGTAGAGAATGTTTACTGACTGACTTGTAAAGGGTATTGTCTGCCTGACTTTTTTAACTTGAGTAATGTAATCTTGTGAGTTTGAATGCTTTATCTTTTTATTCTATGTAAAAGGATTCATCTGTATATTTTCTGGAAAAGCTCTTGAAGCACCCTTCAAGTTAATCTTTATTATGATATGATTGTGGAAATTGTCAAATAATTTCATGAAGGGGCTTCAAATTTTCATTGATGATGGTTTTGAGTCATCCGAGAGGGGGTTACTGAGTCTTTTTCCATGGAATTGGTTTGGGTTAGGGATCGCCCGCATGGTCGGATCCAGGTGGGTATTCAGGTAGGGCGGTGGCAACACTTAAATTTCACACAAAAACATGAAGACATGAAGTGATGAACCATTGATAATGGTAGCTGTGAGTAGAGGTGTTCAACGGGTCGGGTCGGGTTAAAATTTAAATGGGCCGGTCGGGGCGGGTCGTGTCAAATGTTAAACGGGGTGGGGCGGGTCAAGCCCGTTTAAATCCGACCCACTTTGATCCATTTTTTAAAAGTAAATAAAAATAATTTTTTTATTATATTTTATGACCCGTTGGGTCGATCCACTTATGTTTATAATAATATCATTTAATTTTTTTTTTAAAAAAGTGGTAAATTTTTTTCGCAATTAATTCTTATAATTATCCAACCCGATTCGGCTCAACCCTTTACACCAAGGTTTGCTAATGACCCGCCCCGTTATTGACCCGACCCGCTAATGACCCGTTAAAATGTGATCCGACCCTTGACCCGTTGGGTCGACCTGCCCCGTTGAACACCTCTAGCTGTGAGATGTGAGTTGCTGAAAATTACCCTTTTAACCATTCATTTTTATCATCCACTTGTATTTTGTCTTATTTTTCAATTTAATTTTCCTTTCCACTAAATTTCATCCAAAGAAATTTGGGTGCATTCTCATAGAGACGGAAGGAGTATTAGTTTGAGAGATATGAGTTGGACTTTAGTTCTATCCTCAAGTATAGAAAATGGATTGAGGTCTAGTGTAAGCTAAAACTTATTCTATAATTTTTTATTACAAAATCTCATTCCACGATTATTAAACTTATATCCTTGTAAACAAAATTAAACATCTTTTGTATAAGATAATCTCACAATGAAATATATTTAAAACGACTAGTTTTAACATTTAAATAGGGCATTTTACTTTAAAAGTGACCATTTTATCATCTAAAATATATACACAAAAACTTGTGTGAGACCGTTGTATACGTAATACCTGTTTTATTGGGCTTTAAATCCACGGGTCACATTTCAAATAGCCCACAATTTAAATTTCTAGAATAGTAAATTATTAAAATTCATTACACGGTTTCCCTCTCTCTCCTCTCATTTACCCGGTTTCTTTCTCTCTCCTCCCATTTATTTTACTTCACCACTTTACAACTCTCCGGAACTTCCCTTACCCTCCCTCCCTCCATTTTCATTGATTCTTCCCTTCCTCCATTTTCACTCTACCAAGTTTCATTAGTTCTTAGAGAAGGTATTTTAATTCTTTAGATAAGTATTTATATATGCTTTGGAGTTGGAATTATAAATGTTACAAACAATGTCCCAGAGTTTTAGAAAGAAATTTAATTAACCATATGTAGTTATACTAAACAATGTTGAGCTTTTATGCCTTTGAAAAGGGATTTTAAGTCTTGAAATAGTCAAACTAAATATTTATAAACTCTTGTTAACATCTTTATACTTTAATTTCTTTGATTGAAAAAAATACTATTAGAATTCAAAGCTTTACATAAGAAACTATTTACAATAAAAATCAAATAGTATGGGAATTCAAAGTAATCAAACTAAACATTTATGAAGCCATGTATATAGCATACATAATAAAATTGAAATTTTCACCCTTGGAGCTTTTATGGAAAGAAAATAGCCTAAATGATGTAGTAGTGGGCCGTTGTGAGAAGTAGGCTATGGGCTTTAAAAAGTGGTCGCATGCCTACACTAGTCTCACAGGAGATTTCCTGAAATGTATATTGTTCAAAATCGGGTACCGAATCGACCCGAATCCGGAAATCCGGTTACTCGTTTTTCAGGTACCAAAAATTGTGACCCGGTTCCGATCCAGTTTTAAACTGGGTGGAAAATCGGATACCCGATTTTGTTTATTTCCTAAAACATGTGTTTTTTTTCCTATTTTCTTTTAGCACTCCTTTTATGTAAAATTCAAATACTAAATCTCTAGAAATACTTAACTTAACTAGTCATAAAATGTAATTCATGGGGTAAAGGATAGGGAGAGTTTAGATTTAGAGCATAAAACTTAAAAAACAACCATAAGTTAATTGAAATACAATCATAAAGTTACACATCAAACTATTAAAGAACTAAAAGCAAGCGATTAAAGTTTATAAGTTGAAACTTCAAGCTCCACTCATCATCTTTGATCGTCAAATTTTAATTAACCGCAAGCGCACAGTGTACGCCTAGTGCGGGTCGAACACAAGGAGGCTAGATAATTCTAAAATGTATGCTAATGACTACAAGACACGGGATAAACAAATAATATGGGTTTAATTCTAATCCTACAATGTATTAAACTAAAGCAAGTAATGATAGTGATGTAAAGACAATAGTATGACAAACACTAGGGCGTCGGGCGTCGCCTAATTCTAACATGGAATTCAATCACTCTCATGATTGTATAAAATTGAGCAATTAACATGATCGAACGTGATCTAATTAATCTCAAGCTTCCACTCTATTGATTAATATCTATTTAAGACCAACTAGCATTAATCCTCAAACTTCCGTTCTATTGGTTAATACTAGGAGGGATTTAACTCAAATATACCTTAATCCTAAGTTAATCCAATTCTCAAACTTCCATTTTATTGAAAAATTTAAAAAAAATTATAAGTCAAGATTTATTAAGCATAGGTTCAATCATAGATTCAAATCGCACACAATCAATCGATAAAATGTCAATCCATATTTCGAATTAAGGATTTTGCCCTAACCCTAGATAAGAAACTACTCACCATTCATAATCAAGAAAAACATACAACAAACAACAATTAAAAATAAAGAACGAAACAAGAACAAATCAAAACTTACAATTCTTGAAGGAAACATAAACTGGAATACCAAATCCAAATTGCAATTGCGATGTTCAACAAGAAAACTTCAAGAATCCGAAATTACGATGCAAGAAAATGAAATTACAATAGAGAAAATTACTAAGAACTTGAGAGAAAAAATCAAAGAAAACAGAAAAATAAAATGGTCTAAGACAGAAAATACAAAATGATAACCCTCACTCTATATAGTGACTCCAAAAATTAGGAAGAAACCGCCAAAAATCCGGATGAAACTGATAAGCGATGAGCGTCGCTTGATATGCGACGACTCGTAGCATGTCTTCTGCCAGGTTCTGGATTGCTGAATTGATCGAGCGACGAGCGTCACTTGTAGAGCGACGACTCGTCGCTTTGCTTCTGGAAATCTGGTGGAGGGTTTTGTGAAGAGCGACGATCGTCACATATGGAGTGACTACTCGTCGCAACATTCTGCAAGTATACCTTGGGCATGCTGATAATTGGCGACGAGCGACACATACTCGTCGCTTAGTCTCTGGAAACTTATGTTGGACTGCATCATTGGGCGACGAGCGTCACATAGGAGTGACGACTCGTCGCTTTCCGTCTGACCTCCAATTTGTCTCGTTTCTTTGCTTTTTTCTCATATGGGATGATCTTGGCATGGTTTCCTACATAGCAAAGCGGTCTTAGGCTATTTCTCCAAGCCTTCACCCTCGTATCACTCCAAAAACCTAATAATGCCCCAATTTTGCCTTAAAAACATATAAAATACAATAATGAACTGAATGAGACAAAATTATCAAAATACATTTAAATTTTTATCTAAAACCCTAATAAAACTACACAAAAGGAGCGTAAAATGACATAGATAAGTGCAAATAATTGCACTTATCAATCTTCAACCACGTCAAGGGTTTCATTGATTATGACCTCCGTATGCTCTAAAGTTACCTAAACCAAAGTTACGAACAATATAAGGTTAAAGAAAAAATATTTTTACTCTATGAAATATTCAATTGAAAAATAATTAAAAATTTATACTAACCTTCCTCCATTCAAGTGCAAGCAAACTTTCTTCTAGACCTGGGAAAACGGTCGGTCGGACGGGTTACGGGTCGAGTCACTTTTGGTCGGGTCATTTTCGGGTAGGGTCACTCTCGGTTCCGGGTCGGTCGGTTTGACCCAACGGGTTATGAATTATGAAAATTTAAAAAATTATTTTTCCATATTTTATTATTTATGAAACTTTTTTAATAAAAAAATTATTTCTCATCCTTATGACATTAATCCACATATCAATTAACACAGTATTAAAGCCTTATATGTGATTGAATTCAAGTTATAAGAAATCAGTATCTAAACATTAAATCTCTATGTATAGTTGGATTTGTAAGATACGTGTCACATTAGAGAAACCACATGTGCGATTTTCTAAAACTAGTTGGTATGTTGGGTTCATCTAAGTGTAAAGAAAATAAGGGAATTAATACTTATTTTGAAAGACTTGTAATATACGTGCTTCATAAAAGTTATTGCGTTTATTAAAGTTGTAACGTTAGATAAAAACGACGTTAAATATCTTCTCATTTTCTCATAAAAAATATTTTCACAATTTTCATGTTGGAAAGATATACAAATAGTTAAGTACTTATTTCGACTTATAAGATACACATTTTATAATCTAGGGTAGCAACATTTCTTTTCTGAAAAGCTCATTCAAATGTGCAAAGCGTTCTTATAAATTATATCGATTTGCTTACTGAAATGTAGAAGAATAAAAAACTCAATTAACTGATTTAACAAGATATATGTATCCAATTAAGATGATTATAACGTCCTTTTTTTAAAGAAAAATAATTACGATGTATAAAAAGATGTTAAATGCGTATTTTTTGAGATCTGTTAAAGAGTTTTAGGGTTCAAATGATATAGTCAATATGTTGAGATACGTTGAAAACAAAAAATTTATTTGAAATTAATTCTAACATTGAGATTACTCTAAAAATTGACATTAGACCTGTCAAAACGGGTCGGTCGGGTCATTTTCGTTCGGGTGACTATCGGTCGGTCATGATTCCGGTTAAGTCGCTTTCGGATCGGTCGGGTTCGGGTTTTAACGGGTTGGGTCCCGGGTCCATTTTCGGGTCGGATCAAATTTTCCCAGGTCTATTTCTTCTATGGCTAAAGGAGTTCTAGAAATATGAAGTCAATCTTGTTTGCAAATAAGGGTTTTGACCATCTTTGGAGTCAATGAAGTTCGAAAATCATCAAGAATACAACCACCAGTACTGAAAGCAGTTTCAGAAGCAACGGTAGAAATAGGTATAGCAAGCACATTTTTAGCCATCTGTTGAAGAATGAGATACCTTTTTGTTTGATCTTTCCACCATGATAAAATCTCAAAGTTCGAATCATGAGGTTCACGTGCATCTTCTAAATACCTATCTAACTCACTTTTGTTTACATTAGTTAATGAACAACCTGTTTTTAATTTGATATCTTGAATTCATTAGTTCAATAAGGTCCACCCTCCCTATTCCTTGAGTCCCACTTTGAGCAAAAATGGAAGAGATTGAAGAGGTGGAAGTGGTGGAAGTAGCCCCACTTGTCTTTGGTGGAGGCATAGAAGAAGCATAAGAATCAAACGAACTTTGAAAAACCATTTTAATCTTTAGTGACAAGAGAGTAGCTTTTGTGGCATCATATGAAGCACACACAATTCAATCAACACCATTCCACTTATGCCTAGGGTTAATGAAAACAACTACAAACACTAAAATATTGATATTATTAATGTTTCCATAATATTTGTCATATTTCGCCATCATATTGGTAGCCGTTTTCCTCATACCCTCATCATCATCACTCATGTTGTTGGCAAGCAATAATCTGGTCCCAAAAATCTCATATGCATAAGAGTTGCAAGTTACATAACGAGAAGCTTAAAATCTCAAAGTTGCATCATAAAAAACACTCAAGAAAGTAAGAAAGTAGACACTTTCTTCGGTAGGAGCACCACCAAACTTTCTAAGTAACTTAAGTAAAGTAGAATATTTCATGCATAAAGAAGAAAATGACTTTTTAAAGTTGATAGCAGATTCAAGCATTAAATAAGTTGAATTTCATCTAGTTTCGATATCCAAAACAACAAGACTTTTGCTCTCTTCTTTCTCCTCTTTTATACATTTTTAAACTTTTTAAGTCTAGCAGGAGAAGACCTTACATACTTCACAAGAGCTCGAACTCTCAAAATAGACAAATCAACTTCATTTAAACCATCTTTCACAATCAAATTCAATGAAAATTGTGAAAAAGTCAATGCGAGGCTAGAGACATAGAGTATTGAAGGTAGGGATGGCAATGGATCGGACTCGGCTCGGATTATACATACTCCGACTTTGCTCCGGATAATAGTCGGAGTTTATTTTCAGTCCACCTCCACTCGGAGTCGGATTATGCATACTCTAAGTTTGCCCCGACTCGGACTCTCGGACCTCCAACGAAGTCGGATGCGAAGTCGGATTATTATCACACGGTATCGGTGTGATTTTGTATCAATGATTTTAAAGCATAACAAATAAACAAAATATATTTTTCAAATACAATTAAACAAAAAAATATGTACTTTGAATTCATGTTTAACAAGAGAACTAGTCATACTACTACAATTTAAATAAATTTTCTCGCATTTTGATTTAGCGTATTTTATTTCTCTTGATCTGATTTGTCGTATTCTGATTGATTAATCTGAATAAAAATAACAAGTAGTTTTTCAAAATCGAAAATTACGATTAGTATGAGAGAGAGCTTGAATTAGTCACGTCTAATGTTTTAAAGGAAACAAAATATTGGTGTAAAAGTCAAATTTAAATTCGGATTCTCTTCAGGGTCGAAGTCGGGTCGGAGTGTCGGATTTTTAGTAAGGTCCAACTCCGGTCCGTCTCTAACTCGAAGTCGGATGACTTTTTCCTCGGACTCGAATCAAATTATATTCCTCTGGTCGAGTCGGACTAGGGTCGGATTCGGACTGAATTGCCATCCCTAATTGAAGGGGTGACCCTAGAAGGAATAGAGTTGTAAATAAGTTGTGTTGGTTTAAATTATTAAGTGTGATGAAAGTTCAGATTAATTCAAAATAAGTATGTTTAAAAGGCATAAGAAGTGACTAAGTTGTTATCCTATTATTAAGGATGATTTGTTCATAATGCTAACAAGTTGGTTTGATATAACTTTTGAATTATGAATGTTATTAAGCAGGTGTTATGTGCTATAATTGTTCATGTTATTTGTTGTAAGGTTTAGGTTATATATTGTAGGTGTTTAGTTATTTACTATATAGATGTATCAGTTATGTGTTGTAGGTATTTTTGTTATGTGAGGTAGAAGTTTAGGTTATTTGTTGTAGATATTTATGTTATATGCTGTAGGAATTTATATTATGTGTTGTAGGTGTTTACGTTATTTGGCGTAGGAGTTTATGTTGTGTGATCATCATCATCATCATCATAACCAGTGTATTCCGCCCCTAAAAAATATCATCATCATCATCATAACCAGTGTATTCCGCCCCTAAAAAATTATGGTTAGGGTCTGGGGAGGAAATGATGATGATAACTCATACCTATAAAGGAGAGCGTGGCCAAAGGTTCCCTCGACTCGAGAAAGAATAAGATAAGTAGTTTCTATAACAGCTAGGGCTGAGTGAGGTTGAAGCTAACTCCGCAAGACTGCATTGTATTTGCCTAAGTGTGACCAGCAAACATAAAATAAAGATAAATAAAATGCAAATAAATAAATAAAATAAAATAAAGTAAAACTAATAATAATAATAATAATAATAATAATAATAATAATAATAATAATAATAGAACGAGTAAAAGCTAGAGAACAAGAACACCGACTGGTAAGTAAAGAGGAAATTAGTAGTCTCAAGCATGAATAAGGCGCCTCCAAGGCTCCAACTACCCCTATCCCGGATCAGGTCCATAGAGAGGTGTAACTCATGCAAGTCAAGTTTTATTTGCTCATCCCAAGTTCTCCTAGGTCTTCCTCGACTTCTCTTACCTTCTACTATGATGCTTTCTGTTCACCTTACTAGGGCGTTGAAAGTCTTTCTCTGCACATGTCCAATTCGTTCCAATCTATTTTCGCGCATTTTAGTAAAAATAGGAGCAATCCCTAGTTTGTCGGTAACTTCCATCTTATATTCAAAAATCTTCTTTACGGGTCAATATTCTGTTCTATACAACAAAGTAGATCTGATTGTCACCCGGTAAAATTTCTCTTTTATCTTAGCTGAGAACTTCCTATCACATAGTAAACCAAATATACATAGTTCAAGCCTGACCACACCTCAACGACATAACCAGGAGGAAACCAATTCAGGTTAAGCCAACTCAAGTCAAGCAAATTAAGATCAGACACACAGAAAGCACATACAGACAGAAGATCAGATTTAAGAAGAAACCTTCTGTCAGTTGTCCTTACACAGCACCTTGAGACAAGACCTATGCACCAGGGACCAAGAAAACCCAAGGAAGGTCATCACTATACATGGAAAAAGTAGCCAAGAACAAAGGATAGCATTGATGATCCACACAGAGCCCAAAGACCTAGTCTTAAAGTCATGAGACAGATGGATCCATATATAGAAGCATATTTCAGTTTTTGTTCTGATTTCCCTTTTAGTTTAGATAGTGCTTTTACTATTTATGTATAAAAAAATCTTATTCGCGTTTATATTATAAATTTATATTTATTAATTTATATTTTATATACTATAGTGCTAACAATATATTTTTCCCCGGTCCCTTTTTATGAATCATTATCCTCAATTAAGAGTCAAAAAGAGATGATAAACAATGTATATTTGTTTGTTGATAATGATGGCTTTTTGATTTCTTTTTCGATAGTGGGTCCCACTGTGATGCATAGTTTGCTTCAAAACGACGACAATGAAGACATATCCATGCCTTAAAACAACTTTCAACTTTGAATTCAACTTTGTTTGAATCAGTGTCCACTACCTAAGGTTACTATTAAATGAATATTCACATGCATTCTGTTTCACTTTTGTGCTGATATTAGGAAAGGATAAGGTTGAGGTCTTTCAATCTATATTCCTTTCACATTTTATACTATTTCATTCTATTTTTGTCTACAAAATTAGCATTTTTCCTTTCCTTTCCTTTTATATTTTATATTTTATACTCCTAATTCACTTAATGCTTAATATCTGTTATTCTACATATCGAAATATTATAAAGAGTGAATATTAATAATCTTAGTATTGAGATGAATCAAACAAGATCAAAATTTGATCATATTTTAATTTATAAATTAAGAATAAGTGCTAAGTGAATAATCGTTAAAAGTAAAGGAGACATTTTGAGTGGAAGGGAGGATTAGTAATTAATTCCCATAAAATCAAAACAATCAAAATAATACTCCCTTGTATTCATTGTTATGTTGTCTCATTTGATTTTAACACATTTCACAATATGTAATATGCACATATTCAATTATAAATATATCTCAAATTGCGTTTCATTAAAAATTATAAAAAGATTAAAGTTAACAAAAATTTACATCGAGAATAATTAAACAAGATTTTCTTTTAACTATGTTTTTAACTTATAAATATAGATTATATACTCCATTTTAAGAGTGATCAACAAATAATAATAATAATAAAAAAAACAAATTGAACAATAATAGTAATTAAGAGGAATTAACCTAAAACAAGAAAAGTGGAGACAACATACATCCTACTAGGCTACCACATCTCTATGTAAACTGACTAGAGGTGTTCAATTAGGCAATTGATTTTCGATCAATTAGATGCGAGTTAGTATGTTATTTGATGTATGGTCAGTCGTAGCTTGAGTTGGGTGTCTATCGGATTCTGGTTATCATTGATTAATGATTGGCCTTGTTTTGGTAGGCAGGTACTCTTTTGAGAGACCGTCTATAATATAGACGTCTCTTAAGAGTCCAACCCATATCTTTCTTTTTAACTACAAAATCACCAATTAGTTTTTTTAAAAAATTTATAAATTGAGTCAGCCCCAAAACTTAAGCTCAAGTAAGAATTTGCGTTTGGCAAATTGGCCTTGGTTTTGGCCATTACAAATCGTGTTTGAGCCTTATTTTTCGGTTAACCATCAAATCAGAAAGCCAATAGCAGCTGGTAGGGTTGATATCGAATCAGATTATCGTCAATTGAAAAGAGAATACTTAGATCGATTGGTGATGTTGGTCGAATATGTATGTGTTTTGTAAATGACACAACGATTACGCTACCGATCAATTTTATAACGATGAATAATTACTATATATTAACCGCAATATATAAAATATATAAAATAAACCTGAACGATAAATAATGCCCGTAAAAAAACAAAACGGAAAAATACTAGAACAAAAAAAAAATTAGGGCTAAAATGGTTCAACATTAACTCTACTAAAATAGTTGTTTAGCTTGTAATTGGACAACACTTTTGAGTAGGCTTTCCGCTTTCCTTTTGATTCGGGGCGTACACAATCAGTGACCTCTTGATTCAGTTTAGTAATTGTCCACATTAATTTTGTTTAAAAATCCATCAAATTGAATCAAACTTTGTAAGGGTGATCAGGTAATAATCGGCGGATCAGAGTATCAGACTACTTCTGTTTGTGATTAAACTTCCGTAAATTAGAAAATCGAATTCAGTTCAAACCAAAACTAGATTACCACTTTTAAAAAGTGTACTAATAAAACCACATAATATTATATTAACTCAAACAAAACACAACATAAAACATCAATCATCACATTTCTCACGGCTATGACATAAGTTATTCTTAAAAAAAACCCTAAATAGAACTTTAAATCACAAGAATAGTGTCTCAACACTTATCTTGACACAATTAGGAGTACAAATATAAAGTTATTACACCATAAATATAACGCTGCTCCTATTACTTGGCTCTGCGTCTTTCTGAACATAATCAATCATCTCATTTGCATGTGCAAGGGTCGCATTTGCAGTTGGGACCGCAAGGGCATCCATCATCCTCGGCAGCTACTCCCATCTCTGATCCCTCCACATACCTGACAATATTCATATCCAATTAGTAAGTTTAAAAACAAATTATACTGTAAAAGTTTAATTTTAATTTCTTAATTCTCAAGTGAAACCATCATCTGATACTTGACACAAAATTAATGCGTAAAACAGTAGAATTCGGCTTCAATGAATTCAAAATTAGGGATTCAAATGAAGAAAACAGGATTTAATTAAAAACAGAGTCTAGTTTCTATCATCCGAAATCGGAAAATCCCAAAAAAATCAATTTTCTAATGATAATTTCTTAAAAACAAACTGAAGAATAAAATTCACATAACTTTTACGCACGTCACCAGGGTAATCAGAGACGGAAAATCAAGGAATATGAAAAGCACTTACGAGATCTTGGGAGCAACACCAGAGACGAGGACAGTAGCGTTTTGAACGTTCTCATCAAAGTCCGGGAACATCTTGCATCTGGATCAATCAATTTTACCAAAATATAAGGCTACTTACAACAATCAATGAATTCTAATAATTACTTCTTTAACGAAAATTAAAATTAATTAAAAGAAACAGTCATCAACAGAAACAATCACAAATCCTTATCAACCTCAATTTTAAACGAAACATCAAACATATAAGTATATAACCTCCATGAAAATGAAACAAATGATCAAAATAGGTAAAGGAAGAGAGATTACCCTCCGCAGCCGTTGCCGCAACCACAGTTAGAACCACATCCACAGTTTCCTCCACAGCAAGACATTTTCAAAGAGAGAGAATTAAAGTCGGGTTGTATGCGATAATATCTAAAGACTGTAGTGGATGGATATTTGATGAGAAAGAGGGCGTACTTATAACAGTAGTTGAGGAGAGAGAATGTGGTGAAGCTACCGTCCACTTGTCCTCATCGTAACGGTTAAAATCTCGAGCTTCTGCCACCGTCCATTATTGGCATCCAAGTTGAGGAAGCTCTATCTTCCACGTAATAATGGAATTTTGTGTCCTTTATGGGTTTTACTAGCATGTTCTTCACTACCATAATGTTTGATCTTGATGTTGACTCATGGGGTTGACTATGATCTTATTCATTTCTGAATGGGACGTGTATACAATTCTACGGGTAAGTATGAATATGAATTTGGTAGATGGTACATTTTGAATGATTATGAATATGAAAATTCTTATCCACCAATACCTGCATGGGTAGTGTGAAAGTGGTGGATACTGGATATGAGGATTTATTGATCACAAATCTGACTATCCCACCTCATATCAACCCGTCCTTAAGTTTTCAAGAGATCGAACTCTCTTACGTATTCAAGGATGTTGTGAATGTGACTTGAGTACACATGAGTTGTGTGCATTCATGAATTGGAATCCTATGAGGATGATTAATTAAGATGGGTGATTAATTGTTCTAACTTAATTAAGGTGTTGAATGTGGAGTTTAAATGTATGTATTGATGGATCACTTAAATGTGAGTTTTATGATGAATAATGAAGAATTGAAGAGATTCTTTCTATGTGAAGTCGAGCAAACTAATCAGGGGGTACCTGATGGTCGCTCGACTGAGCGAAGTTTCTGATGGGTCGAGCAACAAGTCAGAATACTCACAGAAGCTTCTGATCCTTCGCTCGACCAGACCGCTCGACCACCCCTGGTCCGTTCGACCGGTCGAGTGGTTCTTCTGACGTGCATAGGATGCTGTTTTTGGCTCTTTAACTTCTTGGGATGTTACAATGCCATTCAACTCAGCTGATCAATGGTGTTTATTATGTTGTTTACTCATAATAATAGTTAGTTGTAACTCCTAGAGTATCTAGCACTATAAATAGAGGGCTTGGATGATCAACAAAAATATCCACAAAACACCCAAGCCAAACACTAGCCTTAATCTCTTCTCTAATTGTAATACTCTATACTTGAGAGTTCTTTGAACTCCTTCTTTGATAATATAAGAGATACTACACCGGAGGACGTAGCCTTAATTTGGGTGAACCTCGTTAAATCTTTGTGTCATTTTATTGCATTGTTAATTCCTATAAACATCGATTTCATTTGATTGCGTAATTTGTTTCACACGACTTCATACTTCCGATTCTGGTAATATTGGAGATTGAAACACATCGTTCGATCTCTAATCTAGCATCGTTCTCAAAGGATGAACATAAGATCTGTGGGAGGGCGACAAAACAAGAATAAAAAATATGCAACTAATAGAATAATGCAAAAAAATGTGTTAGTCGTAGCTTTCCGAAAACGGCGCCAAAAACTTGATGTGTAAATTTTATTTATCTTCAAGCGCATACGTGTATTTGCGATCACAATAAAGCTTGTTTAATGATTTAGCCTATTATAATTGTCATTGTAATATTCTGGCCCTATCAAATAAACCACCGGTGACTATCCATGAATATTATACATTAGCTCTACAGACTAACACAAGTCTTTACAGTGCAATTTGACGTTACTAATGTGCACTCAGAAAAACTTCATAGCAGGTCTCCAACTTAAGATTGCTCCTCACTAAACACGCTTAAGTGTTAAGTGAGGAGTTCTTAACAAATAAAGTCCTTGAAAAAAAATATGCACCTTATTAATATAGTTAGCCTATCATTCTTTTTAAAAGTTCAACCCAAAATATCATAGTCAGGCGGTGAGGAAATAAATAAAATGTGATTGGATTTATATCTAAACTATTAAAAAATTAATCTAATGAAACAAGATGGCTATGGCAACAAATCGAAGCCATTTCGAAGTCATCACCCTTTTGGCGTCGGAATGGCTACTGTCAGAAGCCGAAGCCAAAAGTGGCGTAGCCATTGTCGATTACCGTAGCCATTCCGAAGCGATCTTTGGCTTCAGAATACATATCAGTAGCCATTCTGACGCCATAATCATTGCCCAACTTTTTTATACAATTATTATTATTTATTATTTATTATTTATTAGTAATATTTTAATATTATTTATTAATAAAATTTTAATATTAATTATTAAAAATTAGGATTTTATAATTTATTTTTTTTATATGAGTGTATAATTTAGATTTTAAGTTTTATTTTATTTAAAATAACAATAAATAATAAAATAAAACCAAAAAAACTAAAATAACAAATAAAATATATACGACAAAAAAATATAATTAATTAATTATTTTTTTTCGTTTGCAAACTAAATATATAAATAAAGAAAATATTCACAAATACATCACAAAAGTTATAAAATAACTAAATTTAATTAGAAATTGTTTTGACGAAATATTGAACTTCCTAAATCATCTAATTATACCGCCACCATTTCCACCACCACGCCTAATACGATATCCGCCTGAACCACCTGAAGCACGCGTGTTATGAGATCCATGAGAGGCACCAGGACTTCCACCATGAGCGCCCAAACCACTTGAAAATTCAGAAGAAAAAAAAACACATTATAAACTAATAAGACAAAAAAATCATATAAAAAAAAAACATTACACAAATCAACAACAACAACATACTAACATAAAAAAAAATCATAGAAAAACCCTAAAATATGCACAAAAACCAAAAAATATTCACTGCATTCGACAATAACCTTAAAAATCATAAGAAAACCCAAATATAAAAGTACCTTAACCGTACTTTAAAAATCATACAAAAAAAAAAATAACCCTAATACAAAAACCCTAATATAAAAGTACCTTAAAAATCATACAAAAAAATAACCGAAAAAAAAACTTTTATAAAAAATATCAACAGCAAGATTGAAAAAATAAAAAAACAATATACAACAACAACAATAAAAAAGCAATCATACAAAAACCATAAATCAACAGCAATATTCAAACTTTTATAAAAAAGCAACTACATAAAAACTTTTAAAAAATTCGGACAAATCAAGATTGAAAAAAAATAACAGAAAGAAAAACCTGATTTGAAAAAATAAACAACAACAACAACAAAATTCGAAACAAAAAACCATGATTGAACTATAAAAAAAAACTGAAAAAAACGAAAACTAACCGAAAATTGAGGAATGCAGATTGAAGCTTGAGGGTTAATGTTGGAACAGTCACGGTTGAAGATGGTGAAAATTTCGTATGAAGATTGAAAATACCACCAAGAATGAAGATTGAGAGTAAAAGTTTTTAGGAAAGTAGATTAATGAGGAAGGAAGAGTAAAGAAAAAATGAAGAAGGAAATAAAAGAACCGGGTGAAAGTTGAAAAGGCAAGTCATTGCAGCAAATTTTTGGAAACTTGTGCAAATCAAATGGCTTCGGAAGAAAACCAAGCTATGGCTACGGGATGGCTACGGTTAGTGGGCGTAGCCAAACAATGGCTTCGGTATGGCTTCGAAAATAGCCGTAGCCAAGTTGGCGACTGTTGGCATCCGTAGCCATGCCGTAGCCATGCTTCGCTACGGATTGAAGCCATCTTGATTTGTTTTTGTAGTGAAGTATATAATGGGAAGGTATAAGATATTGAAAATCACTCGAATCTCATATCAACAGTAAATTCTACTCCCTTTATTTCTTAAATATTTTTCTATATGCCATTTTGAAATATTTTATTTATTGTTTTTATAAAGAATTTTTCTATTTATATCACAAAATTTGGACAAAAATAATTTTGTTTATACTCATTTTAATATTTTAATAATGTTTATGGTCTCCAAATATCTTCCACTTACAATTTTTAAATTTAATATGGTCCCCAAATGTTTCTCACTTACTTTACAAAATTATATTTATTACTTGTGATCCCGATATTTTTTTTCACTAACTTACTTTTAATGTTTATGATCCTTATTTTTCCTCTATCAAATTTATTATATAATAAAATAATTATCCACTATGGCACTATCTAAAAGATTTATTTTTAGTTAATTCCGTGAATATTCTTTGTGTGAACTTTATTAAGGAACGAAATGAATGGTTCTTACTTAGAGTTGTTCAAAGGTGACCCTACTGAAAACCTTGACCTGAAACTGAAAGTTAATCGACCCAAAAATGTGTTCCTTTTTTAGGTTTGTCGAACCAATATTATCCGAATTGAAGTTGAACCCTAACCGGTTGACCACCGAAAATGAAATAACGAAACCAGAACTGCGACCGAGTTTTTATATCTGACATATAATTGTTAACCGATATTACCCAAACATGATAGTGACCGACCTGAGTCATATCCGGCTCGAATCATGCTTGAAATCGAACTCGATCTGGATACAACCGACTTAACCCGAATGAATTTTTAATCAAACTGCTGTAAACTTGAATCAATTTTTAACATAGAAGTATGATTGACTCATATTCAATCTTGATGATGCACAGAACATGTTAAACCAGCAGCAACAACATATTGTGAACACCACAGACCAGCAACAACAGCCACACCAACAACAAATCATGAACATCAATACCTAGCAGCAATAGCCACAACAACAAAATGTGAACATGACAGATCAGCACCAAGCTCAGACATCAGCAACCACAGATGTGCAGGAATAATGAGCATCAAGCAGCATGTACAGGGACTTAAAATGCGAAATGAACAATTATTTTTGGGAGACGAATGGAAACAACAAGCAACAACAAATACAATGAACCACTTACCAGTTGAAGAACAAAGGCAAAAAATCATTTTTTGGAAAAGTTTTTGAGATCTTTAAAATGGGATGTTTCAAATCTAAACAACAAATGTAAAAATTTTTGTTGTTGTTTACAATGAAACGTTTATACTCAAGTTTACATCAATGGAAAAAAGTGGTTGTTTAATTTTAAAACTCTCAGAATACTTAACAACTTCAAATCATTGAGAAAAACGAACGTAATTTGCGCTTTAGTTTTGGGAAAACTTTCCAAACCCTAAATTTTAGTTCGTTTTTTTTTTGTGGCAATTTTAATTGCTCTCAACAAAAAGATCATTGAGCAACACAAACATGCATCGACATAAATTAACCAAAAATGCAAGCAAAAAACATCATCAGTTATAACGCACCCACAAGAACAGAAACGTACTCGAAAATGGGCTAAGCTTATCAAGACAATCTTCATCCTCACAATCAATGTTAGAGAACACAACATCAGCAGAAGTATACTCTCGATCTGGGTAAAGATCAGGCTCTGGAGTGTAGATGGGCTCTCCTTCAGAGTCTAGTTCTCTACCCCACTTAGGATATGTCTCAGTTGAAGAGTCATCATCTTCATAAGAATCATAAAACCCATCGTCGTAATACTTAGGGTTTGAGAGAGGGGAGTTGCGAATTTTCAAAGGGGAAACATAAGGTGAGGAATTAGGGTTCTTCAGGGATTTTCCATGAAAGAGAAGAGAGAGAACGAAGAAAAACTCAGATCTGGGTTTGAAGAACAGTGAATGTTCTTGAGAGAGAGGATGAAGATGAGAGGTAAAAAGGAAGGTGAATGTTCTGGAACTAGGGCACGTATAAAATGGAGGGAGATGGGAAAGGGTAGGGTTTAATTAGGTTAGTTTAATTAATTGTTTAGGGAAAAATTAGATAATTTTATTAAGGTTAAAAAGTAAATAGGTAAAGTGAATAAGAGTATAAGGGTAAAAAATCCATGCCAAAAATGGAAATGAGACATTTTGGGTGACTTGACCCAAATTAGAAATGAGACATTTTGGTTGAATAGGAGGGAGTATATTTCTTTGCAAATATCTATGTGGCAGTATCTTATTAGTCCTCGTATTTTTAAATAATTTAAAATTAAAACACATAAAGTAACAAAATAAAAATAAAAGATATTTGACGTCATTTTTACTTATCATAACAATTTTTTTTCAAAAAATGGACGTCGTTATTACCCTTATAGGATAACTTTTTCGAAAATCCGGTCGAAACAAGTACTTATTCGCCTATTTTTCGATACGTCAACCGAAAAAGATATTTGACGTCATTTTTACCCATCATAACGATTTTTTTCAAAAAACAGACGTCATAACATGGGTAAAAATGACGTTAAATATCTTTTTTGGTTTACGTATCGAAAAATAGACAAATAAGTACTTGTTTCGACCGAATTTACAAAAGAGTTGCCCCATAAGGATAATCACGGCGTCCGTTTTTTTGAAAAAAATTGTTATGATGAGTAAAAATGACATCAAATATATTTTATTTTTATTTTGTTTATATGTGTGTTTTAATTATAAATTATCTAAAAATACGAGGACTAATAAGATACTGCCACATAGACAATTTAACCTCTCAAATTGGTCAAACCCTAAAACTTAACGGTCAACTAACGTTTTCCGTTAAGTGGTAGTCATTTGCAGAGAAACATATTAGATTAGGTAGTTTTTTGCATAAAAAATTACATTAGGTAGTTTTTTGAAAATAGACCTATAGATTAGTTAGTTTCTTATAATTTTTCCTTTTAATTACATTTAAACAAGTAAAAGTAATAAAAGTAATAATCACAAATTTATTTGCATTTTAACTATTTTGCTTTAAGTACAGATAATCTTATTATCAAATAAAAATGACTAACAACTTAATCTGATATTGACTGGGTTGATAGTAATTAGTGATTCATAGTTGAATTCTACTTGAAAAAAAAAATATCCAACCCCAATCTGTACTCGGTAAAACCAAACCAATTATTATTTGATGACAATCCGAGACCGATTAACACTTGATTCAAACTTGAACCGACATCGAACTGATGCTAACCCGATTGGTTAAATAACTGATCTTCAACCAAATCATGACTAACCGACCCGACCTGAGTGTAACCCGCCATAACACATATCTCAAAATAACTAATCAAAAATACAACTGAACTGAATGCCACCCGTCTGAAATCGACCTAATCACCCAAATGAATACCTCTATTCTTACTATGAAGTATGCATAAATTATAGATCAAAAACATAATTAAACTAATTTATGTTAATTTCAAGTTCTCGCTATATCAATAAACTAATTAGAATAACGACTATTAATTTTTACTCAAAACTCTGACAATATTGATTAAATTAATGATCATTTAAGTTGAGTTTGTCTTGTATCTAATTAAGTTACCTTTAAACTCTTGCTATATATATCTTGATAAGATTAACAAATAACATTTAATTCGAGACTAATTAGCCCAATTATAATTACAAATCTACATTTATAAATACCAATCATGGTAAAAAAGAATAAACTGCAAAAAAAAAAAAAAAAAAAAAACTTCAATTACAAAGTTGACAGTTAAACTACCACACTATGATGGAAAAAGAGACTGTTAAAGCTTGCAGATAATGGCAAATGGGGTGTTAATCCCGGCCCAATCCGTATCCATTGCACATGTCTCTCTTTTACGCAACGTCTTTTCATGGAAAACACAATTCTTCGTGCCATGTTGATGATTTCTAGACTCTTAGCTTAATCAGGATCCAACATGATCATGAATTTGAGCGTAACATCAGTAGTACTCCTATCATGAAAGGGAAGAAATACATTTACTTTGCACATATAACATCTCCCTTCGTTTGAACAAATACATGTTGTAACACGGAAGCTTCAAGACCTTCACAATAGTAAACGTCCGATTACAAGGATGAGCTATGTATATAAAACCCACGTGCTAAATAACACAACAAAACAGAATAAAGAGGCAATCTGACAGCACACGCACGAATACTTCATCTTCTGACTGCACACAAGCAACAGCTGATCACAAGCAGCACCTGCACACACTGCACACTTATTGTTTATCAAAATGTTATATTACAAATTGGTTCAACTTCCTGGCATAGTGTAGGAACCAACTCACTAATGGACAGACTATAGACTAATAAGTAAATCAACGTCAAATATGAAAATACTAGATCAACAACTTGAAAACGAAAAAGAACGCTTATATATCATTTTATTTATGCTTCAAATCAAAAGAATAACCTGTCTGTCTTCACTATACTTGAACAACTAGTACTACACTAATTAATGAAAAAATCAACAAATTGGACAGCAACTGGATCTTCCTTGTCTATGTTATCATTCGACTCAATGTTAGCTACATTTAAAATGAGCTCTCTTCCAAGCCATACAATCTCCTAAATCTTCCATTTTCATTGTCATCGTCTCCATTAATATTGGACACATCATGTGTTTGATTCAATCTTCTCGTTTTGAATGGTTTGATCAGCCCTTCATCTTCTTCTTCATCTTCTTCTTCTTCTCTTTTACGTTTACGACTACCATCATCATCAGACACATGATTATGATAATTAAACACAACCGGTTTAGAAGACAACAATAAGAGTGTTTCAGCACCTTCTAGCATTTTTTCATCAACATTGTCATTGACAGAAGATGAAGATGAAGATTTGGAATCAAACAGAGAATAAGGATTATTATAATTAGATGAACTAAAACAAGTCCTACGCTTTCTCACAGATCTCTTCTTTTTACAGATAAATGGATTCAATCTTTCAATTCTTAAACATCTTTCACTCAAAGTTGGTGTCTTTTTTGACTCCTTGTGACATCTGAAATGACCATAAACAGCTTTTTCAGATTTAAACTGTTTGTCACATAAACTGCACCAGAATTTTTCACCAATTTGTTTGACTTGACATGTAACCCGCTTAGGCTTAGCTTTCTTCGTCTTATTTCCAAAATCTTGACTGATCATAAAGTGATTATTATTATCAAAACCCAGTACTTGAATTTGATTTTCAATGGTATGATTATTGGAAGAAGCTTTAACCGTATTGTTTAGAGGTTGATCATTTCTAATAGCGAAGCTTTGCTCATCACGGTGGTCGTCTTTCATGGTGATCGATTCTATTGAACGAAGAAAATCAGAAATTTTTGTATGATATTGAAGGAAGAGCAGCAGGAGAAAATGATAACAAATAATGATTGAATGCATTAAACGATATATGTATGAAAACATATATTTCCCAGATGTTCGGAGAAGCGGAGAATAGAAAGTGTAACTAACCTACTTTCTTTGCTATGATTTAGGAGTTTAGGAAGTAAAATTAGTATTATTATGCGTGAAAATAGGTAAAATGCAACAAATAGCCGCAAAATCTTATAACTGCTTCAATTTTACTAAATGATATTTTGAATGGTCTTCTAAAATTTAATTAAATAAAATAAATTAATCATTTATGTATGAATTCAGCTTATTTTATGTCCTTTCAAACTACTGCTGCTTTATTTAATTTTAATTTTAAATTATTAATGCGAACAAAATTTTAATAATTTGAATAAATATATTTTTTTTAAATAATTTCTGAGTCAAAAATAGAAATTGTAACTAACTTTTTTTTTTTTTTTGAAAAAAAATTGTAACTAACTTAGTTTGCTATGATTTAGGGATTAGAAAGTAAGATTGTAAGAATTATTATTATTATTATTACAGCTACTCTTGTGAGAGACCGTCCTTCAAAGAGACGACCTCAAAACAAAAGGCTCATGTTTATATTTTCTCTCTAATTTGTATTAATATATCTAATGCGTCTATAAGAAAGACTGTCTCTCACAACAATTTGTGTTATTATTATTATTATTATTATTATTATTATTATTATAAACATAGGTAAGTTGCAATAATTAGTGTTATATTATGTTTACCTAAAATAATCTCATAACTAGTTTCAAAAAAAAAAAGAAAATCTCATAATAGTCAATATTTATACCTAATTAGTTTAGAATTTTCTACATTACCGAGTTTAGTATAAAGTCATATATAAATAAAATTTTTACAAGGCCTAAAAGTTATCATTTCCTATGTTTTAGCTCTTTTTATTAATATATAGTAATTTAGAAGTCAGTGTAATGCACAGTGTTTAATGAATCAGCTAGTCCCTTAAGAGATCGTCTCTTTGAGAAACGTATTTCAAGCTGCAATCCATTAAGGATTAATATCTATTTATCGTACTTTTAATGCCTACTTTCAATATCTTAAATGTGTACTTACATCATTTTTAATGTCTACTTATAATATTTTAAAAAATATATATAATAGGCAGGTCCAATTATAGATGATCTCTCAAAGAGACTATCTCTCACAAGAATTTATTTTCATAAATACTATGTTAAAGAAAAGTATATAAACACAATATATTTTAATTAAGTAATTAATGTGGATAACAATGTAACTTACTTGCTAAAATACTTAATCTAATTTAACTGTTAAATTTTACTAAAAGATATTCTTAATGGTCATCTAAAATTTAACTGAATAAAATAAATTAACTATTTAGGTATGAATTGAGCTTAGTTTGAGTCGTTTTAATCTACGTTATTTCATTTTAATTTTAAATTAATGCAAAACAAAATTTTAATAATTTGAATAAATATATTTTTTAAAAATAATTTCTAACTAAATTTTGTTGTATTACCTTTATTTTTTTCATAAAATAATCTCATAATTGTTTCTATTTTAAAATTTCTTATTAACTTTTCCTTTAAAAAATTAGTTAATTTTTATACCTAACTAGTTTAGAATTCTCAACATTTACAGAATATTACAGGGCTCTAAGGGGTTATCATTTCCTATTTTTCAGCTTAATTTAGAAGTCAGCATAATGCACAGTTTTTAATAAATCAACTAGTATCTTGAGGGACCGTATCTTTGAGAGACGTATTTCAAGCCCAATCCATTAAGAGTTGATTTAGTATAAAGTCATATACCTACTTATCGTATTTTTAATGCCTACGTACATATATTATCTTTAATGCTTACTTGATTTATCTTTAATGCTTACTTTCAGTATCTTAAATGTCTACTATCATTTTTAATTTATACTTACAATATTTTAAAAAGTATAGAAAAGTTGCACTTTAGTACCCTAAAATTCAAACACAATTTTATTAAATAACCATTAGGTACTTTACACTTAAATTACATAATTACATGCTAAAATAAATTTAGGGCAAAAATAATCATCTAATAGAGAAACACTAATTTTAAAAAGCATATTTCTATTGCAAACAATAATCTCATGCAGTCAAATAAAAACTCGATTAAATTGAGAGAAAACAAGAAAAACACATTCAAAAGTCCAAGCTAATTGCTAGATATATTAAAATTATGATAATTAGAAATTCTAATCAATACAAAAAAAACACATTCAAAACTCGGAAGAAAAGATACAAAGCATTATAGAATGTAATTTCAATAATATTGTATTGCTTCGAAACATTGATGAAAAGATCAACGATTACAAAAAAAGTTGCATCCTATCACGATTATAAATATTATTACCCACGCTTATATGTCAGGCTAAAATAATTCCCTACGCTTAAATAAATTTGGGGAAAAATTTTGTGGGGAATTTTGCCCACGTTTATTAAGCGTGGAAAAATGCACATTCAGTCACACTTATAAGCATAGGAAAACACATTTCCAGCCTCACTCATAAGCATGAGGACATTAAATACATTTCTATTGATTTATGAATTATTTTTCCACAGTTATAAACGTGGGTAATGTAGATAATAAGTAGTTTTTAAACTAATTTTGGCGGGAAATTTTATACTACTATTTTATTATTATTATTTTTCTATTTGGCGGGAAATTTTATACTACTATTTTATTATTATTTTTTTTTTTTATATAATATTTTTATATATATATATATATATATATATATATATATATATATATATATATATATATATATATATATATATATATATATATATATATATATATATATATATATATATATAATATATATATATATATATAGTCTTCAAATACTACAATAAGTTTACAAATTTTGTCAATCGTAACAAACAAAATATCTAATAATATTAAAAAACAATTATTGAAATGATATTACAATAAAAAAAACTAAAAATCAATGTAAATATCTTCGTAACAACATTTGGATGTTGTATCTGGTACTTGTGATTGTCGTATTTGTTACTTGGTGGCCACCTAAACACATAAAGTAATAAATTATTATTTTTTAGTTTCATTACAAAGTATATATACCTACAGCAATAAATATGAATAAAACTTACTTGTTTTTCAATCCTTTGTAATTTGACGCACAACAACATATCTAACATTTGTGCATTAGCTTTTTTTTCTCACATTCATTACCTAAAATTATAAAATAACAATTATAGAATCATTAATGCAAACAATTTAATTACAACAAAATGAGGTAAAGAAAACACATAAATAGAATGATAAAAGCATAGTTTAGTAAATCAAATTAGGCCCCCCCCCCCTTGATTATGGGCCCTGTGCTGAAGCCCAGCTTGCACAGGGTCTTCACCGGCCCTGCTGGACCATCACAATATCAATCACTTCCCCTCCCTTATCGTTAAATGACCGCCTCTTACTATCGTAAGAGGCGCAGTAGACCATTACAGTTAGATAGGGTATAGGAGGGTGGTGAGGATTAGACTTGTATATTTTGTTTGATTTAGGTAAAAAACTTAATTGAGTGTTTGTATATATTTTGTTATATATTTATATTATTTTATTTATCATTTTGCAAATCATTTGATTTATGAGTGTTCGGAGCTTTTGGCGATATATGAATCATTTTGCCTTGAGTAGTGCTTTGGCCTATAACGATGTTGTTTAGGTTAGAAATGTTTATTTATTGCAAATAAATTAAACAAATTGTAGAAAATGATGCTGAAATTGCGACACAAATTGATAATAATGCAATCATCGCGATAACAAATTACATAGTTTATTCGCGAGATTAAACTTGTACTCTCTAGCATTGCTTCTTAAACTTTTTCATTATCCCCTCTTTGATTGCTTCAAAATTTTCCAAAGGCTTAATCCCAATGCTTAAGACACCTAACCCCTTTACTTCTTTGCACACTCTTCTACTACAGGTGTGCAATGGGCCAGGGGTCTAACGGGCCATCGGGCCCGGCCTCGGCCCCGCTTGGCTTTCTATGGTTCGAGCCTTTAATAGGCTGGATTTTGAAGGGTCAATTTTTACAATATACAGAGCCGGATTAAAACAGGTTTTGACGGGCCCTAAACGGGCTTTAATGTATTATTTTACAAACGGGCTGTGAAAAATCAATATAGCTGAAGCTTGAAAATAGGTATCTTCATTTTTTAGTTCAAAACAATTATTTAACATTGCATAATGATAATTTGTTCTGATAATTGAACTTTTTAATGTATTATAATTATAAAATACTTTTGTAGGTTACTTATAATTCAACTGCTTCGTTTCTCACTAGATGTAATGGATTATTTTTGTGAATTTGTTATATAAACTGCTTCATTTTTTTCAACTTTGTGATCTTCGTTTTTTTTCTTTTTTAAGTTATTGGGTTTTTCTTTTTGTTTGTTTTTGTTGGTCATGTTTTTGTTCTTCAATTTTGTTTTTGGTTCTTCATTTTTTTTTCTAATTTTTGTTCAACATTTTTTTTCATTTTTAAGTTGTTGAGTTTTTCTTTTGTTTGTTTTTTGTTGTTCATGTTTTTGTTCTTCAATCTGGCTTTTTGTTCTTCTTCTTTTTTTATGTTTTTTTGTTCCTCTTTTCTTTTTCAGATTCTTTGTGTTGGGTTATTGTTTTTTTTTTTTTGAAGATAACTTGTAGCACTTTATATTAAATCAAGAGCGGCCATAGCTTGAAGAACTACTCCCCCAGTTGCCTCTTGAAAAAGCATTCTCCGATCCACAACATTTTCTCTTATGTCAAGACATAGTCAAGCACTATGGTTGGAAGAACTACTCCCCCAGTTGCCTCTTGAAAATCGACTTTAGGAAAGCCTATGATACTCTAGACTCGGATTTCCTCCATGACATGTTGAATACACTCAATTTCCCGAGGACTTTCACAGAGATCGTCATGGCATGTGTCACTTCTACTCAGTATTCCTTGGTTATCAATGGCAACCCCCTTCCCACATTCCAAGCAAGAAGAGGAGTTTGACAAGGAGACCCAATGTCCCCCTTACTTTTCGTAATAGGTATTTACCTTGGAAGAGTCAGCAATGAGTTCAGAGATCAGGCTGAGCAATCTATAGACTACAGTTTTCAGAGCCTCCTAGTTAAGTCTCTTGGGATGCCTCTCACCTAAAAAGGTACTCAGTCGCAAATTATGACTATTTGGTAGATAAGATGACAGCCCCGATCAGAGTCTGGTATGCTAAAAACCTTTCCTATACTGCTCGCCTCCAGCTTGTGAATTCCGACCTGATGAGTATAACTAATTACTGGTGTCAAGTTGCCATTCTTCCCCAAAAGGTCATCCGACAAGTGAATGCAATTTGCAGATCCTTCGTTTGGTTTGGTTCCACAGAGTCCAAGAACCCCGAGAATATCAGCTGGGATAAAGTGGCAAGCCAAAGACTGAAGGGAGGCTTAGTATCAGAAATTTGGAGACCTGGAACCCAGCTGCGGTGGGTAAAATCACCCTTCCCGAGTCCCTCTGGGTGCAATAGATTCACGGAGTGTACATGAAAGGAGGAAAAAATATTGAGATTTTATTGAAGGAAAAAGCATTCTCCGATCCACAACATTCTCTTATGTCAAGACATAATCAAGCACTATGGTTGGAAGAACTACTCCCCTAGTTGCCTCTTGAAAATCGACTTTAGGAAAGCCTATGATACTCTAGACTGGGATTTCCTCCATGACATGTTGACTACACTCAATTTCTCAAGGACTTTCACAGAGATCGTCATGGCATGTGTCACTTCTACTCAGTATTCCTTGGTTATCAATGGCAGCCCCCTTCCCACATTCTAAGCAAGAAGAGGAGTTTGACAAGGAGACCCAATGTCCCCCTTACTTTTCGTAATAGGTATTTACCTTGGAAGAGTCAGCAATGAGTTCAGAGATCAGGCTGAGCAATCTATAGACTA
This sequence comes from Amaranthus cruentus, assembly GCA_019425755.1. Taxonomy (NCBI): domain Eukaryota; kingdom Viridiplantae; phylum Streptophyta; class Magnoliopsida; order Caryophyllales; family Amaranthaceae; genus Amaranthus; species Amaranthus cruentus. The sequence goes on along the minus strand of CM033462.1, from coordinate 16,089,239 downwards.
CAGTTTTCAGAGCCTCCTAGTTAAGTCTCTTGGGATGCCTCTCACCTAAAAAGGTACTCAGTCGCAAATTATGACTATTTGGTAGATAAGATGACAGCCCCGATCAGATCTGGTATGCTAAAAACCTTTCCTATATTGCTCGCCTCCATCTTGTGAATTCCGACCTGATGAGTATAACTAATTACTGGTGTCAAGTTGCCATTCTTCCCCAAAAGGTCATCCGACAAGTGAATGCAATTTGCAGATCCTTCGTTTGGTTTGGTTCCACAGAGTCCAAGAACCCCGAGAATATCAGCTGGGATAAAGTGGCAAGCCAAAGACTGAAGGGAGGCTTAGTATCAGAAATTTGGAGACCTGGAACCCAGCTGCGGTGGGTAAAATCACCCTTCCCGAGTCCCTCTGGGTGCAATAGATTCACGGAGTGTACATGAAAGGAGGAAAAAATATTGAGATTTTATTGAAGGAAAAAGCATTCTCCGATCCACAACATTCTCTTATGTCAAGACATAATCAAGCACTATGGTTGGAAGAACTACTCCCTAGTAGCCTCTTGAAAATCGACTTTAGAAAGCCATGATACTCTAGGACGGATTTCTTCCATGACATGTTGACTACACTCAATTTCTCAAGGACTTTCACAGAGATCGTCATGGCATGTGTCACTTCTACTCAGTATTCCTTGGTTATCAATGGCAGCCCCCTTCCCACATTCTAAGCAAGAAGAGGAGTTTGACAAGGAGACCCAATGTCCCCCTTTACTTTTCGTAATGGTATTTACCTTGGAAGAGTCAGCAATGAGTTCAGAGATCAGGCTGAGCAATCTATAGACTACAGTTTTCAGAGCCTCCTAGTTAAGTCTCTTGGGATGCCTCTCACCTAAAAAGGTACTCAGTCGCAAATTATGACTATTTGGTAGATAAGATGACCCGTAGTCGATGCTAAAACCTTTCCTATACCGCCTCCCTTGTGAATTGACGATGAGTATAACTAATTCGTGTCAGTTGCCATCTTCCCAAGGTCATCCGACAATGAATGCATTTGCGATCCTTCGTTGGTTTGGTTCAGAGTCCAAGAACCGAATATCATGGATAAAGTGCAAGCCAAAGCGGGGAGGCTTAGTATCGAAATTTGGACGGAACCATGGTGGTAAATCACCTTCCCGAGTCCCTCGGTTAGATTCACGAGGTAATGAAAGGAGGAAAAATATTGAGATTTTATTAAGGAAAAAGCATTCTCGATCCACAACATTCTCTATGTCAAGACATAATCAAGCACTATGGTGGAGAACTACTCCCTGTTGCCTCTAAAATCGACTTAGGAAAGCCATGATACTCTGACGATTTCCCGACATTGACTACACTCATTTCAAGGACTTCACAGGATCGCATGGCAGTGTCACTTCTACAGATTCTGTTATCAATGGCCCTTCCACATTCTAGCAGAAGAGGAGTTTACAAGGAGACCAATGTCCCCTTACTTTTGATAGGTATTTACCTTGAAGAGTCGATGAGTTAGGTCGGAGAATCTATAGACTACGTTTGAGCCTCAGTTAAGTCTCGGGATGCCTCTCACCTAAAAGGTACTCCGAATTATGACTATTTGGTGATAAGATGCAGCCGTCGATCGGTATGCTAAAACCTTTCCTATCCGCCCTCCACTTGTGAATTCACGATGAGTATAACTAATTATGGTGTCAAGTTCCATTCTTCCCCAAAGGTCATCCACAAGTGAATGCAATTTGGATCCTTCGTTTGTTTGGTTCCACGAGTCCAAGAACCCGAATATCATGGGATAAAGTGGCAAGCCAAAGCTAGGGAGGCTTAGTATCGAATTGGAGACCGGAACCTCGGTGGGAAAATCACCCTTCGAGTCCCTCGTCATAGATTCCGAGGTACATGAAAGGAGGAAAAATATTGAGATTTTATTGAAGGAAAAGCATTCTCGATCCAAACATTCTCTTATGTCAAGACTAATCAAGCATATGGTTGAAGAACTACCCCTAGTGCTCTGAAAATCGACTTTAGGAAAGCTATGATACTCAGTGGATTTCTCCATGACATTTGACTACACTCAATTCTCAAGGACTTTCACAGAGTCGTCATGGCATGTTCACTTCTACTCAATTCCTTGGTTATAATGCGCTTCCACATTCTAAGCAGAAGAGGAGTTTGACAAGGAGACCCATGTCCCTTACTTTTGTAATAGGTATTTACCTTGGAAGAGTCGAATGAGTTCAGAGATCGGAGCAATCATAGACTACGTTGAGCCTCCTAGTTAAGTCTCTTGGGATGCCTCTCACCTAAAAGGTTCACGCAAATTATGACTATTTGGTAGATAAGATGACACCTCGATCGTATGCTAAAACCTTTCCTATATGCCGCTCCATTTGTGAATTCACATGAGTATAACTAATTACGGTGTCAAGTTGCCATTCTTCCCAAAGGTCATCCCAGTGAATGCAATTTGCGATCCTTCGTTGGTTTGGTTCCACGAGTCCAAGAACCGGAATATCCTGGGATAAAGTGGCAAGCCAAAGATAAGGGAGGCTTAGTATCGAAATTTGGAGACTGAACCATGCGTGGTAAATCACCTTCCCGAGTCCTCGTGGAATAGATTCACGAGTGTACATGAAAGGAGGAAAAATATTGAGATTTTATGAAGGAAAAAGCATTCTCCGATCCACAACATTCTCTTATTTCAAGACATAATCAATCACTAATGTTGTAATAACTACTACCCTAGTTGCCTCTTCAAAATCGACTTTAGGAAAGCCTATGATACTCTGACGGATTTCCCCATGACATGTTGACTACACTCAATTTCTCAAGGACTTTCACAGAGATCGTCATGGCATGTGTCACTTCTACTCAGTATTCCTTGGTTATCAATGGCAGCCCCCTTCCCACATTCTAAGCAAGAAGAGGAGTTTGACAAGGAGACCCAATGTCCCCCTTACTTTTCGTAATAGGTATTTACCTTGGAAGAGTCAGCAATGAGTTCAGAGATCAGGCTGAGCAATCTATAGACTACAGTTTTCAGAGCCTCCTAGTTAAGTCTCTTGGGATGCCTCTCACCTAAAAAGGTACTCAGTCGCAAATTATGACTATTTGGTAGATAAGATGACAGCCCCGATCAGAGTCTGGTATGCTAAAAACCTTTCCTATACTGCTCGCCTCCAGCTTGTGAATTCCGACCTGATGAGTATAACTAATTACTGGTGTCAAGTTGCCATTCTTCCCCAAAAGGTCATCCGACAAGTGAATGCAATTTGCAGATCCTTCGTTTGGTTTGGTTCCACAGAGTCCAAGAACCCCGAGAATATCAGCTGGGATAAAGTGGCAAGCCAAAGACTGAAGGGAGGCTTAATATCAGAAATTTGGAAACCTGGAACCTAGCTGCGGTGGGTAAAATCACCCTTCACGAGTCCCTCTGGGTGGAATAGATTCACGGAGTGTACATGAAAGGAGGAAAAAATATTGAGATTTTATTGAAGGAAAAAGCATTCTCCGATCCACAACATTCTCTTATGTCAAGACATAATCAAGCACTATGGTTGGAAGAACTACTCCCCTAGTTGCCTCTTGAAAATCGACTTTAGAAAAGCCTATGATACTCTAGACTGGGATTTCCTCACATGACATGTTGACTACACTCAATTTCCCGAGGACTTTCACAGAGATCGCCATGGCATGTGTCACTTCTACTCAGTATTCCTTGGTTATCAATGGCAGCCCCCTTCCCACATTCCAAGCAAGAAGAGGAGTTTGACAAGGAGACCCAATGTCCCCCTTACTTTTCGTAATAGGTATTTACCTTGGAAGAGTCAGCAATGAGTTCAGAGATCAGGCTGAGCAATCTATAGACTACAGTTTTCAGAGCGTCCTAGTTAAGTCTCTTAGGATGCCTCTCACCTAAAAAGGTACTCAGTCGCAAATTGTGACTATATGGTAGATAAGATGACAGCCCAGATCAGAGTCTGGTATGCTAAAAACCTTTCCTATACTGCTCGCCTCCAGCTTGTGAATTCCGACCTGATGAGTATAACTAATTACTGGTGTCAAGTTGCCATTCTTCCCCAAAAGGTCATCCGACAAGTGAATGCAATTTGCAGATCCTTCGTTTGGTTTGGTTCCACAGAGTCTAAGAACCCCGAGAATATCAGCTGGGATAAAGTGGCAAGCCAAAGACTGAAGGGAGGCTTAGTATCAGAAATCTGGAGACCTAGAACCTAGCTGCGGTGGGTAAAATCACCCTTCACGAGTCCCTCTTGGTGGAATAGATTCACGGAGTGTACATGAAAGGAGGCAACTAGATGCTATTCAACCCCCCTTCGTTTGGTTTGGTTCCACAGAGTCTAAGAACCCCGAGAATATCAGCTGGGATAAAGTGGCAAGCCAAAGACTGAAGGGAGGCTTAGTATCAGAAATCTGGAGACCTAGAACCTAGCTGCGGTGGGTAAAATCACCCTTCACGAGTCCCTCTTGGTGGAATAGATTCACGGAGTGTACATGAAAGGAGGCAACTAGATGCTATTCAACCCCCTCAAGAGGAACTATCTGGGGCGCAACAAAAGTAATCAATTTGAGGCCACTCTTTGCAACCTCATTTATGCAATTTGGAGCGCCAGAAATGAAGTCGTATGGAGCCACAGAGTGCCAATGGTTAAACAGGTGGTAGACAACGTCAAAAACACTTTGGAGGCCAAACTCATAATTCTTAGCGTCCTTGAGATCTGCTTCAGCGTGAAGCTCGCCTACATCTTTAGTCTCTCTTTTAGTGTTTTGTTTTCTTGGACTCACATCAAGCTCTTAAGTTCAGTGCTTATCTTTAGTCTCTCTTTTGACTCTTTGTTTTTGTCTTGTCAAGTTGGGCATGTCTTTCTGACAAAGATAACTTCGCTTTTGGCTTGCTTATGTGTATAGCTTTTTGAGGTTTCCCGCTTACCTTCTTTGCACATGAAGAGTGACACTTTGAAACTCTTTTTAGAAGGTGGGCTCTGTCTGTTCACACTGATGCAACCATGGGAAGACAACCTGGAAGCCTAAGGGTCATTGTTCCCTTGTATCCCATTTTTTGGAACTTTTTTTTAAGCTTAATTCGTAAATTATTTGGGAAAATAAGAGCTCCCCCAAACTATTTGGAAAAATAAGCTTCTGGCCTGTTCGCACTTACTAAGTGCGAACAGACAGCTTAATTGGCTGGGGGCTGGGTTTTGGGTGATCAGCTCTGTTCGCAGTTACTAACTGCGAACAGATCAAAAAACCAAAACAAGAAAGTCGCTGTTAGGATCAGCGATTTCCATGGTGAATGATTAGTGTTGTTTCGTGGTGAATGATTATTATGGTGGATTTACATTATTTAGCCCTCAAATCCATTTATCCTCTTCTACATACAACCACAAATATCCCTTCAAATCCTTCATAATTCACACCCAAAAATCTCTCAAAAAACCCTAATTTTTCATCAATCTAGAAAGATCTAATCTTTTCCATGGAAGGGTTTTCATATCTTTGTGTAGTTGTCTTCTTGTATCAAAAAGATTTGCTTCTTTGGTATGTGAAATTGATTCAATTTCAATCCAAATGAATCAAAAAGTCCCAAAGCTAAGAAATTTATTGAAGATACGTCAAAATCATCAAGTGGGTCCAAGGGTTTATTCAAAAATTCAATCTTTAAGTTTATCTAGAAATCAATTTCTCTTATTCAACAAGCTACTGCTAATAAAAAGATGAATTCTTTGTCAAAAAAATGGTGGGGGGATTGATGTTTTGAAATGGGTTGGAAATACTCTCAAGAATGTCCCAGATGTTCAATCAAGGCATAATTTAATGAAAAAATTGGTGGGTCAATGCCCAAAATTAAGAAAAGCAATGATTTCAGATGGTGGAAAACAGGGGAAACTTTGTATGAATGAAGAACAAATTGAAGAACTGACAAATTCAATGAAAATTTCAAAAAAAGAAGAAAACTCATCATTGCAATTAACATCAGAATCAAACCCAGAAAGTGATGATCATGATGAATCAAATTCAATGAAATTAATGGCGGTTCTAAGTAAAAACACACACAAAAAATAAAAAAAGAAGTAAATTTGCAGATGAAATCGCTGATCCTAACAGCGACTTTCTTGTTTTGGTTTCTTGATATGTTTGCTGTTAGTAACAGCGAACAGACCTTTTTTGGTTTTTTGATCTGTTCGCAGTTAGTAACTGCGAACAAAGCTGATCACCTAAAACCCAGCCCCCAACCCATTAAGCTGTCTGTTCGCACTTAATAAGTGCGAACAGGCCAGAAGCTTATTTTTCCAAATAGTTTGGGGGAGCTCTTATTTTCCCAAATAATTTACGAATTAAGCTTAAAAAAAAAGTTCCATTTTTTGATTGGGTAATACAAAAATCTTTTCCTCAAAAAAATATTGAGATTTAATTCAAAATTAAAAATAACTATTATTTTAGAGTTATTTATTTTTGTAAGTTATAATAAGTTAGTTACTTTATTATAGTGGTTATTAAAAAACAAGTGGTGTACTTAGTGGAGTAATTGGTCAAAATTGTGGAATTAGGCTCCCATGATTTTAGTTAATTCGGTTATTTCTTAGTACTATAATTACTATATTATAATCATAATTAATTGAATATCATGATAAGGAAAAAAAGTTTTAAGCAAAGTTGCAGTTTTACAAAGGTGAAAGTTTTCGATCCTGGATAATAAGGGTTAAAGAAAGAGAGAGAAAACGTAGAGTAGATAAGATCAATTAAAAAATAAAGGATAAAAGTTGGTAAGAAATTCATTAACAAAGGTGAAGGTTGATGAGAAGTGCATCAAAGGAAGAAAAATAAATCGATGATAAGAAAGAAACGATAGCACAAGTGGTCATGAAAGATAATTTGTTCTAAAAATTTGGGTGATAATGTGCACTATAAAGAGAAGCACTCTAAAGTGTCAAGGTTTGGTGATTACGTGCATCAACATGTTTGGTGATAAAAGGTGATCCAAAGTTTTCTTTGAGAGAAGTGCTATATTGATGGTTGGTGAACATAAGCATCAACAATAGTGTAATTGATGAGTGATAAGTGCAATTATTTGCACTTATTGTTATCAATTTTTATGCTCCTTTTAGGTGTTTATAGGAGGTTTAGGATTGGTTTATGCGTATTTGCACCATTTCAGTACTCCAATGGTATTTTATGGGTGAATTTGTGAGTTGTAGCACTTTTGAGTTATTTTTGTGGGTTTTTGGTGCTAACCATGTTTACAGGGCTCAAAGACCGTATCAAACTATGAATTTTGTCAAGCCATGAGGAGTAAAAGAGCAAAAGAGTAGAAAAGTGTTGTTAATGCAAAAGTTTTGAGGTGAAATTTGATACATGTCTACTCTTTTGGCCATAACTTTTGATAGGAATATTGCATTAATGTAAGGTTTGCGGCATTAGAAACTAGACTTCAAGAGTTTTCCAACAGTATATTATATATCCAAATTGGACAACCGAGCAAGAAATGAAGATCGTTTGAAGTTGCTGTAGTTTTCCAGTCCAAAACGCCGAGTCGACGGTTCTGTCCTGTCATGGGGCAGCCGACTCGGCTGTGGCTTCTGTTTTTTGCACGGGATTTTTGATAATTTAGTCTTTTGATTAGATTTGAGGGTTAAGTCCTCATTAGTATAAATAGGCCCTAAAAATTTGATTATGGTTTCTTCTTCCTCTCGTTTTCCATCTCTTTTAGATTAATTTTACTAGCTTTTACTCTTTAATTCTTCCTTTAGTTTTAGCTTTTTCATGAAGTTTGTCGTTAATCTTCCTTCAAGGATTGTAAGTTTCTTTTAGTCTTTTAATTTTATTTGCATTTTAATTCCTTGTACCAGTTAATCTTCCATTAGTGAACATTTGTTATTGTTATTAATCTTCCTTTAGTAAAAGTTTAGTTTGTTCTTCATTGTTGTTATTTGAATTAATTGTGGTTTCATTTGGTTTTTAATCATTGATTTTCTTAATTTGTCATTTAATTCATTGTTAGTCATGTCTAGTATCATCTTAGGGTTTATTTTAATTGCAGTCACCATGATTAGTGAGTAGATCCATATTCTAGGGTTAGGGTTTTGAACCTATTAGTTGAGTTTGATTTGATTCTTGGATGTGTCTATGAAGTTAAGGATTAATGTGGTTAAATTGTGCTAATTGACCCTAAATTAAATATGTTTTGTTGGACTAGTCAATAGAACTAGCGTGTGAGATTGAGATCGACTTTGCTTTAGGGTAAATTTTAGTTAAATTCTTTTTAATTCGTTCAATAAAACTAGTGTGTGACAATCGAATTAATAGGGTCTAAATCTAATAGTTAATCAACAGAGCGAGAGTTTGAGATTAACAAGATCATGTTTGACCACGAATTTAATCCGAATCTTCATATACATTAATGAGAATTAAAATCATACAAGACTTTAGGGGATTTCCGACACCTTAGATTTCATCATCACATAGTTTAACCTCATCTTTATTATTGCATTTGTAATTTTTAGCAACAACCAATCAACATCTTTTTCTCTTCAAGCAATATAATCAACTAAAATCATCAAGCTTTTTGTCCTAGCTTCCTTGTGTTCGACCCGAAGCTACACGTATGTCGTGCGCTTGCGGTTAAATAAAATTTGCTCATCAATGAGACGTGCATCCATAGTTTATGGTGACGAGAAGTGTGTCATGGACTCGCGTTATGAAGAGAAGTGTTTCATAATCATGAAGATAGATGCTCCATAAAAAAGATGAAGAAAATTTTGAATCAAGGGAAAGTGTTGAAATTAAATTCAAATTTAAAAATAGCTATTATGTTGTAGTCGGTTATTTTAGTGAGGTAGTGGGTCAAAATTGTGTGATTATACTCCTAAGGGGTTTTTGATTACTAGTATATGTGCACATAAAATGTACCGATAATTAATTTTTTTTATTTATATAAATTCAATTGAAAAATTGAAAATTTTACTAATCGATGTTATTGCATCTCTATTTAAATTTATATTAACAACCTAATTTTTTCATCAAATGCACAATATATATTTTAAAATCCTCAATCTATTTAATAAAAATACACTATGATAATTTTATACTGAACATTTAATTGCATCTCTATTTAAATTTATATTTAGTATATATTTTTACACTAACAATTTTTAGTATTACACGAATTTTTATACTAGTCGTCATCATCATCATACCCAGTGTATCCCGCTCATAGAAAACTATAATCAGGGTCTGGGATGGTAAGAACGACGACAATTCATACTCATAAAGGAGAGTACGAATTTTTATAATAGTATACTAATAAATATACCAATAAATATAGTTACAAAATAGAAGTTTATGAAACAAATTCAATCAAAAGATGATCAAAAATCAAATCAGCAAGATGTAATCCAACACATTGAGCATCAAGTTGAAGATTCATCCAAGCATCATCCTTATCAAAATCACGAATTGTAATGTAATTTAAGGAAGAATCAAGGTGGGGAATAGAGCAACATATATACCAATAAATATAGTTCCACACTTCCTCAAGAACATGGTACCCTTTAGGCATTAGTTGTATTCGTGAGCATGAGCACAAGGGTGTAGACCTTTCATAAATTAATAATAATGCCTCGTTAATCATATCAAATAGAAGTAAATGATTGTTATGATTGGATGATGTTTCTGACTCCAGCTGAATAAAGACGGAAGGATCTAATGGTTGTTCTAAGGAGTACCACGTTCCAATAACTTTGGTTCCCAGATAGTCGGAAAGAGTTAGGATGTCTTTGACATATTTGAATTCTTCTCTTTCATAGGAAGCAATTCGTTTGTTATGGTCATGAACTGATATATATGTATGCTGTGTTGGGATCTTTACTCCATCGTCTGTGGATAGCTCTTGTAATTGGGTTGATTCATAGCCTGCTCAAAATATTCGGTAAATAAGGTTCTTTGTACTACTACTTGTGCCACGGTTGCAATTATGGCACGAGTAAGAATTTTTCGTGGCTATGCTGCCCAGCCACGGGAATTGAAGCTAGAGACTACTGTGGCCACAAGTAATCGTGGCTAAATTGTTACCACGGGAAAGTCATGGTTGTAGAGTCTGAAATTTTCATGTTCCACATGGTAAATGAACTAAATATCTATTTTAATATCCACATGGTGAGTTTGAGCTTTCAATTTTTTCATGTAGACAAAATGTTAAGTTTTTTGTTAAATTAAGCACTTATCTCGAACAAATTTTTGAAATACGTGCCCCATTAGGAAGATAATTGCGACGTTTTATGAAAAAAAGTCGTTACGAAGGATAATGATAATAATAATTAAAATTAAAAAAACCTTAACTTTTACCTACAAATTGGAAAAGTACTTAGAAGCTCAAAGTCACCACGAGAATTAAAAAAATATTTGTGCACAGTGCACCACGTGGAAAACCTATTAATTTAGGGTTGAATGTACGCAACTTTATCCTTGTTAATGATAAATCTAGCAAAGATGTTAATATTGATTGACTCATAATAATTAACATCATACGCAACTTCACATAAATAAAAAATGCACGTGATTTAATGTGTTATTTTACTTTAGTCGTCTATTATAACATGTTACCTTCTAAAGAAGATCCTCCAAATTCATCCAAGTTTTTTTCCGAAAATGAACCAAGGGTCGTCAAAGTAGGTTGCACGACGTCCACGATCACGTTGTCATTTTGTTGTAACATCTTATTTGTACATTCATCTTTGTCTAATGAGGATGATAATGTTTGTTCACTAGTTAAATTAGGATGATAATGAACCAAGGGTCGTCAAAGTAGGATGATAATCTTCTAAATTTGTACATTCAAATTCTTGGGTTGTATGACATTCTTTTGCGGTATCAATATAGATATTCTCCTCATGATTTTCCACTTTTTTACAACTCAAACTTGTTAATAATTTCCTATTGGGTGTTCTCGAAAAAACATTATCATGGTAATCATCGAGTGGGTGGTTTAAAAATACTCGAAGATCTGGTGATGAAAACATCCTTTTAAATCGCTTTTTGTTAGTCATTGGATCATCCATAACTTTCGAATTTGATTTCTCGAGAGTATCCATTTGAGCTTCACTACTTAAACTAGTTGTATGAAATAACTGACAATACTTTCCTATAGACCCATCAAGGGATGGCGATCTTCTTTTAATAGACTTTTTATTCTTTTGATAAATCAATGGAACAACTTCACTTATATCAACACACAAACTTTCTTTATCACCACCCTCATCCGAGATTTTAATTTTGCGTCCATAAGGTACTTTATGAAGAACTGCATCCATAGCAATCCTCTGTCTCTCCTTTTTATTCTCCATGATCAAGTTTTTAATCTTATGTCTTAAATCCTTAAATCTCCTACCAATAAACTGGCCAGTACGTCGAGAATCAATACGTTCTTCAGGTATCATCGGCTTAAATAAACTAACCGATGACGACGATTGATTAACATTTATAATCTCTTGAGGGGGAAATGAAGAAGATTTTGTTAAAGATTTAGTGTTGTAACAACTTGTAGCAAGTTTAGTCAACAAATTATCTCTTGAACTAGGTGATGGATCATCTAAACTTGTACTAACAACATTTATAAACTCCTTAGAGTGATGAAATGACCAACTCTTTCTTCTTTTACCTTTATTATATAAAAAATGATTGATGGCTAAATTTGCATGATCTTGAAGTACAAGTTTTGTGTCATCAAATTGTTCTATGTTTGAATTTTTTATTTCTTGCACAGAAACTTCATTATTTTCTAATATTGAATCATTTGGGCATGTAGAGCTTCTTCTATGCCTACCCTTTCTTTTTGTAACTTCTTTTACAATACTTTTCTTTATTCTTGCTATTCGAGAGCTTTTTTGGCTTATAGGGACACTCCAAGGTAGCCCTAAATTGTTTGATGCATTATTCACTTCCAATTTTTTTGCTTCAAACTGCAAATTGCAAATAAGGTTGTAAGTAATCATTTTAAGGTTGTAAGTAATTTATTGCAAATAACTAATTAAATAAATATGTATGAGACCTTACTCTCACCATAAAACGAGCCTATATAATTTATTAAAATCTGTAACTAATCATTTTAAGGTTGTAAGTAATCACTTTAAGGTTATAAATAATCACTGATCCGTTTGGTTTATGTTTTTTAAACTTGGGTAATGGAATGAATCAAAGCATTCAATTGATTATTGCTTGGTATAAAAAAATTTAACTCATTTCATTTCTTGGGATCGAACATTACCCTTGTTAAATTTTCCTCATTATCAAGAAGAAAGGGAAATCACTTTATTAGTATTTCTCTTGGTATATTAATGTAAAACAACAAATTAGTTGAACACTTAGTAATATTATTTTTTATTTAACCCTTTAAATTTCATTTCTTTATCATCCATATCAAATGCCCCCCTAAAACTATTAAAAATGATCGTTTTTAATCTATACGTGATTATTTTAACTAAAATTATAAATAATGACTTTAAGACAATGAGTGTACATTAAACCAGTTTAAAAGAAATCTACCATCTCATTTTAAACCTTATCTGTAGGAAAGTAGAAATTTAGAATATTATTTTTAGAATGTTGACTTGTTTCTTTTAGCTTAGACTAGTCTTAATTACCAATTTAGGATATATGTTTTTGTATATATGCACCCATGTATCCATTTTGAAAAATAATACAAAATTAGTATTCAAACCCTAAATCTTAACCTCTATTCCGTCCAGAGCCGATGGTGTTTTCCGGCGACCGATAACCGGTCCACCATACGGTGTTCATCATATACGAGAATCTTACCTGAAATGGAAAACAAAACCCAACTGATGTCATTGCCTCCAATGTTGCAACCTTAGTGGTTAAACACCAACAATGGAGTCTCCATCACTAATCCTTTCTTACCAATAACCAAACCAAAAAATTTTCAACCCAGATCCAAAAAAACGAAGGACCAAATGCCTTCATTCACAAACAGAACAACCCATTTCTTTCAAACAATCCGAAAACTTAAACCCAATACTTCTTTTAAGAGGATTAACCACAGCTTTATCCCCTTACCTCAAGGAAGAGCCGCCACCAGGGTCACGACTTTCCGGACCGGCGGCAAGGCAAACCGTGTGACCCCTACAACAGATGTTCAGCAACTACAAGAGGACCACGAAAATAGTGGTAAGAGACCACTACCATGCATAGGAAGTAAGGTCACGGGTAACAATGGTGAAAGAGACACATACACAGCAAGTAAAACTGAGAAGAGATAAAAGCATTCTGAAAGGAGTGAAAAAACCCACTCAAAAGAAAGAGAAACAAACACATCTGAAAATGGGAAAGTGGGAGTTGAAATTTCCCAAAAACAATCTCTACATAGCCGTTGCATAGCTACTACCCTAGTACCTAATTCCACTCAAAAGCCTACTAACTTTTTACCTACTAATTTTTTACCTTCCCAAAAACCCCACTCAGAAACTAAACAAACAAAACAACCCACTAATTTTCAAAAGGAAAAATTATACAAAATACCAAATTTAACCTTAAAAAAATTTAAAAAAAAAAAAAATTTAAAAAAACCAACATAACAACCCACTAATTTTCAAAAGGAAAAATTTGCAAAAAACTACCTTATATAATGAATTTGTTTACAAAACACTACCTTCCTCCCTCTTCCATTAATGAAACCTGTCGAGCAAATCACATTCCCGTTGCTCATATCTACCCAATTTCTTCATCTCAGCAAATCACATTCCTCCCTCCTCAATTAAACCTCCCTCTGTTGCTCATACCTACCCAAATTCGTATTAATTTCGTCAGGTATGTATTTCTTCTTAAATTTTTCTTTATGTACTTCGTTTTTTAGGGTTTATGGTAAATTTCGCATAATGTTGCTCATACCTGTCGAATTTTGTGTTTTATTATGAAATTCGTTTTTTTTATTAAGTGCATCTTTGTTGCTTTACTGAAATTGGGTGTTTATATTGTTTAGGGTTCATTACATTACATAGATTAATAAGATGAAGAAACTTAAAATTAGGAAATGTAGAAGAAGGATTCGATTTTAGGGAAATGTAGAAGAAGGATTCGATTTTAGGGTTGAATTGAGAAAGAATGGAATGAATTTGACTCAGGAATCGATTTTAAGGGAGGAAGATGGGTTTATTAAAGGCACGTGACATAGGCGTGATGGTCAACTGTCTATCTTACCGGTCAACTGACGGAATTGTTAGTAAGGTAGTGTTTTGTAAACAAATTTATTATATAAGGTAGTTTTTTGCAAAATTTTTTATATAAGGTAGTTTTTTTAAAAAAAGGGTATATATTAGGTAGTTTTGTATAATTTTTCCTTTTCAAAATGAACCGTGTGGGCCACAACATCCACACGGCCCAAATACCCATTTCCCCAACAATTCATTTCCTTTCCTTTGTGGGCCACTAATTCCACATAACCCAAATTCTATCCTACCCTCCACTCATTCTCACTTTCCCACGTGGGTTTCCTATCTTACAAGGCCCAAACTCTACAAACCCACTTAATATTCCTAATCAACCTTCTCTTGGACTTTTTTCTTCACACCACCCACAAACACAAAAAACCCATTCATCCATATGTCCCACTAGTACTATGCCATCCTCCTCTTGGATTTTCGATTGCGGGGCCACCGATAGTATGACCTATGAGCCTTCCGACCTTCTACATACTACGACCCCTACCCGTACTCAAATTCAAACTGCTAATGGGGAACGGCTTGGCGTTACTCGAGCTGGGACTGTCGAAATCTCTCCGTCCATTCATTTACAAAATTGTCTTTTGATTCCGAGTTTAACTCACAAATTGTTATCTGTTAGTCAATTGACTAAAGAGCTTAGTTGCACTGTTACTCTGTCCTCCACTGATTGTGTTGTGCATGATGCTCAAACTGGGAGAATTATTGGACGTGGTACTGAACGGGGAGGCTTGTACTATGTGGATGAGGCAACTAAAATGGGTCATACTTTGCTTGCTCATGGGTCACCTGATCATCAAATGCGGATGTGGCATAGGCGTCTTGGTCATCCTTCATTAGGGTATTTGAAACGTCTCTTTCCATCTCTTAATAATTGTAATGCATCTCTGGATTGTGAGGCATGTGTCCTAGCTAAGAGTCATAAGCATACTTATTTTCCGAGTCTGACCCACAGTATAAAACCATTTGCTTTGATTCACTCTGATGTTTGGGGCCCATCTCCTGATTCTAATACACATGGTTTTTCATACTATGTTTTGTTTGTGGATGATTGTACTCGCATGAGTTGGGTGTACTTCTTGAAACACAAATCTGAGGTGTTTGATGTCTTTGTGAAATTCTATAACATGCTTATAACTCAATTCCAAGCCCAACCTCAGATCCTCAGGTCCGACAATGGGGGGGAATACATAAACTCGGACATGAAACACTTCATCTCAACCCACGGCTTGATTCATCAGACCACTTGCCCAAACACTCCACAACAAAATGGGGTTGCCGAGCGGAAAAACCGCATACTCCTTGAGATGACCCGAGCACTTATGTTTGAATCTCATGTCCCACCTCATTTCTGGCCAGAAGCAGTTGCCACTGCCACCTACCTGACTAACCGCCTTCCCACAAAAGCCCTCCAATTCAAAACTCCTTTGGAAACTCTTCAGACCCATACTACTATTCCATCTTCTCATTCCCTACCCCCTCGAGTATTTGGATGTGTTGTATATGTTCACCTTCCCAAACAAGCTCGCAACAAACTTGAACCTCGTGCTGTTAAGTGTGTTTTTATTGGATATGGGGTCAATCAGAAAGGGTATCGATGTTTTGATCCAATGCACAACAAAATGTACACCACCATGGACTGCGACTTCTTTGAGAGTTCATATTACTACCCCCAGCTTAGTCCTCAGGGGGAGACTGTGAGTGGTGACGACCTACGCTGGTTAACATATCTGATTGCTATCAATCCAGATCTTATAATCGATCATGATCCTACAGAAAAAGTAGGTAATCCCTACAGTTGGTGTTGCTGATGATATAGTACATCCTCCTTCTCAGCCTACTCCTATCCTGTCTGAGGCATCTGGGGAACAATCTGAACAAGAGGTAATTCCTGAGACTGAGACTTTCATTGATGTTGCTAATGAAGTTCCTAGTGCTGAGTCACCTCGCAGATATGAGTTACCCCCAAGGAGTACGAGGGGTGTTCCTCCAAGGAGATATGATCCAGAGTGTGAAGCACAACGATCGAGATACCCAGTGAACAAAGAAAGTAATGAGAACCTCTCGCAAATAGCTGTTGCCTTCAATACTTCTCTCTATTCCAATGATGTGCCTCGTACGGTTGAAGAAGCTCTTCGGGATCAAAACTGGAAAAGGGCAATGGAAGAAGAAATCTCAGCTCTTGACAGAAATGAAACATGGGAAAGATGTGAGATACCAAAGGGGAAGAAGACAGTTGGATGCAAATGGGTATATACCATCAAATATCAAGCAGATGGCACTATTGAGCGGTATAAAGCTAGATTGGTAGCACAAGGGTACACTCAGACTTATGGGGTGGATTACTCCGAGACCTTCTCTCCAGTGGCAAAGATTGATACGATCCGAGTTCTGTTCTCTATTGCGGCGAACAAAGACTGGCCTCTACACCGGTTTGATGTAAAGAATGCCTTCCTACACGGGAAAATTGAAGAAGAAGTGTACATGAAGGCTCCTCCGGGTTTCTCAGATGATTATAGTACAGGAGAAGGCTGCAAGTTGAATAAGGCTCTTTATGGCTTGAAACAATCTCCTAGAGCCTGGTTTGGGAGATTCACCGCAGCAATGACAAAGTTTGGGTACAAGCAGAGCAATTCTGATCACACCTTATTCCTCAAGAGGAAAAACGGTCGTATTACTTGTCTGATCATCTATGTGGCTGATATGATTATTACAGGAGACGATAAGGAAGAAATCTGTACACTTAAGGAACAATTATTTCGCGAATTTGAAATGAAAGATTTGGGGCGACTTAAGTACTTCCTTGGAATTGAAGTACTAAGATCCAAAGGAGGTATTTTCATCAGTCAAAGAAAATACATTCTTGATTTGTTAGCAGAGACAGGCATGGTTGATTGTAAACCTGCTGAAACACCTATTGTTGTGAACCATGGTCTCCAAATGATCGAAGGTGAAAAACTAGCTGATAGAGGACAGTATCAGAGAATGGTGGGCAAACTCATTTACCTTTCTCACACACGCCCAGACATTGCATATGCCGTTGGAGTGGTGAGTAGATTTATGCATCGGCCACAAATTCATCATATGACAGCAGTCATGAGGATTCTAAGGTACCTGAAAGGTACAAGTAGCAAGGGGATTCTATTCAGGAAGAATGATCACCTAGATCTCCTTGCCTACACAGATGCAGATTGGGCAGGAGATAGAGATGGCAGAAGATCAACTTCGGGGTATTTTACACTGGTTGGGGGGAACTTGGTTACATGGAAAAGTAAAAAGCAAAAGGTGGTAGCCCTATCAAGTGCAGAGGCTGAATTCAGAGGTATTGCCAAGGGAATCACAGAGGTTATGTGGTTGAGAAAGCTCCTGAGCGAATTACATTTCCCACAGAAGAAGACATGCAAGTTGTATTGTGATAACAAGGTTGCCATCAGCATCTCAGAGAACCCGGTTCAACATGACCGAACAAAGCATGTAGAGATCGATAGGCATTTCATAAAGGAGAAACTTGAGAAGCAAATAATAAGTCTTCCCTTTGTGAGATCGAAAGATCAGTTAGCAGACATCCTTACAAAGGCTGTTACTTCAGAAGCATTCGAGCAGACTTTATGCAAGTTAGGTATTGGTGACCCGAAGACCTAACTTGAGGGGGAGTGTAGGAAAGTAGAAATTTAGAATATTATTTTTAGAATGTTGACTTGTTTCTTTTAGCTTAGACTAGTCTTAATTACCAATTTAGGATATATGTTTTTGTATATATGCACCCATGTATCCATTTTGAAAAAATACAAAATTAGTATTCAAACCCTAAATCTTAACCTCTATTTCGTCTTTCATTATCAGTTCAAAAAATGATCGCTTTTAATCTATACGTGATTCGTACATACTTACTTGGGAATTCATAACTTCATTTTTGATGCATTTGTCCTTCTCGCAAACAAGCAAATTTGAGTCATCTTCTGTATCTCAAATAATGAAATTACCAAGTCAACAATGTACATATACTCTACATTTTCAATTATAGACTGAATTATCTAATATGAAACAGTCTTATTATGAAACAAATTTAAATATTCAGTCTAATGTTTTATTGATAACTTTAAAATTATAATAGTTACTTTAAAATTATAAAAGTAATCACTGAAAAACATAAGTAGTGATTACTTTAAGGTTATAACTAATCACTTTAAAATGAAATCAAATTATTTATAAGCAATGAGTGAAAAGATTAAATTATCTTCAACAATTTTACTAAATATTTAAATAAAAGTATTGTTAAATAAGATTTAATTAAAAATAATGTTTTACCTGAAGAGAATGTAAGATGATGGACATGGTGCTTTTTATGTGGAATGACTTTATTGACATAATGCCAACGATGATAGTCAAGGACATTGAACATACGCCCCCATTTGAAGTTATTTACACCTTCATTATTTGATTGTCGACCTTGCCTATGTTTTCGCATTTTCTTCCTTTTATATGTAAATTTAAATTAATTAATTTTAAACAATATATATGATAATTGGTATCAAGAATTTAATAAAATATAAAATTAGAACAATAATAATGTCTGAGCTTTAATCTCAAATATCAATATAATTCACAAATTTATTTTTATTTGTGATTTTAAATAATATATTATAATATTTGCAAATTTTAAATTGATCATCTACCTTATTATACTTTTTTTTGATAATATAATCAAAAATATAATGCGAAAACACGTAAAGGAAAATTTCTTACCAATAATTGAAATTGATTGATGCAAACTAGTCTTTAGGCATATGGAAACGCACTTGCAGATTATTTCATGAATTTGTTATTGTAGAAAAAAAAAATTTAAAAATGATATGATTTTTTTGGAAATAAAAATGATATGATTTGGATTTAAAATAAAACGGATGAAATGTATATCTTATTATGGGGTTGATTTTTTTCATGAATTTTTTCCTCTCATGAAAAATTTTTCCTTTGAATTACTGATTGCTTTTTTTTTTCCGTAATTTTCTCCTCTTATCCAATTTAGTGATTTGAATTAGGAAAAATTGTCGGGAAGAACTTTGCAATATTTTTGCTCACAGCACCCCCTCCTCAAAGTGACCGGATGTAGCAAGTAAAGGTTCGTTTTGTGACCTGTTTTCTACCTTACAGCTACTGCCTTCACCTTTCTCTTTGCTACCTCTATTTCTCCATTGTTAACCCAAACCTTAGGAGAGAAAATTAAAATCATCCATTCACTTTTTTTTTCCTCTTTTTTTTTACAAAAATGAATTCTCATTGTTATTCAGCATACAGTAGAGGGTCAAATTTGAATAAGAGTGTGAAATGTAAGCATGGATTTGTTGCAAGATTGACAATGATGAAAAAGGGTTTTCATGCTGGAAAATGGTTCTATTCATGTCCAAAATGACCTATAAGTATTTATTTATACTTTATTGTATACATCTATTGAATTTCATATTATAATTTGATGAGCATTTGTAATGGTAGGATGCCGATTGCAAATTTTTTTTGAGTGGGAAAGTGATGTGGTTTCCAAAGAAAATCAATTTGGAACATTGGATTGCTTAGATTGATTTGAACTTTCTTTCTCCTAAGGTTTAGATTAACAATGGAGAAGTGGAGTTAACAAAGAGGAAGATGAAGGTATTAAAACTTAATAATTCAAATATAAATTACAAATGAGAATTTGTATTTATCCCTTTGTCGATGACAAAATTAAACTTACAAACAATACTAAAATAGACTTGAAGATTGTTTTGTAACGACAACCGTTACTCGAAAGCTTAATACTTGTTGTAGGCGTGTGATCACCTTCCTTTTGATATTTCCCCCACAAAGGCACTTGGGTTGAACTTGAAAATTCACAATGAATACAAACAACACAACAAACTATTAGTACTTAAAGTATGTCACTTAATAACAATGTGTTTCAAAACTATAAGATTTGGAAGTTCTAAACAAGAGTTAATTACTCTTTTGAAAAGAACACAAGCAAATAAGAATAAAAGAGTAAGAATTCAGAAAAAGTATGTCACTTGCACTCAACACCAAGCTTATACTACAACAAGAGTATAGCTTAAGGGTCATGGCATAATAATCACCATTGATGATCAAATTGATGACTACACAATCAATATTATTAATCTGTGGCATTCATGAGCATTATTCACCAAAATATTCCTTTGTAACATCTGAATTAGAGTGAAATTAATATTGGAATCCTATGCAATCAATTCAAGGAATAAGAAATAATCCAACGGTCATTTCAGAAGCAAATGCCGAGTCGACGGTCTGCTCCACACCCAGGAAAGCCGACTCGGCTTTTCCTGCGGGACAAAATCAATTTTCCAGAACCTAAAGCTGAGGCCCAAACCAAGGAAAGTCGGGTCGGCTTTTAGTGCCAACTTGGTTTTCCGAAATTCGTTTTTGTCATATTCTTTGAACCCCTTTTGAACCTAGTATTTTAATACATATTGTCTCACTACTTTAGTAGTACTTAGTGATTATAAACTTAGGATTATTAGACACTAAATGTTCAACAAAAGGCAGCAGTTATAAGGTAGAAAACAGGTCACAAAATGGACCTTTACCTGATATACCCGGTCACTTTGAGAAGGGGGAGAAGGGGTTATTCACAGAAAAACGTTAAAAATATGGATTATTCCCCACAATTTTTCCTTTTAATTATTGATAATTAAAGGTAGGTTGAAGTAGTCATTAATATCTACGTTATAAAAATATATTTTATATAAGGTTAATGTAGTATATGTTATGGTTATTTTTCTAAAAATAATGTATCTTGTAGTTATTGATCACAAATTAAGCAATAAATAAAAAGCTAAACACAAATTTTTACTTGAGACCGTCTTTAATACCCTAGCATTCTTGGACACTTTGGAATATCAAACACAAGTGGTCCTCAGTTATTCTCGGAAACATCCAAAATACGTAAATTGTTGGAAAAAACGCTTTTTTTAGGGATTATCTCTTACATTTGTATTTTATTAAAAAAATATAAATTTAAAAAACACGCACTTATTATATTACGTCATCCTCTTTAGCAAATTATCCATAATTTTCATCTTTCTTCATCAAATCATCAATAACTTTTATCCTTATTGTTTATTTGTACATCAAACATTTATGGCTATCTTAGTATCTTCCTTCCTCTTCAAAACTTTCATCATTAAATTAAGAAAAAAAAATTATGTTATGTGTTAAGGTAATGTTTAGCTTAAACATTATTTGTCAAAAGCAAGAAGTCAAAGTCAAACGCTTGGCCATTCCCGTTGGTCAATTCATAGTCAAGGTTAGACTTCCCCTTTTCTACTGCAATGACTACCTTAGTAACCTCCAGACGGTTACCAACTGTTGTAATAACCTCCTATTTCTAAAAATAGAGACGGTTACCTTCCTAGTGCTAACTTCCTCCGGGAATAACCGCCCTGGGAGGATATATAAAAACAATGGGTGCTGATAACCACCCCCAAGCTCACATATTCATATCGAAACTCTGCCAAAATTCCTCTAGATCGTTTACCTCTGGCTACGCCACTTCCGTTGGTCGGTAACCACCACTAAACACCCTCATTTACTCTTTTCTAGTCGTTATTCACATACTTTTCCCCTATTCCGTTATCTGACTTGAGCGTCGGAGAGGGTTTCCGGGAAAACCCCCCGGGCAAGGCTAACTTGTTGTTGTGTAGGACAAACAAACCGCTTTCAGGAGGTGTCGCTTTCCAGCTTGACCGACGTTTGACCACCTTACAACATCTATTCCAGGTATCTCACGTGCCTTGCACACTTCTCTCGTTTCATACAACCGAAACAGTTTTTTCCGTCTGTGGGGACATCTCGAACAAAAAGTCATGGCTCCCAAAAAAGTTCAAACAAATACCGCAACCCTGCACAGTACAGACACAGATACGTCCGCGGGACAGGCCAACAATCAGGCCGTGACCCGCCACGATCTGGACATGCTGGCACAAAACCTCACTAATGCTTTTGCTGAACAACTCCGTGCGGCGATCAGCGCCAACACCGCTAATCCCAATCCGCAGGTGTTGGGCGATATGGCCGCCCAAATAGAAGATCTGAGGCGGAGAATAGACCCTACCAGTGAATCCCAAAGGAGGGACAACTCTCAAAGGGAGAACCCCCAAAGACGGGATAATTCCCAGAGGCAGGAGGATAGGGAGACAATGGTCTCCCGCTCCAGCCGCAGAAACTGGCAACGGAGGGAGAGATCCCGCCGTCAGAGAAGCTTGTCGTCCCAAGGTGAGTCAAAGCCGCAAACCCAGGATGCCAGAGATTATCTTAACGAGAAAAAATCCCAACGTCTTCAGGACACCCAATCTTTGATAGACAGAAAGAGGGAAGAACGGAAAACACAACAGTTCTCCGGATCCAGCCATCCACCCAGCACTGCACAACCGAATCGGGACCTCAGCCTCGGAGGCCCCGAGGATGCCCCGGTGCTGCTAAATTCCCCCCTGTCCGCTGAAATCTTGGCAACACCCAATCCCGCTAAGATTAAAATTCCCGCCATGAACTCCTTCGATGGCACAACTTGCCCCGAAGAGCACGTCGTGGCGTACAAAAATCTGATGCTGCTGTATACCACCAGTCAAGCCCTGCTGTGCAAGTTCTTCCCCATCACGCTGAGTGGTATTGCTCTTAACTGGTACACATCTCAACCAGCAGGATCAATACGCACCTTCGCGCAGTTGGAAGCCAAATTCATCAACCACTTTGTCGCTTCCAAAAGACAAGAGAAATCAAACTTCCACCTGCTAAGCATTGTGCAGCAGGAGGAAGAATCCGTGGCAACATATTTGAAGAAATTCCAGGAAGCTGTCCTGGAAGTAACTGACCTGGAGGACTCCGTGGCACTTAACGCCTTGATCAATGGAATGCGGACCCCCAAGTTAAAATTCCAGCTTGTGGAACACCAGGTAAAAAGCTATGCTGAGGCTATGAGGCAATGCCAAAGCTACGTCACGGCGTCTGAAATATGTCAGGCCCATGACACCAAAAAGAGAAAACACGACAAAGGTGGATCATCCCATCAACCTCAAAAGGTCCACCGAGAAGATCACCAGAACAGAAGGGATAGAGGCTATCCCCCGCGGCACCACGGACCACCTTCTGATATGGGTCCACCGCGGCAACGATAAGTATATGCTACAGAAGAGTCGAAGTCGCGGCACTTGAGAGACAGAGGAGAGGACTCCCGCTTTAACACCAACAGGCGGGATATCTTCTTCGCTGTTCAAGATGCCCTCCCGGCTCCTCCTCCTACTACTACTCCTGCTGACCGTCGCAACTACGACCTGTATTGCGACTACCATCGTGAATATGGCCACACTCTGGAGCAATGCCGAGAACTCAAACGTATATTGCACTAGATGGCCGAGGAAGGAAAGTTGAGCAGATTCCTGAAAAAGGACTACCCTTCCCGTGGTAACGAGAGATCATACCGCCCCAAAACCTAAACCTCGTAAAGAGGAAGAAAGAAAGGAAAGCTCCTCTGACACACGGGGGGTAGTCAATATGATCGTGGGAGGTTTTAACGAAGAATACCCAACAATCAGAGTTGTTAAGGACAGCGTTCATACTTTGCTAAAGGGCCCTCCGAAGGCGCCTTCAAATAGTCCTGTTATGAGGTTCGATTCTAACATCTCAGAACCCATTCAGCTGCCACATACAGACCCCCTGGTAGTGGCAATAAAAATTGGCCAAATGATGGTAAAGCGAGTCCTGGTAGATACAGGCAGTACGGCGGATCTCATCACCATGGACTGCTTAAAACAAATGAAGTTCGAGGAGAAACACTTGCAGCCCTTCGACAAGCCCCTCATTGGCTTTGGGAGAAACCGAGTTGTTCCCTTAGGCACAATCACCCTCCCGGTGCGAGTAGGCGAAAAGGATAAGTGCAGGACTCTGCCTATCCGCTTTACCGTGGTAGATCTTAATTTCCCCTACAACGCCATCATGGGACTGCCCCTCATCAACAACATCAAAGCAATCATATCACCCCATCAACTCTTGTTGCAGTTCGAACAGGATGATGGGAAAGTGGGAATTTTAAGGGGGGATTAGAAGGCGGCTCGTCTATGCCTCATTAATTGCTTGAAGCATGACGGTGCCCCTGGAGCACCCCCCAAAAGGAAAAGAGAAGAAGAAAATCAATCAGTTATGAGTGTTTACTTGGACAATCTCAATGTCCCGGAAAAACCTCAACCGGTGGAACAGTTTGAAGAAGTTCCAATGTTCGATGAAAAGAAAATCAAAGTAGGGAAGACCCTACCTGAAACCGTGAGAAAACAGATACTGGCGGTTATCGCTGAATTCCGGGACATCTTTGCTTTCACTGTGGAAGAGATGCCCGGTATACCGCCTGAAGTCATGTGTCACAAGCTTGACATTAAATCGGGCCACAAGCCTGTAAAACAAAAGCTGCGACATCAAGGCAAAGAAAGAATTGAAGCAGCCAAAGAAGAAGTCACAAAGTTATTAAAAGCAGGCTTTATAAAGGAGTGCCAATATTCTGAATGGCTATCCAATGTTGTGCTTGTCAAAAAACCAAATGGCAAATGGAGAATGTGTGTTGATTTCACTGATCTCAACAAAGCGTGCCCAAAGGACGATTATCCTCTGCCTAAGATTGATCGTCTTGTTGACTCCACTGCCGGACATGCCCTCCTCAGCTTCATGGATGCCAATGCAGGATATCACCAAATCCCCTTGGCACCAGAAGACCAACCTCATACGGCCTTCATCACAAACGCCGGCGTATTTTGTTACAAAGTCATGCCATTTGGACTAAAGAACGCCGGTGCAACATATCAAAGAATGGTGAACAAAGTCTTTAGTTCACAGATTGGGCGAAACTTAGAAGTTTACGTTGATGACATGATCACCAAGAGCAAAGAAGCCCAAGATCATGCTGCCGACCTCAGAGAAACCTTCCTAACCCTCCGTAACCATCAGATGCGCCTTAATCCTGACAAGTGCGTATTTGGAGTAACAGGGGGAAAGTGTCTTGGTTTTCTGGTGGATGAAAGGGGGATCGAAGCTAACCCCGATAAAATTCAGGCAATTCTGACAATGAGATCTCCCAAAACCGTAAAAGAAGTTCAAAAACTGACCGGATGTGTTGCTGCACTGGGAAGATTCATGTCGAAATCGGCGGACAAGTGCTCGCCCTTCTTCAGGACCCTCAAGCAAACCAAGTTTGAGTGGACCGAAGAGGCTGAAGCGGCATTTAATAATTTGAAGGCCTACCTTGCTTCTCTCCCAAAGTTAGTTTCCCCCATGGAGGGAGAAACCCTGATCTTGTACGTCTCTATATCTAAGTACTCCGTTTCAGGAGTCCTGTTAGCGGAAAGAGAAAGAAGCCAACTGCCGGTGTATTACATAAGTCACGCCTTCCGCGGCTCCGAGGGAAATTACAGCGAGGTTGAGAAAGTGCTGTTTGCAGTAATCATGGCAAGTAGGAAGTTGAAACCTTACTTCCAGTCCCATCAAATCCGAGTCAGAACTAATCAACCTCTCAAGAAAATCTTGGAAGGGAGAAATCAATCAAGCCGCATCTCTGATTGGGCTAACCAACTTGCCGACTATGGGATAGAATATGAACCCAGGACTTCCATCAAAGCACAAGCCTTGGCGGACTTCATCGCTGAAAGCACAGGGTCAGAGCCAGATAACTCTAATCAAGAATGGCAGTTATATGTGGACGGCTCTTCTACCAAAACAGCCAGCGGGGCGGGAATACTCATCATCTCCTCCGCCGGGGCTAGGTTAGAAAGAGCAGTAAGGTTCGAATTTGCTGCTTCCAACAATGAGGCGGAATATGAGGCCTTGATCATGCCCGCTGTTCCTCCACATCCTCCGCCACGGCCTTAGATAGGACTTCAGAATCCTTATCCAGTTCAGCTTTGAGGTTGGCCGTGGCTTCACCATGGCACTGGTTTGATAGCTCCAGAAGCTTGGCAAAATCTACGCCCATCTTCTGAGCCGCAAGCTTGAACTTCTCAACCTCAACCAGGGCCCCGGTGCACATCATTTCTTGGGACAAGGCGGTCAGCATAGGAACCACTTCCTCAGAGTCCAACCAGCGCCGAGCGATGTAGGATGTCCTCTCAGACCGCAGCTTGTACACCTTAGCCGCGTCAAGAACCCTTTCGAAGCGGTCCATGTCACTCATCACAGTTTTAATTACTTGCTCATTTTCTGAGACAAGTTTATCATGTTCTTCCAACATCCGAGCCACCTCTTGGCAGATTTTAGTAGATAGCCCGGATGCCTGCTCGAGTGAATGGCCGGCAACGTCTAGGTTTTCCTTGACCCGGCGTCTCCACTTCTCAGCTAGGGCCAAACGCTCTTTGAGTTCTTCGCACTTGGCCAGTTGCGCCTTCATCTCCGGGAGACCGGCCAGATCCATCTTGAGCCGCTCAATTTCAGCTAATTGAGCCTCGGCTTTGGCGGTCAGACGGTCGTTCTCCGCCGCGAGAGTACGCTGAACAACTAGCTCATACTCCACCCTTAACAGAGCCTGTAAATGAAACAAGTTAGAAAGATACCAAGCAGTGAAACACCAAACAAAGTGAGAAGACTTACATCTGCGGCGAAGGCACGGGCTTGTTCTGCCCGCTCAACTGGGGAAATAGAGTTCAGATACTCCATGTCCCTTTCGCTAACCAAATTTCTGGAAGCGCGGTTGATACGAGCAGTTAGATCAGATCGATCTAACTCCACAAACGCTACATCGTCCCGGTGTGGACGGATGCGGCGCTGATACACCTTCTCATAAGAGTAGGGCGGTGTCCCGCCCGACTCTGCCACTTGCTTGCCTTTTTCTTCAGCAGTTGGCTTAGTCTTAAGACGAGACGAACCACCCTCCTTTTGTGTAGCCGCCGGCCTCTTCTCAGCCAGAGGCACGGCGCTTTCTGCTGTCTCGGACTCCGGGGGGGACGAATCCGAACTAGAATCATCCTCGACCTCCACAGGGTCGACGGGCCGGACAGGCGGGGCAGATTTCGCCTTCTTCTTCGCCATGGTCGGAGGAGACATGGCTTTCCTTTTGGCCGTTGTCTTCTTCCTCCTCACCGCGGGCTCACCCCGCTCAACGTTGGACGGTACCGGAGCATCTTTCCTTTTCTCAAGGAGAGAGCGGGCTTCCGGCTCCGTCGGGGCCGCGTCAACCCCCGCCATGTTTGTGGTGCCGTTCTGCATCCAAACACGATGTTAGATGAAATCTAAGACATGAAAAGATAAAGTAAAAGAAATTACCTTTGGCGGGTTAGGTAGAGGCGTAGGATCCGCAGCCCTAGTGGCCCGGTTGTGCGTCATCGCCATGAGATTGAATTTTCCCATCAGATTTTTGTAATGTCTCTCGAGTTCTTCCCGAGCTACGCCTGCACGGAAGAGCAGTCAGAAACTTGTTGAATAAATCAACGAAACACTGCGAAACCGACACTTACGCTTGTGTATTTTCAAGCTTATTTCAAAGGCAGAAAGTAATATCTCTATATTCAGATGCCGTTTCCGGGGGATCCAGTTGTTCTGTACATGTTCTGGTTTTCTCCCCTGAACCACGGTCATCCTCGCGTACTCTATAATCACCGCCTCATCTAATGTACATTGCGGGACGTTGTTGTTAAACTTGTTTATTTTGGGTTTTATGTCAAAAGTGGTCTTGAAGTTCCACGGCTCGGAACTGTACAGAAATGCGAATTTAGTCCGGTAACCCTTCTGATTATCCGGGAGTTCCCCAACTAACTTATAACCCCTCCTATGGGCGAGGGTGATCCAACCCGCTCCATGTTCTTCAGACGAACAGAGCCTCGCGCGAAAAATATACCTAAACGCTGTGAGTGTGGGTTTTACCTTCAAAACCTTGCACACCATCAAAAATGTCGTGACACAGCCCCAGGCGTTAGGGTATACTTCGGCCACGGTCACGTTTAATAGCTTCAGCAAATCCCTAATAAATGGATGCAAGGGAAATCTTAAACCCAGCTCAAAAGCCGGCATATATACAGCTATACAGTTAGGTGGAGGAAACCTAACGGTATCTAGATTAGCCGGTCTTATTATGTTAATATTATCCGGTAGGGCCCACTTCTCCGCCAGAGCCTCCCTGTTATTATCCAACTGGTTCCTGGTCTTTGCATCTATAAAATAATTCAAAGGACCCCCATTCTTGATGTAAAAAGGCGGAGGTGTCGGGGCACCGCTTTTCCGACCAGAAAAGTCTTTGCTTTGCTCCATGTTAGTATCTACAATCAAGAATCCGTCTAATTCAGGGTTTATTTTTGTAAGATAATGGGGAGGGAAAGCTACGTCTACTTCCCACGGGGCAGGATATTTTATTTCAGGCGGGTAAAAGGGATGAACTGAAGATTCACTCCTACTCCTTATGGGCGAAAAAATCCGGGTTATAAAAACAGAGGTAGACCAATCCGAATTATCATCTCCTACTGCTCTACTCCCGCCAGAGGTCCCCTCACGGTTAGCCGGTGTCACGGGAACAGTCAAATTAGCTTGGTTATCATCCATACTCCGGGAAAAACAAAAAAGTTATACAAATTTTATGGGAATAGATCACGAATAAATACATATAATGTTCAAACATGAAGATCAAAGCAGTTCATCAAGAACACATTGAAGATGTTCTTGAATTCATTCAAGAACCCCAAGAACAGATTGAAGATCAGGAAATAAATGAAGATCTTCAAACAAAATCAATCAAGAAAGCAGAATTCAATTGAAAGATTTGAGGGAAAACTAAAATACCTTGTTTGTGTTCTTGAAGATATCAGAAAATTGGAGATGAGTTTTTGTCAGAGCTTCTCTCACTAGAATTCTCTCTCTGGACGAATATTATCAACAGTTGAATCAATGAAGTAATAACTTTGACCAAGACTTTTTGCTATTTATAAGGTCAATAAACGCCCAACCACCAAAAGTCTATTCATGTCAGAAATTTTCCCCGGAAGATTATGGCGTTCATTCTCCGTTGTCCGCCTCACAAGAAGGAATGTGACTCGGACCCCTTTTTTTAGCCCAAGAGGTGATCTTGGGGCTAAAAATTCTAAGTATTTTCTCCGTTGTCCGCCTCACAAGAAGGAATGTGACTCGGACCCCTTTTTTTAGCCCAAGAGGTGATCTTGGGGCTAAAAATTCTAAGTATTTTCTCCGTTGTCCGCCTCACAAGAAGGAATGTGACTCGGACCCCTTTTTAGCCCAAGAGGTGATCTTGGGGCTAAAAATTCTAAGTATTTTCTCCGTTGTCCGCCTCACAAGAAGGAATGTGACTCGGACCCCTTTTTTAGCCCAAGAGGTGATCTTGGGGCTAAAAATTCTAAGTATTTTCTCCGTTGTCCGCCTCACAAGAAGGAATGTGACTCGGACCCCTTTTTTAGCCCAAGAGGTGATCTTGGGGCTAAAAATTCTAAGTATTTTCCCGTTGTCCGCCTCACAAGAAGGAATGTGACTCGGACCCCTTTTTTAGCCCAAGAGGTGATCTTGGGGCTAAAAATTCTAAGTATTTTCTCCGTTGTCCGCCTCACAAGAAGGAATGTGAATCGGACCCCTTTTTAGCCCAAGAGGTGATCTTGGGGCTAAAAATTCTAAGTATTTTCTCCGTTGTCCGCCTCACAAGAAGGAATGTGACTCGGACCCTTTTTGTTTAGCCCAAGAGGTGATCTTGGGGCTAAAAATTCCAAGTATTGTTCCATTTTCAGTCCTTTGTCCGTGGCACCGTCGCCATAGAAGGAATCCCATTCGGACCCTGTTTTGGTCCCTTGCTGATCAGAACTCTCAAGAAAATCCGTGGCACCGCAGCTGCAGTTCATATTTCATTCGGACCCCGATTTTAACATACCTTGGGGCTCACTCATAAGGCTATGTGTCGCGGTACCACGGTACCACGGTATCACTGCCAAATCCATAATTCCGCATGAAGAACCATGTTGCGAGTCGATATCATCTTACATCCCCCTTCATGTGTGGGGCTAAATGTTAAGGTAATGTTTAGCTTAAACATTATTTGTCAAAAGCAAGAAGTCAAAGTCAAACGCTTGGCCATTCCCGTTGGTCAATTCATAGTCAAGGTTAGACTTCCCCTTTTCTACTGCAATGACTACCTTAGTAACCTCCAGACGGTTACCAACTGTTGTAATAACCTCCTATTTCTAAAAATAGAGACGGTTACCTTCCTAGTGCTAACTTCCTCCGGGAATAACCGCCCTGGGAGGATATATAAAAACAATGGGTGCTGATAACCACCCCCAAGCTCACATATTCATATCGAAACTCTGCCAAAATTCCTCTAGATCGTTTACCTCTGGCTACGCCACTTCCGTTGGTCGGTAACCACCACTAAACACCCTCATTTACTCTTTTCTAGTCGTTATTCACATACTTTTCCCCTATTCCGTTATCTGACTTGAGCGTCGGAGAGGGTTTCCGGGAAAACCCCCCGGGCAAGGCTAACTTGTTGTTGTGTAGGACAAACAAACCGCTTTCAGGAGGTGTCGCTTCCCAGCTTGACCGACGTTTGACCACCTTACAACATCTATTCCAGGTATCTCACGTGCCTTGCACACTTCTCTCGTTTCATACAACCGAAACATTATGATTCAATTGCAGTTTTATTTTTAAGATCTAAATTGAATTATGTTTCGACTAACATTCTTGATTTTTTGTTTGTTCAATATGGTTGTTTTTATTTATTTATCTCCCAAATAGGTATTTCATTGGTTTTGTATTGGTATGCGTGGTAAGTGTATAATAGGTTAAGTGTTTAAAATACGTTTAGTAGATAATTTTAATACATAATAATATGTGAGTGAGTATTTAATACATATGGTGTAGGTGTGTAGTTTAATGTAAAGCAGGAGTTTTTAATATGTGAATTATGTATTTATGTAATGTAAAGTCAGAGTTTTTAATTTGTATAGTAGGTGTTTGTGATAAACAGTATAGGGTATGTTAAGTAATATTTTTTATATCTGAAGTAGATATCCACAATAGGTGTTTTATAGCATCATATTAGGAGCTTTTTTTGTTTCTTCTTTTTGCAAGATAATAAGTAGACATTTTAACTATATATAGTAGGTTTTCTATAGTATTAATTATTAAAGTAATAATTTTCAGATCTAAAAGTAGTTGTTTTTAAGATTATACAATTGGTACTTTAAGATAAATAAGTAGGTGTTTAAGATACAAGGTTACATAGTGTTTAAGATACAAGGTTACATAATATTTTTTTTTCATATTAAAACAACCCACTTTTATAGTTTTACTAGTATAGAAACTCGTGCAATGCACGAATTTGTTAGTGCGAAATATATATAAAAACAATTTTAAATAACAATGTAAGTACTGTATATTATCGTTCTTAAATTTACCAAATTCATGATATTTTAAATCAAAACATAATTACTGGTGTTAATTTTAATTATTTACCTGATAAATAACTTTTTTTTCATTCAATTGAACATATTAAATTCTAAGTTAACTAAATAGAATTGCTATAGCATATCATACAAATACTTTACCTGATTTAGCTTCAAACTTAAACAAAAACATTAGATTCTAAATTTGATAAATATTTTCATGCATCTTTAAAGCCTTGTTTGGATTGAGGAAAAATTAGGAAAAAGAAAAAAAAGGATTTGGAGGGATGAGAAATCTTTTGTTTGGTTAGAAAAAAGGGAGGGAGAGAATTTGGAGGGATTAAGTCCCTTCATTTTGTTAACATCCAAATCTCTCTATAAAAGGAAAGATTTGGAAGGATCCCTTCCTTTTCCTTTCCTTCCCTTTTCTTTCCTTTCTTTTCTCTCCTAATCTTCTATCCAAACATAGTGTAAATGATGACACTTGGAATTTTCTAAGACTTTTATAGTATTGTATGATATGATGCCTCTTTAAATGATTATGATATGATATGATAAAAATATCTTTTATAAAGCATCATAGTGACTACTTGCATATGTAAAATACTTAGTGTGAACTATTGTAATACATACGACATAGGAAGTATGGGTTTTCAATATGTGTAAATGATATTTGTAATATGTCAAATACAGCGTGTAATGATTTTTTTTAGCGTTACAATGGGTTAGGACGTCCTTTAAAGTGGGCATGTCAAACACATCAGGTTTGGGTCATATATAAACAGGTTAGAAAATCCTTGACCCAGACTCAGACCCAACCCATTTAGTTATTTGGGTCGAAAATCACAACCTTGACCCGACCCGCAACAGATCAGGTTGACCTGATTTTAACCTACTTAACTCGTTTATAATTTTTTTGTTTTCATTAGGTTTTTAATGTTGTTTAAATCTAATTTTTTTTACGCTTAAATTTTATATTTATGTTTTTTTGTTGTTTATTTTGTATTTACAATGAAAAATAAGAAAATATTAAATGAACTCAATTTAGCTTGTACTTATTGATTTAACTCGAAATTAACATATTTAATTAAATGGGTTATACAGGTTTTTTTTCAGGTTTAAAATTTTGACTTAAACCTAACCCATTTAATAAACATATCAGGTCGGATCGACTCATTTATTTAATTGGGTCAAAAGCAAGGTTATTAGAATCGAGATTCTACCTAGAATCGTTGAGGGAGTAGGATCGAAATCGGTAGAATTAGATCGTAAGATCGCGTGATCCTACAAATATGCATTAATGTGCTTTGGATTACTGATTGTCAATTATATTTCTTCTTTTTTTAAGTTTTATGGTGTAAATTAAAACTGTATTTGACTCATTTATTAAGTTTTGAAAACTAAAATATTTTTAATAATCATTTTTAAATGACAAATTAAGAAAAGCATGAATTTTATAAATGCATTGATATAATTATTTTAAATATATATTCATACCTAAGTGAAATATGTATTATATGAGAATATGTTACGATTGATACTACCCATATAGGATCGGATCATTGGATCGTAGAATCGTGTTATTATCCTACCATCTAAATTCTTGAGCTTAGTAGGATCGCACGATTTTACCACATTAAGATTCTACTTACGATTTGGATCGGTCGCCTATTTTTGAATCGTAAGATCGTAGAATTATAGATCAGAATCGGGATTCTGATAACTATGGTCAAAAGTCTCAACCCAATCCTACTTATTTCAGGTTAGGTTCAAATCGAGTTAGCAGGTCGGCTCAACTTTTACCAGCCCTACTTCAAAGAGATTGTCTCTCACAAGAGTTGTTGAGAATTGCTTAGTCAAGTTCATTTTTTCCAACTTATCCTAACCAAATCTCTATTGGCCATGAAATTCGATTGGTCCATGAAACGACATTGACCCTAGTCGTAATTCAAAGCGGGCTCTTAAATCTAATTCATAATTAAGCAATTGTTTGTATAAACTTTTGATCATGTAAGAACACAACAATCAATCCATATTCACAAGTTTAAATTTCTAAGCTCTTTGATCTTAATCTACACACTAGGACAACGCATATCATTTGGAATGCGTGTTGTCAAATGAAACCAGTCCTGCAACCACAAGGGAGTCGAAAGAATTAACCTGTGAAATAAATATGGCAGACCATCGACCTTGATGAAGTCCATCGTCTGTGGTGTAAGCATCGGACATTCTATCAAGCTCGCAAGAAATCCATGTTCAGACATGAGGGATTACAAGGAAATGGGCAATCCACCAGCTTTGCTGGTCCTCTGTTGAAGTACCAGTCACCTACAGCCTCGGCAATTGTCTTGGGAGGGCACAGGAGTATTCAAAATTAGTACGTTTGGTCGTTTAGATCATCAAATTTTAACGGAAGTCTCACAAGTTATTATGAATAAACAGTTAAGGAAATCAATTGACAAAAGAAAGCATTGATGAGATTAGAAGAGATCGCGGTCAAGTAATGACACATTTTACTATTTCGATGTTCAATCAGCTCTTCATTCAGTTCGGATTAGTTCATCATCATCATCACCACACCCAATGTCCCGCTCGAAAGCAAGTTCTGGGTGAGGGAAGGTGACGGGCAATCCATACCCGTACTTCCTTCACAAGGAGGACTAGAGGAATGCAGTAAATATTTATTCAATTCATTTTAGTCCAAGAAAGCAGGTTGTATAGATCGTTTGTTTTTTGGTATTAAATAATAGGAATAGTAATGAAAATTTAATAAATAATTTTGCTAGAAAAGTTACTTGACAAGGTTTATAGTCGTGTCCTATTTATCCTTTTTCTTCACAAAATTCATTCTTATCCATTACTGCTAGTGCAACAAATCAAATGGAGTCTTGGTAGCTTGCTTGTCATACCAAGACTCCATTTGATTTGTTGCAGCTAGGGAAGATGGTTTTAGGTGGTAATGGAAAATTGTGACATTTAAGAATGATCGTGACGTTTTTTATGATTTGAACTAATTAGAACACAAAAATCATACCACAAGGCCAGAGCAAAACCTTGATAACCATCACGAGATAAAATTCCGCATACCTTATTGTTCACTTTTGGAGAATTGAGCCCATGCCATGTTTCCATCCAAGTTTGACAATGGATAAAGCAAGAATTAATGAACACTCCCCTTTCCTTGCTCATGTCGAATTCATGAATTGCATTTAACAAGGAGTTCCGGAAACCTATCAACATTTATAGTAGAAGAAATTAAAAGGACTATTACAAAAATACTCAAAAAAGAAAACAAAACTAAAATTATACACGGCCAACAAAACATGCTTATCCGAGTACCAAAAAGGCCTCTTCGAACTAGCATGCAGTTAGGTTTGGATACTGATTTACCGAACATAAGCGCTAAATGTAAAACCTTTGAAAGATGCAATATTGAGAACAGTTAAAATGGAACGAAAACAATGTATTTGACAAATGGGGTATAAATATTCGCAGAAGAAACGGTTCAGTGGTGAAAATGAAACCCTTTCAATAGAAAGCATATTAACACTGACAGAATACAAATATTCAGCATAATACTTTAGAAATAAAGTGAATCAATTACAGCTTCTTTCAAAAGTGGTCAGAAGGACATATAGATTATAAGACTCACGGGTACTCTTAATTGACATTTCACTTTGAAAATAGGAAAAGGAAACCGTTACGCTCAAAGCAAATGTGATTAGAAGGACAGCAGTCTACTTTGAAAGACAGACAATATGGAAGAGTCTAGGTGCATCATATTCATGCATGAACCAGAAGAGGGTAATTTGCATAGGAAAGATAACCTGCTTCCCAATCCGGTAGCGACTGCATAATTTGATTAAGATGCACACAAGGAATAATTTTTGGTTGGTTTACCGTTTAGTGATGCAACAGGACATGCAACAGCTGTCGAACTGAGACAACCTACCTGATACAAGGACATCTAGCTTACCTGATATCATTAAAGAGTCACATCCATGGGTATAAAATATGCCATAGATTAAGAAAGGTAGGTCACTGATCCAAGCAACATAGGTTTAGCGGTTATAGATTTAACATACTTTTCATCAAGTTCGCCTCAATTTATCCAACACAAAGACTCCTCTTAGTTCAAACTTACTAATCATACAACAGGAATGCCAATTCCTTCTTCTCTTTCATAGTATTCTCTACTCTTTGTTCTTTTCTTCATTTCAATCATCTTCAAAAACCAGAACTTCAGATTAACCTTTTGGGATATACTACCAGTCTTCAAATGAAGAACTGTAAAGCTACGTATTCTATAAGCACTATTGCACCACGCATTAACAATAACAGATCTGCAATTTCAGGTATAATAGGGTAATATGTTGAATGAGAGTCGGGTCCTGCCTCACTGGCGGCAAGTACCATATTCCCAAGTGAAACTTGAGTTCGAATCTCCTCGACCCCCTCCCCCAGCCTACCCTGTAACCCAAAAAAATCCCGAATAACTTATTACTAAGATGTATCTCAGAGAAGAGACTGCTTGTTGAGATGAAAAAAATGAAACATTCCTATGACAAGGTTGCTATTAAAAAATTGTTTGATTTGTCAAAAACAAAAATAAATAAATAAAATAAAAAGAAGCTCTACCTTGTAATATATCCATTTGATGAGAATTACATTTCTGAATATTCAGTCGGCATCTTCGCCATTCACCAGAGACATCTGATGCAGTAGGTACCAAGACATGTTGTATCTGCAAACACTCGAACACGTTACCAGTGTTATTAAAGAAATACAGAGTGCATTATTGAATGAAAAATTCACCTGCCAAAAATCATATGCTGGGTTGACAAGGAATATTGGGGTCTTTATGCTTTGAATGATTTGTCGAGGGAAAAAGCACTGAAATGTCATACAGTAAATGATCGCAACGCGTCATTATCTCATATTAAAATCAGAAAAAAAAATAATAATAATAATAAAATAAATAAACATCAGTTAAAGCAACTGTAAGGGAAAACTTACCAAGGATGGATCCATTTTGTCAACACAATGTTTCGGCAAAGATTTGGATGCACCCTAACATAATAAGCGAAGAAATTCTTCAAGAATCAGCATACCAAGATTGAAGCTAATATACACCAATTTATATGTAATGGGACAATAGTAATACATTTTGAACGCATCAAGACTGCATTGTAAATGTTTCTGAGCTCCCCAAGATCTCTATAATAGGCTGTCACAGCCTCAAACCATCCTCAAAAGTGGTACACGACCATTATCATGATCTCTACCACATTTGAGATTTAATACCTTGAATGGAAGTCATTTCACAGAAATGATGCAAGTTATATTAACATGAAACCAAGCTCGATGCTCCTATGCGGTATAAGATCTCTCGATTGATGCTTTTGAAGCTTGATTAATCACTCTTCAAAAGTATGGAACTCATCAGATACCCACATAGTTGCAGAAAGTTTTTCTGTGTTTCAAATATATTTTCAGTGGATCACACACAACTAAATATCCACATCCATTCAAGAGTTCTGATATGTATTAAGAACAGGTACTGTGACATAACTAAAGAGTCTGACTAAGGCCAACTGCTAAAACAGATATTTTCTCTCTATTTCTTTTATTTTGTTTCTTTCCCTTTTTTTCCCTAAGTTTGCAGGGAGGGGATTTGCAGTGAATTATTCAGAAACCTGTGTAACTTTATTAAATAAAATAGGCTGACAATGCTTGTTCAAAGTTCTTTATTTATACTTCAAAAAGAATAATACTCGTTTCAAAGAAATGTGGAAAAGACAGCAAACACAATGAACGGGAAATCGTGGTATTGTTTGAAATTCAAATAAGATTAATGACAAACAAGTCTTACATGAAGATTAACAACATTTTTGTAGAACAATTGCATAGTGCGCCTTTTATTGATATCCTCCCTGAAACGTTAGCAGCACGGTAAGCTCACATCCATCCATACAACAATGGAAAAAAATTCTAAAGATTTAAATGATTTTTATACACTTATTGGTTTCTATTTTGAGCTACATTGTGGGTAAAGTTAAGCATTTTGAGTGTTAATTTTACAAGTATTTGTCACTATGGTCATTTTTGGTAATGTGTGTACTTTTGTGCCAAATCCAGTACTTCATGGGATTTGAATGGTTATTCTGTATATGGGTGTGATTAAAATTTATATTATGTAATTTGGGTGCTTATGGATGATAAATGAAGTTCTAAGAAGAGTTTCCACTTGCAAAAGTCATGCAGCAATCTGAAGTAAAGAGCAAAGAGTTCAGTCCTCTTGGATAATCGTGTGAGCACTAAGTGTATATATAAAAACAACACTTATCAGCCACATAACCAATCCCAAGAACCAAACATGCACAGATGTACAAAATAGACTTGACCCATCTATGACCCAACTTCAACTTTGGCATCGTATTATCCTAATATAAACAATTGAGTCCATATTACCAAATAATCTACAAGCATTTTTAATTTTTAGAGCCGAATAACCTTTTTACCAAGCAGAATTTGAACATAAAGAATAATACACTCTTAGGAACAGTGACACGCCAAATAGTTGATTCTCAATACCTCTATAAAATTCTAGAGTCAGCATACTTAGAAAACCCTACATTTGATTAAAGTTGCTTATTTGCAGTTCTACCAAACCCAACTATGAATATAGCATTTCACCAAACTATCCTGGATCATTTTTTATTTACACCTATTCATTTTTCAATTTATCAGTACGATATAATTCACTAAATTATCTCGGTTCAAATAAAATCATAATCCAAGGAACATTACAGAAGCTGTACACCCTAATTCTACAAGAAACATTGTACTTGTTCTGCAAGCAAAACAATATTCCTAAGTAAAAAAATGGAAACTTGCCATATTTCCTAGTATTCGAACGAAAGTCTTCACACTATAATTCTCAATCATGCAAACCAACATGAATCCTAGGTCATTAACCACTCTACGACACAAAAGTTATTAACAGATTCACCACTAAAAGCTCACATATAATGATATCAAATACCAAGTACAAACTCTAATCACCTACTTAAAGCAAGCCTCTACACTTACAACAATCAAAGTGAGCACAACCCAAGGATTGCAAAAATATCACATAATTGCTCAGGAGGCTTGGAAAACTAAGATGCCAAAATATCACCTACACATGAAATCTTTTTTAAAACATCTTTTGTGTAAGACACTAACATCACAAGATCCAAACCAAACTCAAGAAATTTGCCAAGGCATTCAGAATTGGAAAATAACATACTTCATACAATAAATCTGTCAATCAGATGTAATCAGTAACACTCAAGAAAAATGCATCATGACAACTAAAAGCCCTCTAGAATTGTTTACTAAAAATCAAGGAACTTGGATAAGCATACTCATCAAGAAAAAAGCTAGCATCAGCAAGACACTTCACAATCGCACTATTCGGCAACTTAGCCCGAAAGTCATCACAATGAATCATAGTAGCAAGCCCACCCGCAGAGCATCCTGAAAGAAGAGCCTGTGAGAATCAGAAGTAACAGTAAGAAACTATCATTTCTCAGTTTTCATTTTAAAGATTTGAGGATATGACTGAATGTTGTTTCAAAGTAAAATGATACTCCCACAGTTCCAAATTAGTTGTTACACATCAGATTAGTTTCCTTTAATAGTAAAGTTTTACCTATTTTTGAAACATAACCTATTATAAACAATCCAATCCTACTTCAATGCATTTACACCATGTATAATTTTTTTTGGAATGAAAAGATAAGAAACATTATTAATGAGATGAATCCATCAAAACAATGTCCGAGATCTATACTAGACTCGCATCATGCCAAACATTATAACAGATATTAGATGAGACCCAATGAGCAAGATAACGGGCGACTGCATTAGCTTCCCTAAAGTAAAAATTAAAGGGAAAACTATTAAAGCAAGCTTAAGTATTCGACCACAACCCCTTTCATGCCTTCTTGGTTGGCTTCAGGCATGTTGTTTTGATCTTTAAGAAGCTTCAACTAGTTTCTTCTTCTACTAGACACTTTGGAGTTTGGAGTGAAATTAAGCGGTGTTTTTGTCTCCATCTCTGAGGATAAAAGGGCGACATCGTAGCCATGCCTACGTCTCTTGTCTCTGCCTAATTTGTCTTATCTCCTTTTCTACATTGCGTAACTCCTCGAGAACTGTTAAGTTTGCTGCATTTGTATACTTTTTTTAATCTTTTCTTAAGCCAATAAAGTCTGTTTGTTGAACCCATATACAAATCTTTGTTCCACCTCTTGAACTGAGTTCCAGTGTCATCCACTATATGTCCTCGTGATCACCATGTTTGACTTTTGAGTTCACCCAACACTTCTCATCTTCGCTTCAAGCTATCACATTGGACCCTTTTGTCTTTGAACCGAAAAAGCTTATCATCATCTTTCACTACCAACCTATTCTCTTGCCATCCACTCTTGAGTCTAAGCACATTAGACCCATCCCAAATTACCCATCCCAAATTACGTTTTTAACGAGGCTATCATTAAAGATAATTCTCTATCCCTCGTTAGCAACAAACCTATCAAGCCTCACCTCTACGAACCCCTAAACTCTCTTGTTAAACCATGTGTATACACTATACACAACCCAAGGCACCAAGGTCCCTAAGACCATTTGAGTTAAGACTACTTCTATAATCATTCATGGAATCGAAATCACAAGTCGTACCTCCTCTTGTTTTGCTTCCTCGATTATTTCCTTGAAGTCTCCTCTATAATCATTCATGGAATCGAAATCACAAGTCGTTTCAGCTTGCTTTGAATTCTTTTAATCTCAAATGCATTACTCATTGTTTCACTGAGAATAAGCATCTCAGGGGAGTATTTCCGCACCAAGTCCGAGAGCAAATTAATCAATATTACAAATTTAATATGATACGAGAAACAAAAATGGAAACGAAAAACATTAATTTTAGAGTTTTAGAAACGTAGGAAACGTAAGTATAATTTTATTTTACAACAAAAAAATAAATGAGTAAAAGAAGGTAAGGTAAAAAATGACTAAAAAGATAACATAAGAAAAAAGACAAGAAAAGAAGAGAGGGGCTTTGTTATGATATATGGTTTTAGACTTGGAAAAACAACATAAGGAAATGTACTTTCAGAAACGTTCTAGAGTTTCAAAACGGAAGATTCCAAAATTGGATTCGGTGGGAACTGGGAAGTTTTCGCTTAATGATAACTATGGGGTTCATGGCCAACGGACTCCCAAGACCTCAAAAATTCTAGAAGATAATTGCATTCATTGACCACTACGAGCCAACTGTGTGGAACCTGCCACATTTTTAGTCGTTTGTGAGGTTGCATGGTCCACCTCCATGGGAATCATATGTTTCTTCGTACTTCCCTAGAGTCTATCTCCATGTCAATTGTCATGTTTGAATCTTTTTTTTTTCACTCAAAATAGGACCAACAATAGACCCATGAGAAAATGACTTTTTGCCTTGCAATTCTCTTCCATCTTATGCCGCTTGTCACCTCCGCATTGGTAGCCTCAACATCTTATCCCTCTTTTTTTTGAATAAGGAGATAACCTCTTCATACTTCTTATTATTGTGGCCAACAAAATCAATAATTCCACTAGCATCATCAATTGGTCTCGTCTCAAAACTCGTGCCAGAAGGGGGATCTTTAACTGTTGGATTAATGTTTACCCCCTCCCCTTTCTCGTGAAGGGTAGCATGAATCATTATTTTAGGATCATCTCCAGCCCCTTTCTCTTCAGACCTTGAATTAACATTAAGTTCTCGCAGATTCTTGTCTTCATTAGAGTTGTCAATAGACACACTGCTTAAAAGATTCAACGCACTCAATAGTTCGGGTAAAACTTGATCTTGTTCAACCTTCCCAACTTCCTTTTTCTTATTTTCCTTAATAGCCTCGTACTTTTCCAAGTTATAAATAATTTCTTAATACAGTTGCGAGACTCACCCTCTTCATTTTTTTGGGCCATTGTTGAGACCATGCTCTAATCTAGTGCAGTAGAAACAAACATTAGGAAGCATCTCTACCACATGAGTACCTTGCAAGTGGCTATTGCCCTCACCTTTAAGTTGACATCGAATTTTAGGGGTGCTCTCACATCGACCAAAATCCTAAATCACATCAATTTCGCCAACTCAAGGTAACTCTTTGTCTATTCAAAGAAATTTACCCACTTTTTCCCAAACATTTTTGCATTAACTTCATTACCTCTCCTTTTCAAAGGAATATCACAGAAACGAGTCCAAAGAGGAATGTGAAATAAATGCACATCCAAAAGCTTAAATGGTTGCATGCAGATCTCCAAATAAGAGGACACTTTTGTCAAAATGCCATAGTTGGCCCTCATAGATCAAAACCACAAGATAAAACTCAAAAAATAAATAAATAAATAAAAAATAAAAAAAGAAGGTGAAAAGCTTAGAAAAGAAGACAAACCCAACCTTTAGGCAGCTAGACTATTTCTTTGAGAGGAAACTTTAGAGAAACTTTGTGTTTGCATAATTAAATTAATGCAGAAGTTAAATTGTTCTCTTTTAAACCGTGTAAATTAATTATCAATATACATTTAATTCATCCAACCCTAAGTTTCGTTTTTGATTAACATAAAACCCTATATAGCAACTACTTTGACAAAGTAATAAAATTTGAGCAAAGGAAATAACATAGAAAATATGTGCCAAATTGAATCAAATTGAAAAAAATGTGTCTTAAAAGAGGTCAAATTTTAAGTGCTACATTGATGGAATATCAAGGCTACTAGAAATAGCAACATACTCGTAAAATTGCTCCACTTTTTTATGGTTGTACTTGACACATAGGAAAGAACAATTATAACTACCTTAGTAAGGATTAGGATGCTAGATAAATCTTAAAAAGTAAAAAGAGGATGTTTGACAAACATCCCACAAGAGGTAATATTTCACCGAGTGAAGGGAGATTGTTGGGAATTATTTTGTGTTAGCCTAATGCTCCTCATTTTATGTAATTTACCGATTGACATAGGATTTTATGTAATAATTCATGTACATGGAAAGTGTGTCGACTACAAAATCACAGAGGGAACATTACTTTGTAGTAAGTATTCAACGACCTTATGATCAACTCAATTGCTTTAACTACTCATACGCTTGTGACATAATTGTATAACATTATAAGACATTTTAGACGGAAACAGATAAAAGAACAGAAAATGAGAGGCAAAGATACAAGATTTGAGCTTTTTGTACTCTATACACCTCCACCTTCACAAATGAAGCCATACCCAGAAAACATCAAACACATAACCAACAAACTCTGACACAAAATATAGCAAACTCTAACGAAAACATATAGCTAACTAATAAACACCAGTGGAAAACAAAATATAATTCTTAAGGGATGGTTCAAGCCTTAATATCTGACTATCTTTCACCTTTGGTAGATGTTGACTAGTGAATCATAAGGTGCAGTGAAGATGATGGGCAATGACGGAGTTTTTGGAAGGTCCTTTCATAAATTAAATATTCTTTTATCTCATTTGGCAGTTTCAAACATCCTGCCCTCAATACACTAATCGTCTTTTACGAGCAAAAATGCAAGAGAAAAGGACTTGGATATGCATTCCACTAGCACAAGTCCAATTAATACAATGGTACACTATATAGAAGTTATTTTGGATGATAAGCAGGATTTAGAGATAGATTTTCCCTCAAAAAGTTCGCCACACAAAAAAATACATATATAAAGGTGAACACAAAAAATTTCAATACCTGTCGTGCGTCAGACATTCCCTTGGCTAGAAGTTCATCCATCAAGGCTTCCCAGATGA
This sequence comes from Amaranthus cruentus, assembly GCA_019425755.1. Lineage (NCBI taxonomy): Eukaryota > Viridiplantae > Streptophyta > Magnoliopsida > Caryophyllales > Amaranthaceae > Amaranthus > Amaranthus cruentus. The sequence continues at coordinate 16,045,733 of CM033462.1, read as the reverse complement.
GTTGACCTCTGAATAAAAGACGCGTTCCATTCTAAAGAATTTCATTCAAGAATATATGATTAGCTTAATGATCATTTTTTTCCAATGAATTATGGATATGATCATTTGGACTTACATAAAATTCACTTTCAGATTGCCCCGTCAAAGAAGAACCGTCACAGTAACGTATTTTTACTTTGTTCCAGTTGAAGAAGTCTAGAAGTCTCCCAAAAGGCCAAAACAGTTATTTCAGAAAAAAAAAAAAACTATTGGACAATACATTTGAAATTCAAAACAAATTTTTAACAAAGACAACAAGAAAGATTCGTTTGAGCCTATGTTACTCGGACTCGGATATGTATATAAGTTTCATACTCGGTTATTTTGAGAAAATTTTCTATACTTTTCACAATAATTGGAGTTTCTAGGAGCCATAGCAATGTCGGATAGTCAAGAATCTGGCACGGATACTTGAGGTGAAATCAAGAGTTTGAGTAACAGCTCATGGCTTTTCAAAACAAACAAAAGGTTACTCATAGAGCTAATGCTAAGAAATTTGTGATAAACAATACATGGAAGTAAAATTATAGGTAAAAAATTCCAAGGTAGCTTTGAATTTGAAGTTCATGTGCGTGCGTCATGAAATTATAGTTAGAAAAAGCTATCTATGACTTGTATAGAATATAGTCAACTTTATCTTCTTTTTGTCTACCTTTTCCCTCCTCATCCCTCCCGTTTTGTCCGCATTTTCTCTTTTCATTATTTTTGTTGCTTGATTTCTAATCTAATGTAGGACCACAAATAGTTTTAGATAATTTGTCATCATGAGCTACAATTTCTTAAAGTTCCTTTTTTGGCACTTGTATAATGAACTCATATACCGATATTTCATCCACTAGAGGAAAAAATTCGGTGAGTTCATTGACAAGTGTGGGTTAAGTTCAATGGGATGTCTAAAGGTTAGTTGATGCATTCTATCATAGCCAATTGTTCGAAAGTGAGATTGTAGTTTTATGGTTTATTGGTTGACGCTTGTGACGAAAATATATTCTTGGGGCACTAAGGAATTTTTTTTCTAACTTCATTTGAGAACGATTATTTGTGTGAAGAAAGAATGGTGTTTGAGAAATAAAGAATAATATATAAGTTTCATTCCAAATTTTTATGTAAGAACTAGTTCTTTTGAGTTTGTAAATGTAAATTGCAGTGAAATGAAGAAAAATAATAGGAAAAAAGGAATGAAAACAATTTGAGAAAATTAGACTTAAACAAAATTTGACTTCAAAATATAAGTTGAGGTAAAAGGTGATAAGATTTAGTTGATATTTGGACTTTCACAATGATCAGAAAAAAATACATTATGATTTTGGTTTTTCTAACTGCAGAACGTCAATATGAAATCAATAAGTAGTTACTCCAACAAATCTCTATATGCAGTAAACAATAACTCCTTGAAACTGGGTTTTCTGGTAAACAATTACTCTAAGAAACTCAAGTTTATAAGATTTGATCTATCAATGATTCATGTCAATCTATTGCGTCATTATGGAATGAATTGCAATAGTCGTGAACTCGTGATGTTATGAAAAGAAAGAAAAGATGAATAGAGAGGAAAATGGTGAAGTTAAATCATTTAATTGTACAATTGTATATGAAAAAAATCACAAGTTTTACAGAGGCCAAAATGAGTTGTAAACTCAATAATTTTCTATTTCAGTTCTTGGATAAAACTAGTTAAAAGTTTAAACTTTTGTGAAGAATTGCATACAGAAAATTTGATGTCTTTCCTCTAATTAATACCCTTAATCAATGAAATCCTCAATGACATCTGGTAGCACAGCATCCCTTGGACTCAATGACATCACAGACTCACAGTCTCTTCGTTGGTTGTTTTCTCTTGTAGTTGGGTGTTTAGATGACGTTTACGATACTCTTGGCCCAATTTTTATAGCTAATGGACCCATGGAATGTGATCCACACTAAGAACTTACTTTAAAGTGAGGTTGAATTCATCCTTTTCCCAACATAAAGCATTTTATCCTTAAGTGTTCCTAGTTTCTTTTTAAATGTGTTTAGCGTGATCAGCCATTTTTGCTAAAAACACTATCCACACTCCATTGGTTACTACGGCTTGTTTCAAGCTCTTGTTTGACCATGTTTCTTTCTTCCTCAATCCAATATCTGTCACCCCTACTTCTTCAACCAAAACATAAACAAAACCAACCTCTATCATAACTATATGTGTATGTTTGCGCAATCTATCCAATTCACTTCACCTTCTCTTCCTCTCTTTCTCATTGGTTAGCAATAGCATCACCACACACCACACCAACAACCCCTCCTATATGTCCACCAAATCTACTAGCATTGATGCTCCCAAGACCATGTTTAAGGAAGTCTACTTTGTTCACAATCATTACTTAATATTTTTTTTCTTGGTTTTTTCTACCCTTAAATCTTTCATTTTTCCCCTTAATTTCGGAAAAGAGAGTGTGAAATATCTTATTTCCCTCTTTCACATCTTCAACATCATCAAATTCTTGCATTACTTTTAGTTGGTGAAAAGAGGTGTGATAAATTTGGGAACTTTTCGGCCATCTCAACCAACCCACTTGCATCCACAATGCAACGTATCATATCATCCGCATTGTAAAGGTTTTCAAATTTACCAAACCGATATTACCCGCATTGTGAAGGTGTATTTCATGGTTTAGGTCGCTGTTTGGCAGTTGGACAATAGCATAATCCTCGCAATAGCATCACTATATCCCTTATTGCATTTTAGCACTATGCTCGCACCCACCTACATTCTCCTCCTCCATTAGACCTTCTTCCATTTAATTTTTTTTTGTAAAAACAACCTTAGTAGGCTTGAAATCTCAGATTTAAGATCATTATGTCTTACATATTAATCTAATACTTCTCCGTACCACTTATTCTTCTCATTTCATTTGAGCCTATTGTTCCTAGTTGACTTCAAAATTATTCTACTTTCTCCGATTTGGGTCAAGGCATTTTCCGTTTAAGGTTGATAAGTTGGTAAATATTATGTTGATGTTTGCTTGAAACAAACCTTGATCATATTTCATCTTCGCAAGCGCCATTTCATTAATCCTCAAGAAAGTGCTATTCATATCCTCTCCAAATACTTTAGTTTTGAGGAGATGAGTTTCTAGAGACTCGTAATTTTTTGTACGATCATGGCCCCCAAAACAATGTCGCAACCAATACAAGAGATTTAGTTGAGTTGAGTTGGTCAAGGACAAGAGATTGGTTCCACCTATCAAGCTCTTTTTGCACAAGTAAAGTTTTGATGTGTTTGGATAAAAGATGGAAAACAAACATAATGAACTTCATTAAGTATGTGTAGGTCAACCCCAGAAAGCTAAAAAATCTGAGTGTATGACTTTGTTGATGTTGAATCATGTATTTATTTACATTATATTTGCTTTTAAACATAGTTACATGGAATGTTGAACGTAGCCATGTTCTGTGATCTGGAACATTTGTCCCCATCACCACGAACGTGACCCAAATCACTCAAGGGGATTCCTGGTGTAGAAGATCTATTTTAAAAGGTTTTTTAGCCTTCATTTACAAATTAAAGAAAAAAGAACGGAGGAAAAAACGAGATGAAACCTAAAAAACAAAAAAAAATCCACTCAAAAACATTTTCTTAGAGCAAAAAAATTACTTTAATTAGTTTTTACATAATGTATCTCGTACCCAATCATTCCAGATTCAATCTAGGTTGCGTTCCTTGTTCCTGTTCCTATTCCCCGTTCCAAACCGATAGTTGTTCCAAATAACAATGCTTCTAAAGTTATCATTAGTTGGCCTTTATTACACTCAACCAAAACACTAGACTAAAACAAACTTAGATTTTATCTTCAGACCCACACTAATAGCATTCTTGACTTGCCATTATTTGTTAGTAGGATAGTTAAGTTGGTTTAGTCATCCTTGTTTTGAGTTTGAGAATTTGGCAACACTTTTGAGATGGATGAAAAATTTTCCATTAAAAAGAAAATAAAATTCTGGCTTAATTAGATCATTAGAAGTAGGAAAATACATCTTTCTAACATTTCGTAAAATTACGCTCTCAAGACCTAGCTATAAGTACTCCTCTCAATTTGTCTCAATTTCATTGTTTGAGTTGAGAATTTATTTTTCTAGGAGGGAGAAAAAGGATAAAGAGATAAGTGGATGGCCCAAAGTGTGCCTAAAGTGTGCAAGAACATATTTATTTTGAGAGTTGAAACAATAGGGAATGAGTTGGGAACATAAAAAAAAGGCAAATATGGAAAAAAGATCGAAAACATATGAAGTAGATTGAAAGATTCAAAAAAATTCAACATGCAAGGTAAAAGGAAATCTTTGGAATAAATTAATACCAGGATTTTGTGCTGGATTATGACTCAGAATTCCAGAAAAATGAACTTGCTCCATGTGGTTTGACGACCCTAATGGTGTTGTTTTCCGTAGTGCACAAGTTACAACTGAATCACACCAACCTCCACCCTGAAAAAAGATAAAATGTTGCTATTCAAGAATTCAAGATAATTTTCCAACTATATATTATGAGGACTTGGTTGGAAAAACCAACACCTCCACCATATAAAATATAAGGAAGAGAGTCTAACCATAATTCTCTAGGGAATGGGTTTAAGATTATTCATTTCACCTCGAGTGGATAAATACCAAATCACAAAAGAACATCAACAAAGAGTGAATACAATCATTGATGCTATTGTCAAATATAACCATTCACCTAAGTAAACAGCAATAAAGAAAAATATAATTTTGTATAATAAATCTTATTAAGAGTAATCCAAAGGAAAATTCGGCAAATCTTGAAAATTGTACCAAAAACAAATCCCGTACGAAAGGACTTGTTAGGAGCAAGTTTTAAACACATCAAATGCTTAAAAAAGTGAGTAGAAACAAATATAATTAGCTCAAGTCTTCTCCACATTTTCAATTTGTCTACGTAATGGTGTAATGAACTGAAAAACATATGATAAAATCAAATTGTTTATATTCATCAAGAACTAACAAGTTTCATCCCATTCCATAACCCCAACCATTTAGTGGCTCCCACCCATGGTGGGGTTTGGGATGTTCGGATGTAAGCAACCTTACCCTTGTTAATGATAAAACAAACAAAAATCACGCTTCCAATTGACCTATGATAGAAAATGTCATGTGGAATTTCACATAAATAAGAAATGCACATGATTTAATAAGTCATTTCACTTTAATCCATTATAATATGAAACTAAAGAACTATTAATCAATTAATAAGTATTTAGGATAAATTTTCTAGCACAAGCAAGGTGAAAACCAGATATTATCATAATTGATAATACCTCAATTCACACATATTAAGTTGCAAGAACTCTATATCATTCATTAACAGATACTCAATACAATAAGTAACAGAGCCTGAACTACAATGAAGAAAACAATGATCATCAAAATTTTTTGAGTTAAATGTTTCCATGTTTGGAAAAGAAGCAAGGGTAACCATACTAGAAATTTAAAATCTATCAGGATGAATTGCCAAGTAAAAAATGTTTGCCCTTAACTAACTAGCGGAAGATTGAAATATAACAAGACAAAAGACACTAAGCTTTGTTTGATACTCGGTCTTAAATGGTGACAATCGAAAAAAGTTTAACACTTTGTTCGCATTGAAGGAATCGGAAAGAAAGGGGAGATATTTGAAGGAATATATTATATAATTTCTCATACTTAAGTACCGATTGGAGGGAAGGGATTTGAAAGGCAGTTAGTCTCCAAGTTTTCTTAATAACAAAATCTCTCCAAAGGTGAAAGGATTAGTAAGGAAAATGACTTCTTATTCTCCTTTCACTTCCTTCCTAAACAAACAACAGGTACTTCCCATAGAATTCCCTTCCTTTCGCCTCCCTCCCTTCCCTGCCTTTCATTTCCCTCCTAGATTCTTATTCCAAATAATCCTCCATCCTTGATAGTTTGCCCCATTGTTAGATGGCATGAGATTGAGAAGTTAGGCATGATGGTTTATAGTGAGGTATTATGAAGGAATAAGAGAGTAAAAATAATTATGGTCATATAAAAATTAAAATTCAGTAAATTCATAAAGACGCACTAAAATCGAAAACGGGCAAATTTATATTCTCGTGATTTGGAACATTTATTTTTCACTATATTCACATACCACATAATATTACTCCCATAGTAATAATGGATGAAAATAATTTTAGTACAACATGATTAGAATAGGATAAGCATGATCAAAGACTATCAATTGATTTTCCGGGCTAAATAACATTAGGTTTTCGTTATTATTGTTATTATTAACACCATTTAAGTAGTACAAAACAAATGGACACTAAAAAGTTCAAGTTGCGCACATTAAAGGGTATGCGGTCATCTATGATCTAACCTCAATGTGAAGAACCCAGTTGTTAGATCCCGATCCAAAACCCTGACGAAAATGGTATCCTGGCAAACTCCCATCCAAGCAAACTGCATTAATCAACCAAAAAAAAGGAAATTATCCAAAGTTCAACACATATACTAATTTTACAGAAACTAAGAAAAAAACGAAGAAACGAAATACTAACATGCCCCCCTATGTTTAGCATTGCTAAGGAGAGTCAAAGGGACATAATCTGAATGGGGGTTAAGAGTGAAGTCAGGAGCATTGTTATCAGGGGAATTATTGAAAAGAAAAGAGTAAGAGAAAAAGATGAGTGCTAGGCCAACAGCAGCAGTGATGAGATCCTTCTTGCTTAATTTTCTCCACCAAAAAAGGATTGATAGTCTTGAAATTGCCATTAATTGGAGGATTTATGAAGCATCAAATAGTGAAATGCCCACAAATTTGAAATGTTTGAAATCTTTGAATTGTATTTTGTTAGTAGTGCAAAACAGTCGAAATCTAATAAGAGGGAGTATCTGTTTTGCGCTCAGCTACGATTTATGAGATGCGACTGATGGGAGGATTTACAGTCGATTCGGAGGACCGAGGGGCATGGCGGTGAAGCCGGAAATAAGGTGGTAGGCGGTGGCCGCCGCAGAAATAGTATTTCATAAAGTTCTACTTCGATGATTGTTTTTCTTTTTGTTTTGAATCTATTTGTCAAAATCATATCCTGATTATAGAAAACTATAATCAGGGACCGGGAAGAGAAGAGCGACGGCAACTCATACCCATAGAAAAGAGTGCGATCAAAGAGAGCGAAACCTGCAATTTACAAATAGCATTAGTAAAATACGTACGGTACAAATAACAAAAAATGAAGATAAAAGTAAAGAAGTAGAAAAGAGCTATAAATAAAGGCAATGAACAGTAACAAACGCAAGGTAAAAGGGTCTGGTTTAGTTATCTAGGACTTGGATAAGGCGCTGCCACCTACCCCTATGATCAGGTCCTTGGAGAGGTGGAGTTCATGCATGTCACTTTTAATTCGTTCCTTCCACGTTCTCCTTAGTCTTCCTCGGCTTTTTTTGCCCTCCACTATAATATGTTTTAAAAAAGAAAATTTGACATCAATTATCTCACTTATTGTTTATTTGATGTGAATAATTTTTATTACTAGTATTGATTAATAATAAATAATTTAATCTTTATAAGTTTCAAAAAAAATAATGATTCAATCTTTATATATATTTTTGCTACAGCATCTCTTATTACATTTTAATCGGTTGTTAATATCTTAGCCGTTACATTCACTTCTTCTTCCATATGTTTTTTGTTGGTGTTCACCTGCTCTTCTGTAGTGGTAGGTTCATACAATAACGGGTAAAAATGTGATAGAGTGTTGTCAGGAAAAAAAAAACAAAACAAAAAAAAACAAAAACAATAAAAAAAAATTACAAAGGTTAGATTATTTAAATATAATCAACAATAGTAATTATTCATAGTATATGGACAATGAGTGGAATTATTCAGAATAATTTTTCCTCAAATTTTTAACTATTATGTTATTTTATTTTTTTCGAATCAAAAAAAAATTTGAAAAAGCACTAAAATCGTGGCAATTTACGAACTTTATTACATCTTGATATAAGATAACATGCTAGAGTTTGAATTTCAATTTTTTGTGGTTGCAGTTTGAACTCTAGTAGATTATCTTATTTCAAGTTTATCAAATTGTGTTGAGTTGGTTGTATTGCTAATGTTTTTTTTTTTCATGGTTGTAGTTTGTATAAATAAAAGAATTTTGTGTGTGTGATTTTGAAAAAACTCAAACTTAAAAGGTGTTTTTGACAAAAATGTATTTAATATTTTTACCATGGTGTCTTTACTTATTTAGTAGTTAAAAAATGAGCAAAAATGGCTTATTAGGAGCTTGTATAGGGGCATGATTCATTTATAATTTGTCATATTTTAGAGATGAATGAATTTATCCTCTATTTGGTTCATATTGATTGCATTTAATCCCTTAAATTTCACTGTCTTATGTGTTTTGTTCGTTTTTCAGGTTTTTCCTTTGTAGTGACATTATGGGCATGCTTGTATTGGGTGTAAATATTTAAGGGGGGAAATATAGTCAAACTAATGGAATGAAAGCAAATAGAGATGCATTTTAAGTAGTTGAGATAGCTGTGAAAAAGGTAAAATGAGCATGAAATAAAAATAATTAAGGAAAAAGAAGATGATTTCTCCTATTATGGAGGTAATACATCCCCCACCCTCCCCTAGGATAAACATTTACCTCACAAAATTGAGAGCTCATTTCATTTTTCATTACTTTGCAACCATTCTGCTACCTTTACAACAATTAAATTTCACTAGTTTATCATTTATCACCTTCATTTTCTTATTTTGACTTTTTTTACTCCCTTAAATATTTACACCCAATACAAGCATGCTCTATATGTAAAGTGATACTTGAGTTGAGGGGGTTCCTTCGATCGTACCTTATTGTGATGAGTGTATTGGTCTGTCTTCTTTCCTATGCTCCTCAAACCTTGCTTGGGTGGGACTTATGGGGGTGAAGATATGTGCTTTTTAGACATAGTGAACGTTTTGTCCTAAATTCCCCTATATTGAGTTCAATTTATATTTTTTTGTTGTTGTTGCAATTAGATTAGTTTCAATCTCAACTTCTCAATCTCAGTTAGTTTAGAATTTAAATCAGTTCGATGGTAATAACCTCTTTGTTGCTTCGACTCTACTTGTCCAATGATACTTTGATAAATATTGTTATCTTATTCTTTTAATAGTTGCAACGATTCTTGTCATGATCCAAACTCTTATACAGCTCAACTCGAAGTCCAATTGCAGATATGCTGACTTGAATCCGACAAATAAAAAACGGATCCAATAAGTAATTATAATGTCCCAAAATGAACACAAACCAGTCTAAACCAAAGATTATTTGATTCAACATCAAAGAGAAGTTATAGTAGACCTAATAAAACATGAAAAGATCAATTAGGAATGATATAAGCGAGTTACACCTTTATGAGGACTTGGTTAAGGATAAAACTAGTTTAAGACGCCTAATTCACGTTTTAGACCATTGAGAGTTATCTTTATATTGATTATTGGTTATGCTTTTATGATAGTTATTTATACTTCTCTTGTTGTTATTGGTCTTTAAACTTGTCTCACCTTGCTTTGTCTCGCACAATTTGTTTTGCCTATGATAGATGTGTTCTAGGTCTTTTGTTCTCGCTGACTGCAACCTCGTTAGCTCATGTTATAAAGGGTATGGTTGTATGCAAGTTTACTCTCTAAAGTTGCACTAAAGAAATAAAATGAAGGCAAAGTGCTAGGCTTAAACGAATAAAGGAAATAGAAGAAGTTTTGGAGTGAATAATAAAAAAGATTATTGTCAATTCAATGAAATAAAGAAGCGAATATCAAAGCAAATGGAGGTTAGAGAATGATGATAGAAATCGATGGAAGAAAGGACTTAGAAGTTCAATTAGATGAGATTGTAAGTGCTCAAATTCGATAAAGAAAACACCACAAATTAAATCAAGTAGTAGGAGAATGGGATGGAATCAAAGGATAGTTAGGTCACTTTAAATGTAAAAGATACAGATACACCACCCTTAATCTTAAATGCTCCTCAGAACACATACAAGATCCTAACCGTTGTAAAGCAAATGAAGTTCCAAGATTAGATTCTAATCCAAGAATTCTTTTGTGGCAAAGGCTTTGAACAAATTTCGGAATTCATAAGTCAATCAACAATCTCATATGAATTTCATGTTAAGCTATTTATAAACGATTAAAACATAAAACTAATTCTAGAATTTTCTAAACCTAGCACACAATCAACACTAATGTATTGCATTATTAATTTTTGGTTGGATGTTCAAGAAAACTAATAGTCTTGCTGCTGAAATGTTACCCTAGTATTTAACCCAAATGAAAGTTAGTTGGAGCTCATTCCTTACCCTAAAAGGCTAAGTTGAGTGAAGGTAGGAACACTAACTTAAGAAAGCTCTTAGTCCAACTCCAACTATATATATAGTCTCTTTTTGGCCAAATATGTGTATAAGCCCTCAATTCACTTCTTGCAACTAGTAGTAATAGCTTATAGGTCAATCACATTAAGATGTCTAATCAATAAATAAGATCCGAACTTGATTCATAAATGACCGAACCTAGTCAACATTTTAGCTCTGTTCATTAAACACGTGGATCGAACTAATGCCAACCTAATCGGTGATAGAATCAAACCCTAGCCCAAACCACAACTAAATTTATACCGAGCATTAGTAATGTGCAAAATCAAAAAGCAAATTGATTTAAAGAGAATATTTTGAATCCCTCAAAACCATTATTGGTAATTGCAGAATTTGTATGAAGTTAGTAGAATAACCACTAAAGAACAGAAACCGAGCAGGTTCAGAGAAGAGATGCAGCCACTTTCAGTAGCTAGAGACTGCAATCTCCAACGACTATATTTCCCGTCTTCCACGAGCACAGAAGCTCCCACTACTGCCATTTTACTCCATGGAAGTAAGAATCTAATAAGCTTCAACTTGTTCAACGATGGAAGAAAGGGTTCTAAAAGATTCAAATCAATTGCGTCTTCTATTACTATGATGTCTTCTGGAGGAGAGGGAATCAGCTTTGATTCGCCGGTGAAGTCGCTTCGCCGACTGCTTGATTCCCCTGGACTCCATCAAGGCCCCGCTTGCTTCGATGCTCTCAGTGCTAAGCTCGTCCAAGATGCTGGTTTTGATTTTTGTTTCACTAGTGGTAATTTTATTTAATCTATTTCCTTCCAGTTTACTACTTCCACTGCTACTACTACTACCACTATATTGTTTCTCTTGTCGAAATAGAAGTATAGCACGAATTTTCCCCTAAAAGCATATATTGCTCGGAATTTTTGAATTTCATTTCAAATTTTGGCTTTGATTTTTCTCTTTTGGTTGCATTTTTCCTCAGTTGCCAAAGGAGTATTGGTGATGAACATCAATTGGTTATTTGTTGTGAGAATGTTGGTATTACCCAAATAAACTAATTTAGATAACTCCTCCGTCCCTATTAAGTGTAGGTGTATGTTTTTGGTTGGGTTTGGAAATGTATAAAACAAAAAGATTTAGAATGTGTGGATTCGTTGAGGAGGGAGATCAAGTTGGTGGATGAGAATAGGGGAAAAAGTGTTTGTAAAAAAGAAATGCAGCAGATTTAGTGGACGGGTTTATTGGCAAATGTAGCAAATTGAGAAGGATGGGGGTGTTAATATTAAATATAGAAGTATGTTTTTCTTTTTGGTGAAAAAAAATAAAAGTTGACAAAATGTTGAGGGTCTTCTGGTTGTTTTGAATGATGAACAATGATATGTTGCTTGCTGTTAACTATTGAACAATGAAGAGGGAAAAACCTGAATCGACAGGAGAAGGCAAAAAAAAGCTGGCATTATTCCAGGAAGTGAAAATGAAGGTTTGGGATAGAGGAAAATCCGTTTACATTGATATACAATGGGTTTCATTGAGGTCTATGGAGGGGATGAAGGTTAGAAGTCTGTTGATTGTCTATCATCTAATTCCCTGTTGCAAGTTTGGTTCAATATTTGGTTCAATTTATTGAAATATTGCAATATTTAATAAATAGTGTTCTCATATCCATATTGACAATTCATCTTTGAGTTGTTGAGAAATGATTTGAGAAGCATTGTGAGACTTACTGATGCTGTATCTCGGTGTTCAGGAGTAACCGAGTAAAAGGGGTCTTTATTTCACTTATTCTCTGTATATTATCTATAATTCTCTTATTCTAGGTGTAGAGGAGAATTCTCAAAGTCTAATTTATTTGCCTATGCCCTATATGACCTACTTGATGACATGGATTTCAAGTCATGTTTCTTTGATGATATTTTGTTACTTGTATGTGAATAAGGATCCGTATTACATTCATGCTTAAAACTTGTTTTGCCCACATGCGTAATCAGATTTTAACTATTTTTTGCTTTTTTTTTTTACTACTAATTCCATCCATCCTTCCTACTATTCTAGGGTTTTCAATTTCAGCTGCTAGATTGGGATTACCTGATGTGGGCCTTATATCCTATGGAGAAATGTTGGATCAAGGGCAAAAAATTACGGATGCTTTGTCAATACCAGTGATTGGTGATGGTGATAATGGATATGGTAATGCCATGAATGTGAAGAGAACTGTAAAAGGATACATCAAAGCTGGCTTTGCAGGAATCATTCTGGAGGACCAAGTTTGTATTGCTTTAGTTTCTGAATCTATTTTTAGATCCTCGCGTTAAATACGATTTTATAAGATTGTCACTTCATATCTCACCAATTTCTCTGAAATAAAGTATGCTTTCTTTTTTATTAATTTTTATATTTTGCCCTTATCATTCCTACTATTAATCTGTAATCTTTTTTTTTTTATCTGCAAATTTTGGGTTATAGTTGTGAAATGATAAATTACATAAAGATTTACATTTGATGTGTTCCCCTACAAGATACTTTAATTGGTAAAAGAAGAAATACCTGTATCTGCATTTTCTTACAGTTTAAACAAGTTTGCCATTACTTGAAACCTGGAATTTTCTGTAGTATCAGTCTAAAGAACTTCAATAGCCTATGAATTTTCTATTTCAATCTTAATTAGGTATCTCCGAAAGCTTGTGGTCACACTAAAGGCCGGAAAGTCACCTCCATTGATGAAGCAGTAATGCGAATTAAAGCAGCTATAGATGCCCGAAGAGAAAGTGGTTCAGATATTGTCATTGTGGCAAGGACAGACTCTCGTCAAGCTGTGTCTTATGAAGAATCATTACGTAGATCTCAGGCCTTTGCTGATGCAGGAGCTGATGTTCTGTTTATAGATGCGTTAGCTTCAAGAGATGAGATGAAGGGCTTCTGTGGAATTTCCCCGTCAGTTCCTAAAATGGTGAGAAATTTTTGTTTTTTTGGTAATAAATAAGTCTTAATAATGATCAGCAACATTTGAGTTTTGAGTGAGGCGTGTGAACAGATTTTGTTAATTTTCTAGTCCTACTGATTTTTTATTTGACTAAATAATTTATGACTGATCTCTCTGATTAAGAAGGTTTCACTAATTCTCTAGTGTTTCCTGTAAGTGGAGTACTAGATTTTGTATCGATTGAAACTGATTTATTGATTAACGTTGATTCTGCTAATTGAAAGTAATTTCTACCGTTTAAAACCTTTTTTTTATATTTTTTATCTGAATATTATTTTTCTACAGTGAAAAGAGCATGGTTATAGTCACTACAATTGATAATCCTTTTGTTTTTTTACTTATAACATTGGACAATTGGCACTTTTTACATACTTTACTTCAACAGTTTGAAACATTTTTTAAATATTAAACTCACTCCGTCCCTTTTTGTTTATTTTTGATTTCTGTTACCACACATATCAAGGAAATGAGTTGTTGAGATCTAATTTTTATCTAGTGGATTAAAGGGTAAAAAGAGATATTTAGAAGGTGATGAAGTAAATAATGAGAGTTGGTAAAACCAAAATTTGTAGTAGTGGGAATATAAAAAGGGGTATAGTAGATAGGAGTTTCAATAAAGACCAGAAAAAGGATTGACAAAAACAGAAACAAGGATAAACAAAATGGGTTAGAAGAAGTATATAAAAGCAAATGTTAGTGTATAAGATGTTGAATGAATCTCAATCTATATGTTTTCAATATCAACTTTTTTTTTATCTTTTTTGTCTTAATTGTAAATCTGGATATAAATGATTAAAGCCTTGTCATAAAGCCTTGTCATCAACAAGAAGAAATTAAAAGTTGATTGGAATTTGAAGTTTAGAATTGAAAGAGATGGATATAACACGAATATAAACAGTTAGTTTTGTACTGACTAACTCTATGTCTGACTTCAAGCTGCCACAACATTATTGAATTGCCACAGAGGTAATGTGGTTCTAGATGATTTGAAGACGTGGCTTGGAGTTCGTTTACCGGATTCAGGAAATAAGCACACAACTCAAAACTTGCTCCTTCATCAACTTAATGTGTTTTTTAGTTTACAAAAGAAGGCTCTTCATACTAACCTACTTCATTTAGATTGATTACATTTATTTATATAATTTCAAAACAAGCTTAAACTAATCATAAACTAAGCAAAAATAAGCTTTAAGAAATGCAAAGTGTTTGAACGCTGAAAAGGTTGGCCTAAAGCTGATTTGTTGCTGCGGCTTCAGCCTCAAGCTATCTATTAGTACTTACTACTTACTATTAAAAAATTCCAAATCATCACTCTGTTCAAAAAGTTTCAGTTCGTATATTTTGTAATTGGAACTGTTACTTTAACATGTAACTGTAAGGTATATAATGTTTGTCTTGACTGTTCAATTTCCTTGTATGTGGTGATTACTCCTTTTTTATGGTATGGTAAAATTATCTTGTGGGAGTAGGATTTCCATTTGTTAAGTTGTAGAAGTAAGGCGGAGGTAAGAGGATCAAGTTTTCTTATTGAAGTGGACACATTTTGTTTGCTTATACTGTTATATTTCATGAACAATTGTATGCTAGTATGTCTTACTCTGTGCCTCTTCAATAGAATAGGGTTTTTCTTTTCACATGGTTGCTAGTGTTATTTGACACCCATTTATTATCTGAACTATTGTTCTTTCTTGAAGGCCAACATGCTAGAAGGAGGAGGAAAAACGCCTATACTCACTCCTATTGAACTTGAAGAAATTGGATACAAAATCGTTGCTTACCCTCTTTCTCTAATAGGGGTCTCAATTCAAGCAATGCAGGTAACTTGTCTCAAGTTCAAAGTTGACATTAATTGTTCACAACCTACATACTCACATGCACACAAATGGGGTTTTGATCGTGGTCTCATTTACAAGTACAATTTTAAAATGGATTTCATATCAATTTAAATTGTATCATGATTTTGGCGATATTTCGGTTGCGATATGCTCCAAATATTACAATCGTGATAGAGAAAGAGAGGGGATGCCGAGAGGAGAAAGAGAGGGAGATAGAGAAATGGAATGGAGAGTGCCACAAAGGAGAGAGAAAATGACCAAAAGAGAGAAAGACATGGGAAAGTGAAAAAGGTAGAAAGAAAGGGATCTAGGTGAGAGATGTCCATTGTTATGGAGTACTTGACAACTCATTTATTAGTAAGATGAAGATATATGGAGTATTTGCTACTCCTATTTCCTATGTCTATTCTAGTTTTAATATTTTCCATTTATAACCATAAAATAATTTCTTTTTCAAAAAAAATTAGTTATCTATTTTTGTGATTGAAAAAGCTAAAAAGATAGAAATAGATATAATTCAAATATCTGTTATTGATTGGTGAGTGCAAATTTGGATTTTGGACCTTTCTCAAACGAATCCTAGACTCTTCAAAATAAATGCATGATATGTCCACTCGAGTTTGACACATGTACTCAAGCCCCATACTGTAAAAACAAGGCCACATCGCATCGTGTAGATCACGTTGTAAAGGTTTTCAAAAAAAAAAATAAATCGATATTTCCCGCATTGTGAAGGTGTAAAATGTTGGCTATGTTGATCCACCCTCATTTATCAAAATCAATCTCCATCCATCATCCATTCATTCAAAAAAAGTTAGATGTGTTTTAGCTTTTATTTATTTTTTTTTTCAATTGTAATTTAATTTATGAACTTCTTGTTAATTAGGATGTTTTAGTTTGAGTGTTTTTATTTAATGTCTCGTATTTAAATTATAGTAGTTTAAGGATTTTAGTACCTAGGATTTTGTGCTGTAAAATCAGGAACTAAGTTGCTAGAGGTGTCCAACATCAGCCAAGTACACAGTTGCATCAAAGAATTTACAAAATGTATTAAGGTCAAAGGTCTCATCAGCTGCAGAGTCTGAATCTTATATTATTCTTTCTCGATCTGGGGGACTCTTTGGCCGTGCTCTCCTTTATGAGTATGAGTTGCCGCAGTCCTTCCCTCCCCAGACCCTGGCCATAGTTTTCTATGAGCGGGATATACTGGGTACGATGATGATGATGATGATATTAAGGTCGAAGGTAATGGGCATAACTTACATTTGGGAAGTTGAAGTAAGGAAGTTACCAAACAACCATAAAAAGTAGTGGACTAGATGGGAAGTTATGCAAATTGCTTGTTTTCCCACTTCAAACACACTAAAACCACTTTGTTGATTTCTTTCCCTCCAAAAGAGGTTAAAAATATGATGAGAGCTCTTAAAGCACGCGTCTAAGGAGTTACAACCCAAGTCATCAATCCCTTGATTTAATACAAGTCATTAGTCCCTACTTTACATAGATTAACACATAATTTCTAATTTCTCTTCTTGATTTAGTGATGTAATTTCCTTGTTAATGGGTATAGGAGTCAAGGTAGTTGTTGTACCAAGGTTGTTTTGCACGCCACTTAGGACTTAGATCAGAATTTCTACTTTGTTTACTTTCTATAAATAGGTTGTAATTTATTTCGTGGTTGAAGAAGTATGAATTAATATTAGAAACTTAGTTTCTTCTAGAATTAGAACTTATAGTTAGGAAGTCTTCTTGCTTGTTCATGGTGGCACGTGATCTTGAAGTTCTTTGATTTCCAATGTGGTGTATCTGTATCATTGGGGGTTAAAGTTGCTATTCTATCCTTCATTCATAAACACATATCTCTACTTGTTCTATTGTTGTGGTGAATCTATATCGACAAGAACCCTTACATTAACTTAACATTCATATTTGATTCCCTCACATTCAACACGCCTTTACTTTATATTTGTTCCTACAATCTAATCACTTCTCTACTTGTTCCTTATTGTGTTGCTGCTGTATCATTAGGGTCCATTTACATTCACATCTCTCATAATCATATTATACTTGTTCCAAGTTGTGGTGTTTCTATATCAACAAAGAGCAATTGCATTCATGTCCATTCCCTTTGTTATGGTTGCCATTTTCCTTACAAACATTCTGTCCTAAATCATCAAACATCATTCCAATTCCAACTCATATCTTATGACATTACATCATGTCTTATCAAAAATTTCCCTACACGTCCCTTAGACATCCCTAAGTTCAATCCTATCCTCTTTGAGCGCCCATCAAACAATTTGAGCTTTATTTATTAGGTTGTGTAACATGGTGTCTTGAGTTTACTTACAACATAAAAAAACTGCATTTTGGGTCATATCACAGGATATCTTATGGTTTCGACCAATATTTAGGTGTTATGATAACCACGTCATGCCCGCTACAGTATCACCGTTTACCGCGATCGTGACCGTTACCGTATTTTTACACTATATTTATGCCTGGCAGAGGGTGTCTTAAATCAATCTCATGTAGGCTTTTGATATCCTAAATTTCAATCTAATGTTCTAACTAGTAGATCATAGCAATGATCTAGAGAAGTGTAGCATAAATTGATGGATGCGGTAAATGTTTGCTGACCATGCTAATCAACTGTTGCAGGATGCTTTGAATGCAATTAGAAAAGGGCGGATTCCACCTCCAGGAAGTATGCCGTCATTTGAGGAAATCAAAGATATTTTAGGTTTTAATAAGTACTATGAAGAGGAGAAGCGATATGCTTTGTCCATGATGCAGCAACCTTCTCCGACAGGTTAGTTTATGTAGGATTCTGCTGTACAAAATTATCCTTATACATAGATGTGGAGTTACAAGCTCTCTTCTTGTTAGCCTTTTGTTGCTGGAAACACTTCCAAAATAAGAACACATGATTCTGCCTTTGCTTAAATATATTCTACCTTGACAGTTGATGCAAAAAGGTTCTTGTCAAGTCCAAAATTTTTTTCTTAAGTGGAAAATTTGCTTTGCCATGATTTGCTTGCACCTGTTGAGCATGTTTTCTTCATGCTTTTTTTCTGAAACACCTAGCGGTTTCTCTCTTGCTGACACATTCTATGAATGCTGCCTACTGGGCAGTTGTTGGCAGTGGTTACAATCTTATACAGGATGATGATAAGAGCAACTTGAATGAGAATGCACAGTCTCCAAAAGATCCTCCGATCGAAGTGGTTATTCCTGAAGTTTATTCTAATCCTGGTGCAGATGATTCAAGGGGAGCTTTTGGCAATTTATGGTCTCGAACATTGAGAATCAAAATTACTGGAAATGACGGTTCTGAAAAACTTGATGTCAGAATTCCTGTAAGTCAAATGCTTGTAGACTTATCTAGCAATCTCTTCATCCCCCAGCCCCCTTTTGATGCAGTGTGTTCCGGTTTGTACATGGTAATTTGATTGTTTGGCGAATGGCTATGCCAATGGAAGCAATCTAACCCTTCATTTCTGGCTGCAACGGCCTAATACTGATGAGGGCACAGATGGAGTGATTAATTTACAAAAGGCTGAATCTTATAATTAATTACTCAATTGACCCGAATGTTGCTGTTGTTAAGGACCGTAAGATTTCTGTAATTGTTCTTCATTCTTCTCTCTCCTTTAAATTGAGAGCTGATTTGAGTAGAATTTCAGTTTTTGAAAAGATGACATTTTTAAGGGACGAGTTTGTAATGCCCAAAAATCTATGCCTGATTGTCTTTCATTTTTTCTAAATTGTGAAGTTACCAAAAAAATAATGTTTAGAAGCTAGATACTATTGCTACAATGCTACTTCCAGTAGATGTTTAAATGATATTCTAAAGTGGGCAAAAACAAAATAGAACGTTGTGGCCTGTGGGTCTACTCCCTTGCAAAATCTATTTTTTTTTGGAATGAAATGATCAAGTTAATTTTAATTTTATTTCGAAAACATATACTATTACTTCCCAGAGGCATTTTGACATATGAATTCCAAAGTGTTATATTGCATTCCCAAACTGTGTTATGTTGGTATGTGACCCAGAAATCCGTAGCATCTTTCTGTTCCTGCTATTCTCAGGTCATTGGTCCCGTGGGCCATATGTATCTACAGGTTTTTTTTTCCGTATTTTTAGTTTCTTATATTTTGTTTCACTTGTATTCGTCATAGCCTCCAGCGTTTCTGATCTACAGTCATGTTTGATCAGTCTTCTCAAACTGTAAATGATATAGAACTCGTACTCATTGATTATCTCAAAATCTATATGTATTGTTAGATAGAGGAGTCTGATGGATTTAGGGTTGAAACCTGGAACATAAATGAGGCTGTTCGGTTATGTAATTGTTAATGGATGTCATGTAACTAATTTGGAAATTGCCATCCTGCAACATCCCGCTTCCTTACATGTGATTTAACGCTGTGATAGTAAGCTGATATTAAAACGTACTATTAGCTGATTAAGTTTATCATTCAAACTGTAATGTTCTAATAGGTTAAAAGTTCTAAAATCGTGGATTAAAGAATTTCCAATGAAAATGGAATTTTCAAGCTGTCTGTTCACACAAAGTTTGCCACTATGCACATAGTAACACCTAGGTATTGTCAACCATAAGTCCATAACCTCAATTGTGATCACATCTGATGTTATGAATAAAAAAAACTTGGCAAGTAATAGCTTTGAAAAGTTTAAGTTCGAAATAGTATGATGAGGTTGAGTAATAATGCTTACTGAAAATAGTGTCGGTTACATTATCTCCCATTTACTGGTTATATTCAGCGGCATTTGTGGTTAACTGTACTTCATGGAACCTGCTAAGAATGGTATTTTCTATTTACAAAGTTATCATTTATACTTACATAACGTCTTCAAGCTGAGCTGTGAATTGGCTAGGTTATGGGATATGTTTTCACCCTAGATGAGTATTGAGATTCTTGTGCAATCAGTTTTCAGTGCTATGCCGACTCATTAGCACAAGACTCTACCCTACTTCACTATTTTATGCTTGTATATTTTGGATGGTTAAGAAGCAAGAAATTTTTTGTTGTTACAAAGCTTATGTTGTTTTTTTAACGAGTTTCTACAATGGTATAGTAACTGAATACTCTTTATGTTCCTTGGAGTTTGCTCATATTTTTGCTAAAGGCTATCACATAAAAAAAAAAATTGTGCTGGCCTCTAAGGGACAGAGCTAGTACAGAATAGATTTTGTTACTGTTCATGAGTCGAAGAATGATTTTGTCACTGTGACCGCTCTGCATTTCACGTTTTAGATGCAACACAAAAAAGGTTCATTTTATTCTTAATGGATGTTATCTTTATATTAGCCACTCTTTTGCAGGCTGGATTTCTGGATGGTATCACAAATATAGTTCCAGGTACGACTCCTGCATTTACTGTTCTTCGATAGTTCAATCTGCTTTAGCATCGTCTTTACATTACAAAACTTGTATCTTGTGATGCTACCAAAACTTTCAATGTACAAAATACTAATCATCATTCTGTTGGTATTTAACTGATGTGCATATTTTCTATATAATCAAATTTCCCTAGTTTTTGATTGTGATTACTATCTTTGGAGTGAGAAAAATCATTTCATGGTCTCGATACTTCAGTTTACTGAATTTTATGTGTTGTGTTGAACAGCACTGGTGGGTGTAAACCTGAAGGAAGTTTTAGACGAATCTGGTGACGGAATGCAAGGAACGGTGTTGGATTTTAAGGACAAACTTGGAGATCGAATACAAGTATTTCTGGAGTAAGAGATGCTGAATTATGTCTATTATTAGCAACAATTACCCTTAACAAGCGATACGATAAGCATCAGTACACTGCCTGCCTGCTCTCATAAGCAGTTTTAATGGATATAGACATATAGTAACTGATAAGAGCTTTTAGAGCAGAGAAGTGTATTGCTATCTGAATGCTGAACACAAAAACTACCTAAGTGTTTATAGACCATTTTACAGAATAAAATGAGATTTGTTAACAAATTGTTCCAACAAACTCTCTTCCCATTTTCCGCCAAGACTATGAAAACTATTACAAAGTACTTCTATGTTATCAGATGGTCTCTACGGTCTTGTGAGAGACCGTTTCTCTGGCCCGATCTATTAAAGCTGGGCCTACTCTTACTCTATATTTTCCTTTATGGGTTGACCAATCAGTGATGATATTTCAAAGAGACCGTCTTTCACAAGAATTTGTGCTATGTTATTCTGTTGCAATGTTCTCAAGGGGCTGTTTTGGTTTGTATTGAGCCGTGGAAATGAAAATAAAAGATTTTTGTTATTTTATTTATTGTTTTTCGTCATGAAATTTATGCCAATTTAATTAGGGTGTTTATGAAAAATTATGATGAAAAAAATATGTTGGGAGCTAAGAGCTTCAATACTAAAAAAATGAAATAGCACATTAAATGAAAGTTAACAGTAATTTCATTTCATTTTATATCCCATGTTCGATGAAAAACAAGTAACTACAATAAAGAAATAATGATTATGATAAAAATCTATTAATGGTTTAGTCAACCGTCGACTCTAGTCAAAACTCTCGGAAAATTATAGAGGGCCTAACAGTTGAAGATTTTTCCTTTTATCCTTATGACATGGGTTTGATTCTTACCACATATTGCAAGAATTAATTCTCTTTTAACTTGTTGTAAGGATTTTCAATTGAGACGCGAATGTTAAGGTGGATTTGTGGACTCACCGGGATGGATAAGATTAGAAATGAGTTTTGAGGGAGAGGCTATGAAGTGCAGAAAATTTGAAATAGATAAGCAACATTATCAAAAAAGAAGCATACAACAAGCATTAGCCAAACTTACTTTCTCAAGTCCTAGAGCTGAGGTCTAGATTGGTTCACAGTTAACAACAACGAACAAATGGTTGTGGTAAAAAAAATCTAGCATTTGTTAGTAGTTACTAACTGCGAACAAAGAAAGCCTTGGTCAAACAGGTCAAACCTTTGTTCGCAGTTACTAACTGCGAATAAAGGTTTGACCTTGTTTGACCAAGTCTTCTTTGTTCGCAGTTACTGACTGCGCACTGATGCTTGACCCACTTTTTTGACTTTTTTCATGTGGTTTGTGGTCAAACTAGCCGTTAAGTATACAAACTAGTCGTGAAACAAATTCTCTATAAACACTAGAACTTTACGACTCAATTCATTCCATCCAAATTCAATGAAAGTTTCATCAAAATTGTTTTGAAGTTAAGGTACTTTTCTATAACTTATGTTGGTTGTTTAAGGTTATTCTTGAATTTATGTTTATTTTGTTTATGTAGTTATAAACCGTAACAAGTAATGTAAACTTTGGAGGTAAAATTTGATGTTGAGCAACTACCCATAACATTTTAAGAAAATTATACTCCCTCTTATTCACTTAAAATGTCATATTTGGTTCTTCAACATTATTCATCAATCACTCTTATTATGTGTTTTATTTTTAATCTATAAGATAAAACATAGTCAAGTGGGATCTTGTTTGATTTGTTTTATTGTAAATTTTATTAATTCAAATATTTATAATTTTTACTCAAACACAATTAGAGACATTGAAGATTGAAATCGTGACGTTGGCAAATATGCCAAAACCAAATTGAACATTTAAAGTGAATAGGAGGGAGTAATACTTACCCGAAAACTTTAATTAACCATGATGGAAATAAATTAAATATTTCATACATGTATACAAGTGATTTTAAACATGAAATACAAATTACAGAACTTGTTACATGTACAACAATTTTTACCAAAACTTTAAACTATCTTAAATAATTTCCTACATTATAATAGACCAAACCTTGGATAAAAATCACCAAAAAACACAGCCCCATGCTATAACTTCCTGAATCCCCCCTATAGCCCTTAGTATAAGGGCAAAACAATATGATTTTTCTGTTAAAAAAAACCTCCGTCTTCTTCATTTCACTCATAAATTGTCACTTAATACGCTCAAAGACTCATTCAAATAATTTCCTTCAAGCACCTCTACAAGTCCTACATGCTTTCTATTTCAAAATCTCACTAAAAACACTTGAAAAACACCCATTTTAGTGCATAATACATTTTGTCCAGATTAAAAAATCATCATATAAAAAGTATTTCATATAAACACATACATGAGGTCATCTCTAATCTCCTCCAACAAAACACTTTACTTTCCTTACAAAAATACTTACAAAAGGACTATCTATATGAAGTTTATGAAGATAAAAAAATTTCATAAACACATTATTCATTTTATTATACTTCATCTATACCACTATTATAGAGCATTCTTACAAGTTGAAGAGCTTGAGTTGAGACTTGAATGGTAAGGACCCGAAGCTGGAACACTTCTAAGAACGAACGGGAGTTTATGTGGGAGATTATGGAATTATTTTTTTTTTTGCAATTTATTTAAATAATTTTTTTTTAATTTTTTTTATTTTATGAAATATTTATATAGGCTTGAAGTTGAGGTATGTCACATGGGATGATTTTTAAAAGATTTAAGAACAAGTTAGGAAGATTTGTGTTTAAACTTGTTTTTAAAAATAAAATTCCCAAAGAGAAGTTCTTAAATCTTGAAAATGATATCAAAATGATAATTTTGAGCGTACAATGTTTTATTACTTGTGTTATTATTGTGGGCGTATTAATGCATATTTGACAATACTTTGTGAAAATAATTGTGATGGAAATGATTATATGAACTTGGAAAATATTTGAAATTTATGTTAAGAAAATCTCTTGGATATTTTTCTTGAAATTTATTCGATGATATTTTAATGGATTTTAAGATTTGAATACTCTTATCATGAAAAATGGTATTAGATGATTAGTAAAACCATATTATAATGTCTTCAACAAGATTTCCTGAATATAATTAATTTGGAAATTTTCATGATTTTTAAGTAATTGTTTGATTGTTTATCAGTAAATGTTAAATGGTAAAATATGAAATAATTACCAAATGAAGTTATTTACACTAATAATTTTTATAAAATACTCATATGGAAAGTAAAAATTTGTGGTAAGATTTTGAGAACTTTTCATAGACATTTAAGGACCTTAATAAATTTTACTCGGTTATTAATAGTCGGTAGACTAGAAAACATTAAAATATAAAATAAATACTAAATGACATCTTTTGGACATGAAAATTTTACGAGACACTTATATAAATGGTAGATACATGTTAGAAAATTTATAAGTATTTTCAAGACCATATATGAACTTAAATAAATTATATGTTTTTATCGATAAAATAACAAAATTAATTATGCAAAAATAATTCAAACGATTTTTAATGGTTATTTAAAATTTTATATCCCTTAAAATAGTTCCTAGAACATCATAAAATTTCTTCCAAATCTCATGCAACTTGTGTATGGAAAATCCTCTACAAATCTCATGCAACTTGTGTATGCATTTGATATTAGTGAACTGCAAGGAAGCAGTGATGATGATAGTGAAGACGATGAATTCTTGTGTATAAAACGAAATGAAAAAAAAGAAAAAAAGAGTGACTAAAGGCTGCGGTTTTTTGAAAAATCGCAGCCTTTAGTCCCTCTTTTTTTTGTTTTAAAAATGGTCTATAGGCTGCGGTTTTTAGGACCGCAGCAAATAATCTTTCCTCATCTGCTGCTATTACTAATGCTGCGAGTCAAAACCGCAGCCTATATTGGCCAAAAAATCGCAACCTATCTTTTTTTTTCCACTAGTAAATGTTAAGCGTGTATTGTACATAATACCGTCGTGTTACACTTGTCGGACCTGTCGCTGACGATAGATTGACTACCAAACGCGCCACCAAATGACTCACAAAAGTAGCCATGCAAACTTATGATAAGAGTTTGAAATTGATTTGGATCCATTAAGATCTTATGTTTTATAATGAAAAATGAGAACTTGGAATTACTATAAAACCATTAAACTGAGTTTGAATAATAATACTCCCTCCAAGTCTATTTAGTTGTCCCATTTGCTTGGGCACGTTATTAAGGGTGGTGTAGGGTCCATTAAAAGTTAGTAGTTGGAGTATTTTGAATGATTATATTAATTGTAAAGGTGGTAGTGGGGGTATTGTAAGTAATAAAAGTGGGGGTATTTTGGACATTACTTGTGTGAACATGAGATATTTAGGTAAAAAAAAGATTGACAAAAAAAAGAAAATGTGACAATTCATATGAATTTGCCAAATAAGAAAATGTGACAACTAAATCGAATTGGAGGGAGTATCTATACTATATACTAAAACAAAACACACCTGACATAAGCAACTTAAAAAATTGATGAGTTGTCATCTTCTCATGAAATTGATGATGTCATTTAATAAGGATGACTATGGGAATATTAAATGTTAAGGATGTTTATAAGATGATTAATTTGACCATCATTAAAAACTTTAGTTGGGACTATAACATATACTATTAAAATTTGAAAAGCAATGTATTAGATAGTAGTATGTAATAATGATGCACAAATTATAATCTTTGATTTTCAATTTACAAAGCATCATTAAATTATATTTATTAAAAAAAACATTCATTTATTTACAAATTAATTATATTATTTTTGATTATACTTTTAAAAAAAGTTCACTAAAATGCTAATATATTATAGATACAATTTACAATGACCCACTGCTCTATCATTTTTATAATGATAATTATAAAAAACAGTTTGAATTTTAATTTTCATGAATGTAATAAAATGTGTATTAAAAAATAATTAAAATTAATATAATATTAAGCCGGACCTATTCAATGTATTTGTTTTTTACATCAAAATGAAAAAAAACCGTTCATCGCACGGGGATTATCTAGTGATTTAACAAAAGAAAAAGCATCTTTCAAAATGAATTTACTCAAATCAAAAGTTTTAATGACTTGTTTGATGGACACTAGTGTGTTTATACTTAGCCTTTTTGCTAATACTATGCTTTGTATGTTTTCCAATGATTTTGTTTTTAGAGTAAACCCCCATGGCACCTCGACGGAGAATAGATATGCAAGAAGAAGATGAACCCAAGTTAGAGTATGACCCCCTTTTGTTTAGATCTCTTTACTGTATTTAAGAGATTATTAGTTTAGTTGTTTAGGTTTGGACTGTTTTAAAAATGTAATTTGAAGTTTGGACTTATTTCGATTTGGTTGTAATTTTGTTCCTATGGCATGGTATTAATAAAGACCACTATAAGGGTACGCATACTTTATCTATAACAAGACGTACAGGTCAGACAACATCTTAGGCCAAAGGTTGCCTTAAGATTATAGCTCTTACATGCGTATTCCTTCAGATAGATTATGGCATGGTATTAAGATCAGCTCATAGACATGCTTTGTTTTTCTGACGTTCCTTTCATGATACTTAGTTTTGTTTGGAGGTCTTCATGGTAACTTTTGATGCTTAATCTGATATTCTTTTATCTCTTAATCAATGAAGTGCAACCCACTTTTGAGGAGCAATTATTTTACATGTTTCTTTATGTGCTTCAGTTCTTTAAATATGGTCTTATATTTTATTGTAAGTATCCAAGTCAATTTTATCTGTGCCTTTTTTGACATAGAGCTCTAGACGACGACCCCTCTTACCCACCCTTAGGGCTGGCCCTGTAAGCAACTGCATTGTTTGAGCAACTTTGGTCTTTGAGCATCTACCAAGCTAATCCAAGGGCTATTTATACCCTTTAAAGAAACAAAGACAAGAAATAGGTTTTTTTACGGTTCTTCTAATTCGTAGTTTGCCCTCATTTCTCCTATAAATACTCCTACCCGTCCTAGGTTATTAGTGACCCGACGCCAACCCGTCGCCAGGTCCACTTTTTGACCATTTAACTTCCAAATGGCGTGGAAAATAGTTGTCGCCATTTTCTTATTCTTTTGTAGTGGTGTGCCAAAGTTTGAACCTTTATTGCCTTTATACTCCCTAACATTAGACTTTCTTCCCTAAATATACATAAGTTTATTAGCTTCATTTAAATTTCTCAATCTTCATACATAAGTTTCATTTAATTACTCGATTAATAAAACTTTCTTGTACTACTACATCTATCGATAATATCATTTGTGAAATATCTTCCCTTATGTCATCAAAAATACACAAAAACCCTAATGAGTTGAAAAAATTAAGATATTATATTAAATTTGTGTAAATCTTGATAGAACCTTTAATTAATTCCACAACCTTACTGATTTACTAGATCACATGAAAAAACTTGTATCACTAATCCTTTTTTGATATAAAGAAAATACAATTTTATTCTACCACTAATTTAAGTTTACATCTAAAAAAAAACATTACTTAAGTATTTATTAGGTTCATTAATTTGACACTTAATTGTGTTGTAAGTTTATGAATTATTGTTGTGTCAAACTAGAATTTTAACTTATTATATGGTATCTATACTTTTATACTAACAAACTAAAAGTGAAACAAAAAAAAAAGTATCTTATTGGTATGTGTCAAGTTATGGTTGAAAATTTTCCCACCTAATTGATCAAGTTATAATAGTCAATTGTATACTAAATTTAGTTGATAAAATAAAATTCATATTTAAACATATATCATACTAGAACATCAATCAATCAAATAATTTAAAAGAATATTGTAAAACTAATATAAAAATATAAAATGAATAATCTCAGCTAATAAGGTAAGGAAATTATAGAAGAATTTTAATGCTTGACTTACATATTTTGAAAAATATCAGCTAATAAGGTAATGAAAACTAACATGTTAATTTAGGATAATAAAGTGCTAAGTAATCAATTCTAGCCTATTTAATAAATTCATTTGAAAAATTTTAATAGTTTGTAATTTGTCATTTTCCAAATTTTTTATTAAGATTGTATAATACGTGATTGAAATAAAAAAATATGTATTTTTCATATAAACAAAAACGTTGAATGTTGTCACGCTATATGTAATGTCATGTTAAATAATTTATATCTTCAAAAGGTGTAAGAATTCTCAATCGTCATACATACGTTTCATTTAATTACTCAAACAACAAAGTTTTCCTACACTACTACATCTATTAAAAAAATTATTTATGAAATATCTTCCCTTAAGTCATCAAAAATACACAAAAGCACTAATGAGTTTAAAAAATTAAGATATTAAAATTATATATTTAAATTATATACACATAGAAGCAGATATTGAAAGATTAAGTTGTGGTCACTGTAATACCGGATATTACATGCATAAGAAAATGTAATGTGATACGTCTAATTTCTCTTACACATCAAATATTATTTTCTCTATATTTATTATAGTTAACAAATAACAAATTAATACATGTAAAATAATTTTGTTTGTATTTAAGAAATTATTGAATTATTTTTAAATTATCCGTGCTTGGCACGGGATTCAAGCTAGTATTCTCTATTGTCATTTGTCAAGATTGTAGTTAAACATGTTATGAATACAACTTTAGCGAGGATGGTGAATGTAGCCTAAATTTAGTGAACCACCATAAAATCTATGCTATTGATGTTTATGCTTTGATACTTTGCTATTCATCGTATCCTTGCATTTTGGTTTAGATCGTTACTTAAAACTTTAAAAACTCATATTTAGAAACTTTTCTATCGTGTGTGCTTCCTTACGTTCTATGAACAAGATACATAAATGGTGATGAAAACGACTCAGAATTGTGCCTAACAAACAATAAGTTGCAATAAAGTAATCACTCCTCTTTATGTTCCCTCAAATTGCACTATTTTCCATTTTAGTTTGTTCTACTCATTTTGCACTCTTTTTCTTTTTGGCAATAGTCTCACTTTTTTTCTTTAAATCTCATTTACAAACTTATTATCTCTCTCCATTTGAACCAACTCATTTTCATCATTTACTTGTTTTTTGTCTTATTCTTCGGCCCAACTACTCTTTACACATAATTTACTCTTTTTTAAATACTTTGTTGTTCAATCCATTATTCCTTATTAAATTATAGGATCTAACAAAAGAAATGAAATAAGGTACCATCTTATTCTAGTTGTAAAGTAAATTGTCAACACATTTGATAAGAATTGTAGAAACTGAATTTGTCAACCATGATGATTTTATAAAAAATTACAAGAATTGCATTATTGCTTTATAATTTCTTATTTTTATTGCATTATTTAAGAAAGGTCAACTAATAAAGAGACATGGGCGATAAAATAAATACGTGTATCCTCAATAATTCAATTAGATACAGATGTTTTGACCCGTCGAAACTATTTATGTACGACTTATAAATAAACAGCAGGTCTTCTGAGAAACCGTCTTTTTGATAGACATTTTTAAGGTTCAGCCCATTAAAGCTTAATGCATAATTTTACTCTGCGTTTTTCTTTATAGGCCAACCTAATTAAAGATGGTCTCTCAAAGAGACCGTCTCTTACAAGAATTTGTGATAAATAAAACTTGATAATGTAATTTAAACAAGATTTATATTTATGTAAGGGGATTGTTTACTTGCGTAATACTCTTTCATTGTAATGACATGATTTTTGACGTGTCATTTACTCTAACGTTGTAATAATAATAATAATAATAATAATAATAATAATAATAATAATAATAATAATAAAAAAAAAAAAAAAATGTATTACTTTATCTTTTTGAATTAACTTTAAAAAGAAATAAGATGTTTATAAATGAATATTTGAATTATGTGGATGAAATTAAAATAAAGGTAAAAATTAGATAGAAAAAGTGGATCATTGTCTAAAAATAAAATTAATATACAAAAGAGATAGTGTGTCATTGTTCTTTTTTTATAAAATGATTTCATAGTCATTATATCTTATGAAAGTAACATGATGTACTTTTAGTGACAAATCATCTTAATTATAATCATAGTTTTTTCATTTTATTCAAAAGTTGCTATAGTAAATTCAAATTTTACTAATTTTCTTACGGTGTTTTCAACCATTGATTAACTATGAACATTTTAAATTATAGGGGGGTTTACTAAAAGTACCCAGGTAACTATCATCATCACCTTCGTCATACCTAATATATTTATTTTATTCCTAGTCAAATCCTTAAAAAGTTGCAACTGACTAATGTCATTCATAATTTGCTCCTCCCATAGTTTTTAGGTATACTACGATTTTTCTTTCCACCAATTCATATATCTTCTTAATTTGCAAACACATTTCCATGTAACAATAGGTTGGACGCACTGCAACGGGAGCATTTACCCTTAAGTATAGTCGAGAACATATATATCACCCAGAAACTCAGGGTCTGCTCTCTATTCAAAATTCCGCTTAACTTGATGCATTACATCTTCATCAATTTCTAAATTACTCTAAACTATCGATCTAAAAATAATTAAAAATCATTTACGCCACAATATAATCTCTAATAGTCATTTGAGATTCCCCTACTTGATCTTCCTCAATAAAATTGCTCATAGGTATTCTGTTTTAGAGCAACTTATAAGCAAGTCATCTCCTTTTAGCTATAGTCACCCTTAATCATTTAGTCTCACATTAACTTCTTCACTAACTTTAGCTACAAGTACAATATCATCAACAAACAATATGTATTAAGGAAATCTTTTACAACTTAATTTTAAAAAGTTATAAATTATTAAAACAAAGAAGAGAAGGCTTAAGACCGATCTTTATAGCAATCTCAGTAATACAACAAAAATCTCAGCTATCTCAGCTACCCGACAAGTTACTAAATGCTAATCGCAACTCTATCATCCATGTCTTGTATTGCCTTAATATAGCTCAATGATATTCCTTAGCCTAAAGATTATCCTACAAAATGGTTCTGCCATTCATAAGCCTTCACCAAATTCATCTTTTTTTTTCGTGCTAAATTTATCCATCAACCTTCTCAAGCCGTGAAAAGCTTTAGTAGTGAATGGTCTATTCGTCTTAGCGTAAACCAAAATATACTATCAATTAGATGAAGCTTTAATTATTATTTTTGAGTCCGAGAGAGGGAAAAAGGGCTATAAGAAAAAGGGAAATTCCACGTGGTAGCATCGTACTTTCATGAAACGCCTGTGGTAACACTTTTGTAAAATTTTTCCACATGGTAGCATCCACTTTATGTTTTATATAATTATCGTGACATTTTCTGTTAAATTCTAGTC
The DNA here is from genome assembly GCA_019425755.1 of Amaranthus cruentus. Taxonomy (NCBI): domain Eukaryota; kingdom Viridiplantae; phylum Streptophyta; class Magnoliopsida; order Caryophyllales; family Amaranthaceae; genus Amaranthus; species Amaranthus cruentus. Next base: position 16,014,405 of record CM033462.1, on the reverse strand, counting down.
ACTTTCGGTTTGATTCAACATTTTAACTTTTCTACCCTTATTAAGTGTTGGTTGTTATCTTTATAATTCGCTCCAAACCATTTGAGAGCATTGACGAATTAAACGGTGGATTAAACGTCAAAATGGTAATTAAACATTTGAGTGCATAAAATAATTTAGGGCAAATCATAAACACAACAACGACTCTTAATGAGGGTAGAAACATCAAAATGGTAAATTAAACGGATTTTGACAAGAATTTAACTGAAAATGCCACAGCCGTTACATAAGATATAAACAGGATACTACCATGTAGAAAAATCTTACAAAAATGCTACCACTGACGTTTCATGAAAACTTGATTCTACCATGTAGAATTTCCCTAAGAAAAATGATATATGCTCAACTGATACCGATTTTCAATAGGGCTTTAATTAATATTCCTCCGTTCCATTATTCTTGCTACATTTTACTTTTTACGCATTTTAATGTGTTATTTTGTTTATTTAAATATTGAATTATACAAATCTAAAAATTATAACAAGTTAATATTTTGAAAGTATGCGATTAGACGATTTAAACAAGATCCCACTTGACTATATTATTACTTACACATTAATCGTAATATATAAAATAATCTTGAACGATAAATAGTACACGTAATGAAAATGTAGCGAGTATTTCAAAACGGATAAATTATAAAGTCAATTGCTGTTGATATTGTTGCCAAGTAAACAGAAGTATCAAGTGTGGCAGGAAGCGCCACATGATCATGAATGGTGGGGTCCTCTATAGTATATTCCATTTCAACATAATGGGTGTTTGGACAGATGAATGGAATATTCAAAGGTAGTATTTACTATTTAGCCTATAATATAAGTATTCTTTTCAAGTGATATATGAGTGTTGGTCCGGCAGCATAATTGTACAACTCACAACTCACAACTCACAATTATAGGTACATTATATATTATTCTTTATTCTTTATACTTCTAAGATAATACTAATTTTACGTTAAAATGCAAGTGTAACACATAGTGATCTGCCAACGAACAGGTCGAGGAATTTATAAACATTTTTGGTAGATTTTCCCTTATCTTTTCTTCTTTTTATTTTCTTTTTATTTTTTTTGTATTTTTATTTTTTTTAATTTGAAGTTGATTGCCAATTCAAGAAGTGTTCACCCGTCCAAAAAAAAAAAAAAGAAGTGTTCACGATTCGCGCTAGGCTGGTTTTTCCAATTCAAAAAGTGTTTTCGTTATAGGGTTTTTGTTTTGCCAATTTAGGAAGTATCCTCGGGAGTCGATTCTTGGCATTTCAACTTTCGGGTTGGGTAAGATTGACCCTCGGTTTGCAGACTTACCTTATAACGAAGACACTTCTTGAATTGAAATTATCTAATACTCCATCTGAATCATTTTAAATGTTTTATTTGGGTTTTCACGGTTATTAAGGGTGGTGTGGAGTCCATTAAAAAGGTGGTAGTTGGGTATTTTAATTGATTAAATTAATTTTAAAGGTGGTAGTTAGGTATTGGGAGTAGTAAAAGTGAAAGTATTTAGGTAAAAAAAGATAGACAAAAAAAGAAATGAGACAATTGATATGAATTTGCCATATAAGGAAATAAGACAACTAAAAAGATTCGGAGGGAGTATTAAAATAATATGGACGTACCTTTGTTAATCACAGATTTTGAAACAACTTATAATTTTTTTACTACTCTTTATAATTATTTAGTCTCATGTAAAATTGTTTGTGGTAATTAAAACGGTAAATAAAAGAAAAATTGTTATTAACAAGCCAACTTTTCCCTAGCCAGCACATAAAGATTTAATGTTTCTTTTATTCTTTAAAAATTCAACCTTCAATCCCCTGTTGCAAATAAAGAGTTAAATGACTTGCAACCTGTATAATTAGAGCTTAAATTTAAATTTTATTCATCTAAAAAACATTTAAACAAAATGAAAATTTCAAAAAATTTCGAAAACACTAGCTGCCCCATTATCCAATATCCAGGACTAACTCTGACATTTTAAAGGCGCAAAAAATAAATTTAGATTCATAACTATGTCTAAAAATAAATAACTTTTAAAATATACTTCTATAGTTGTATTCTATAGTTGTAGACTCGTATAGAATTGACCAATTCTTTGGAATCAAATGTTCAAAAAATTGAGATAGATGTGACAAGTAAAGTAATCAACAAATTATCACCCATCTTACGAATGCAAGACAATTCCTCTTCCTCGCACACACATAGGATTGGAACTATTTCAATTCCGCAATTATTTTACTTTATAACCTAGACTTGATGGAAGACATCAAATATAATGACCTCTTCTAATTTATTTTCATCTAAAATCTTCTATAACTAAAACTAAAGAAGTCACCACGTGCCACGTGGCAATTACTGAAAGCTTTATTTTCCAACTAAATATTATCTTATTCTACGCTTAAAAAATCGGTAAATTAGAAAACAAGTTATAATATTTATTTCAGTTATTGCATTCTCTTAATCAGGTTAATTAAAATAGTTGAGAATTTTGAGTAAAATAAGGAAATTTCCTCGGTTAGTATTATACATACTTACTAATTTAATAATTAGTTTTATTCCATTTAAAACTATGCAAAATAGTTAATTAATCTTATTCCTTTCAAGTGTACATTAGTAAAATAATTGGTTGATTAGGAAATAGTTAAATTAGAAAATGATAATTTTAGTCTTATTCTTTTTAAATATACATGGAAATTGTGAGATAGAATAACGTTATTTTAGGAGGAAATATTGCTAATTGATTCTGATCTGATTCTGTAAATTATTCTAATTTATCTTGTTGCCTTATTTTCTTAGACTATCCCTGTATAAATGTATTAGCATTCTAGAGCAATGTAATTAACACAGAATTAATTCCAAAACCCATTACTGTATCTCTTCTTCTCCCTTTTTCTGTCTTTTATTCTTTAAATCATGGTATCAGAGCCATAAGTCGTTCCATTTACCGGACCTATTTTTTGGCTTCATCGTTTACCATACATTACCTGAAATGTCGAATTCCGAAGGAGAAACAAATATCAATCAGACAATGGTATCCATGGAGCAGATGTTGCAACTGATTAACCAAATAAACAGGCCCTCACCCAACCCCTCAGATCAGTCATCATCAACGGTCAATGTGGCCGAAAAACTTACCTATCAGAATTTCTCAAAGTGGACAAAACTCATGTATTTCGCCATTGGAGGTCGAGGGCGTCTCAGTCACATCATTGACGACCCTCCACCAATCACAGATCTAGAACGCTCAAAATGGGTTCAAAGAGATATGGCGGTTATCTCTTGGATCATAGCAAATATTTCACCAAATCTTGTCACTCATTTTCTTGACTACCCTACAGCAAAAGAGTTGTGGAATGGGATCACCACTCTTCTTAGTAGTGGTCAAGATGAGTTACAAATCTTCGATCTGACCAACAAAACAGCCTCTCTCAAACAAAACAATGACTCTCTTGAAGTATATTATGGCAAGCTCATCACCCTTTGGTAGGAGATCGATCGTCGCATGCCCAATCCTATGAAGTGTGCCGAGGACATTACGATTTTCAACAAATACATTCAGAGACAACGTTTGTATCAATTCCTGGCCGGAGTTAATGACTCCATGGATCGAGAAAGGCGAGATCTGTTAAATCAAGATCCCCCACAGTAAATAAAGCGTATGCCTCAATCCGGCGAGAGCTTGCTCGGAGAAGTATCATGACAGGAACCCTTCATCGCGAAATTTTTCCTCAGATATTGGAACAGGGCTTGTAGCCCACAACCGGCCGGAACGAAGGAACCAAGAAGACAGAGCATCTTTCAAATGCTCTCACTGTGGAGGAACCTGTCTTACAAAAAATGAATGTTTTAAAATCATTGGGTATCCTGAATGGTGGGAGGAGCATAAAAAAATGGTGGTGGAAGAGCCTCACAAAAACATGCCAAAAAAGGAGGAGTATTATACCGGAATTGTAACAGACTCAAAATTATCAATATTAATCTTCCGATTAATTATTCTAAATTTTCAATTCAAATTCCTAATCCTTTGTTTATCCATTTCTAATCATCATTAATTCCTAAACCTTTTCCGATTTTGTAATTTCTTTCAAATATTAAAGTTTGAAATATTATTTTCTTTTAATTTTTTTTATGAGCACTAAAATGTTATTTTATTATTTTGTTACGAAAAGTAAAGTTTTATTATTAAATTTACGATTTTGTAAAATGTTACATTTTTTATTTTTCTTCCTCAAACTAACATTACTACTTATCAATTTAACCTTAAAATTTTGATTTAATCATTATATACTTAAAAATGAGCCATATTTTTATCAACTTTAAATATAATTTTAAGCAAAATTTTTCAAGTAAACTATCATATTTTCATAATCAAACTTACCTATTATTTAAAGTATATTTACTTGTGCATACTAGAATAAAAATTTGATGAACCAAAATCCTTTCTATTTAATCCATGATGTTCAAGACTTACAAAATCTAACCTTCTACACTTCAATCTCTTATACATCTACTTACACACTCCAACTCTTACAACTCTTACAAGTTTACTTCTACACTCCAACTCTTACACATACACTTACATACTCCAAACCATTTACACAAGTTAACCTTCTTCCATACTCCTAACATTCTTATTCATACAACTTACTAGAAATTGCCCAAAAATCCATTATAAATATCCCTTGACCATATGAACACTTCCACCTTCATCATCAAATCTTTCTAACATTCTTTCTTATATCTTCCCTTCACTAAAATCTTACAAACTTAATACCTTTATTTCTAGTTGAAGAAATTCAAAAAGATGAAGTTTAGAACACTCTTTATTTAGTTAAGTTATCATCATTTTGAGCATTATTGGATTATTATTTTGGGTACATAATGTATCATTATTATTGAAGTTGGGATTTATTTATTTTGGGAGCTTAGAAGATCATCATTATTTTGGGAGTTTGGATTAATTATTTTTGGAGCATTATTATCTATCTTGGAAGGTCTTATATCTTGTTATTTTCCTAATTAGTACTTAGTACTAATCCTTGGTGTTAGTATAGTATAACTAGAGGTGTTCATTCGGGTGATCGGGTCGATTTCGGACGTGTGTCATTCGGTTCGGTTGTTTTTCGGATCGGTTATTTTTCGGATGCATGCTTCGGCGGGTCACGCTCGGGCCGGGTCGGTTAGTCACGGTTCGGTTGAAGATCGGTTATTCGAGCTGTCGGGTTAGCATCAGTTTGGTGTCGGTTGAAGTTCGTTTCGAGATTCAATCGGTCTCGGATTGTCATCGGTTAATAATTGGTTCGGTTTTACCGGGTACAGATGGAGTTCGGGTATTTTTTTCAAGTAGAATTTGGCTACGAATTACTAATTACTATCGATCTAATCAGTATCAAATTAAGTTGTGAGTCATTTTTTTATTGATGATAAGGTTTCCTTTACTTAAAGCAAAATAAATAGTTTAAATACAAAAAAATTAGTGATCATTATTACATTGTTACGTTTACTTGTTTGATCGAAAATTAAATATATGAAACCATGTATTTATAAAATTTATTTTATTAAAATATTTATCAAATCTTTATCACTAGTTCGATGTTAAAAATGCCTTTCTCCATGGAAATATTAAAGAAGAAGTATATATGAAAGCTCCACCTGGTTATACTCAAGAGTTTGCCAAAGGAGAAGGGTGCAGATTAAATAGGGTGCAGATTAAATAGTTATGAAGAAGTTTGGCTACAAGCAGAGTAACTCGGATCACACTCTCTTCCTTAAAAGAAAAAAGGGAAAAATTACTTGTCTGATTATCTATGTGGATGACATGATAATTACAGGGGATGATGACTATGAGATACAGGATCTTAAGAACAAGTTGTCGAGTGAGTTTGAGATGAAAGACTTGGGAAACCTTAAATATTTCCTCGGCATTGAAGTGCTTCGATCAAGAAAGGGAATCTTTAGTAATCAAAGGAAGTATGTTCTAAATCTTCTGGCAGAAGCAGGCTTGCTTGATTGTAAACCAGTTAATACCCCCAAATGGTTATTAATCATGGTCTTCGAATTATCGAGGGTGCAGAAACCACTAATCGTGAACAGTATCAAAGGTTAGTTGGAAAACTCATCTATTTATCGCACACAAGACCTGACATCACTTATGCAGTTGGAGTTGTTAGTAGGTTTATGCATCTTCCACAAACTCAACACATGGAAGCAGTTCTACGGATCTTAAGGTATTTAAAAGGTACCAGCAGTAGAGGAATTCACTTCAAGAAGGGGCAATCTCTTGACCTTCTAGCTTATACAGATGTTGATTGGGCAGGCGATCAGGATGATAGAAAATCTACCTCAGGTTATTTTACCTTAGTTGGAGGAAACTTGGTTACTTGGAAAAGTAAGAAATAGAAAGTGGTCGCTCTATCCAGTGCTGAAGCTGAATATCGAAGTATAGCTAAAGGGGTTGCTGACATATTGTGGGTTCGGAAATTGATGGCTGAATTGGGCTTTCCTCAAAGGAATGTGTGTAAACTATATTGTGACAGTAAGTCTCATGGGAGACGGTCTATCCTATAGACGGGATCCATGAAGCCCATCCCAAACAATTTAGCAATTAAAAAAAAGAAAAATAAAAAAAAAATTAAAGTAACTGGCATCTTTATGAAGGCGTGGGAATTATCATCTTTGGAATTCCAACCGCCTCCTTCTAATTAACTGTCAAAGATTGCCTTTGTCATTTCAATTCCACAATGATTCAACCAAAAATTATCATTTCAGAGATTGTCTCTGCCATTAAGCTTCATCCTTTTTTTTGGAACCCATGAAGATTAAGATTGTCTCCATTAAGCTTTCGAAGTCTCCATTAAGCTTATTCCAGGTCCTTTTGAAAAAGTGACAAAGGAATATTGTTTTATCAGGAAGTCTCCGTTTTTTTTTGTTCACCAAGGTTCATCAATGGCGGTTGTTCCCTAAGCTTCATCAATGGCGGCTGAGATTGACCAGAATGAAATCCCAAACGCCAAAATTGAATTCGACCAGATTGAAATGGACAACGAAGGTAATGAATGCCTGACCGACAAACTCACAACCCCTTTTTTTAATAATATATTTCAGATTGAAATGGACAACGAAGGTAATGAATGCCTGCAAGCGTGCATTTTAATGTATGTAAAAAAGAAAACCTTCTTTAAGCTTCGTCAATGGCACACATAACTTTTTTTTTTCTTTATTTTATCTCCATCAATGACGGTTGGAGATGAAGATGCTGCAAAAAATCGAATGAAAACAGAGACAATGAAGATGAAGATCTATATGATCGACAGTATATTTGGAACTATAATGTACTATATTTGGGACTATAATATATTATATTTGGAACTATAATGTACTATATTTGGAACTATAATGTACTATATTTGGAAATATAATGTAATATATTTGGAACTATAATATATTGAATTTGGAATTATAATCTTTTATATTTGGAACTATAATGTACTATATTTGAAACTATAATGTACTATATTTGAAACTATAATGACTAAGTTTTGGAGTTATAATGACTTAGTTTTGGAATTATAATGACTGAGTTTTGGATTTATAATGACTAAGTTTTAGAGTTATAATGACTAAGTTTTGGAATTATAATGACTGAGTTTTGGATTTATAATGACTAAGTTTTAGAGTTATAATGACTAAGTTTTGGAGTTATAATGACTAAGTTTTGGAATTATAATGACTGAGTTTTGGATTTATAATGACTAAGTTTTGGAGTTATAATGACTAAATTTTGGAGTTATAATGACAATAAGCACGTAATTGTCTAAGTCCGGACGTTCAACTTTATGTCAACTACTCAATTATAATACCAAATGTAATTGTATATAAATCCCAATAAGCAACTATATGTCCCAAAATATATTAAGAAGTGGAGTAAAATCAAAAGTTACTTACACAGTGGGTTGTGCCAAATAAGTAAATATACTTCAACTTCTTCAATAATGAATTTTAGTACATTGCTAAGTAAGAAAAAATACAATGACAAAACAGATGAACCAAGAGAACAAAAGCATGATTCCTAAAGTCTTTACTGTGCCATTGAGCTTTGCATTTTCCACTTTAAGTGAGTTAACGAACTCTTCCATTGTCCTCTTCTTATGCTTTAATTTCTGAATTTTGTCAACTAAATCTCCAATTTCAACTTCTAATTGTTCATGCTTGTCGATCTCGTTAGTTGATTTGTCAAAATCTGACTAAAATATATTAAAACCTAATTCCAAATATACAACAATATAATTCCAATTATATGATATTATAATTCCAAATCAGTTTCCAAATCAAAATTAAATTCACAGACCAAATCAATTCTTTAATGAGAATTAAAAATCCAGTTTTTTTTTAAATTAAAAAACATAGAGCTTGAATGAGAATTTGGACCCAAAAATCGAAATGAAAATCAACAATGACAATCGAAATGAAAATCAACAATGAAAATCTCTAAAAAATGGGCGAAAAAATGGGCGAAATGAAAATCAAAAATGAAAAATGAAAAAAAAAATGAGCGAAATGATCAAATTATAGAGCTTGAATGAGAATTTGAGACCCAACAAACATACCTGTATCAACAATGAGACCCAAAATCAATTCTTTAACATGGTCTTCTACTCTTCTGTAACCCTAGCATCACCTCCTTCATAACCACCACCCAATTCACAGACCAAATCAGAAATAAAAAATGGGCGAAAAAAATCAAAAATCTCTGAAAAATCAAAAATGAAAGATGTTTAAAAAATTGTCGAAACTGGAGAAATGGAGAAATGGTAATAATGAGTAAAATCTTGAAAAATCAAAAATGAAAGATGAATAAAAAATTGTAAACATACCTAGAATTGATGAACAAATGGTCAACAATGGCTTGAGATCTCTGAAGATTATGGTCGAATATGGAGATGAAGATGAAAGATGACTAAACTCTGAAGAAATGGTGAAATGGCGTGAGAGTTGAAGAGGACTGGACGGTTTCTTCTTCAGATGAGTAATGATGATGAGTAGTTTAGGCAGGCGCTTCTTTCCAAATCTTGGGAATCAATTTTTTTTTCTCTTTTTTTTTATTTTGTTTTTTAAAATTATCAAAATACAATATTGGGCTGGGCCAATTCAATGGTCTATAGGATAGACCATCTTTTAGGAGAATTTGTGATATTGTGATAATAATGCGGCCATTAGTATATCTCATAATCCAGTCCAACATGATCGAACCAAGCATGTGGAGATAGACAGACACTTCATAATGGAAAAGATCGAAGGGAGGATTATCAGTCTTCCACATGTAAAATCTAAAGATCAGCTTGCAGATATTCTCACAAAGGTTGTTAGCTATGAAGACTTTGAGAATGCTTTGTGCAAGTTGGGTGTTGGAGATCCCACGACCCAACTTGAGGGGGAGTGTGAGACAAAATAATGTTATTTTAGGAGGAAATATTGCTAATTGATTCTGATCTGTTTCTGTAAATTATTCTAATTTATCTTGTTGCCTTATTTTCTTAGAGTATCCCTGTATAAATGTATTAGCATTCTAGAGCAATGTAATTAACACAGAATTAATTCCAAAACCCATTACTGTATCTCTTCTTCTCCTTTTTTCTGTCTTTTATTCTTTAAATCAAAAATAATTAGTTGATTAGAATAATTGAATAATTAGTAAATAATTGATAAATTAGTAACAAATTGAATAATTAGTCTTATTAAATTTCAACGTTAGTCTTATTATATGCTTAGGAAATGTACGCATAGCAATAGAATTTTATATAGTACGTTATTCTACAAAAATTAGAATATTTGAGAATTAGAATATTTTACTAATTTATCTATTATTTAAATCAACCAATTAGACATTATCTTCAAGCTATTATTAAAAAATTTATCAAAACGATATAATTATTAATTAGGTAAATTAGATAAGGTCAAGTTTCTATTTATTATATTTGCAATTTATTTTTAGTCATTTATAAAATTTATTTTATTTGTCATGTAATAAAAAGTTATTAACAGATTAAAATATATTATTTTACGTTTAAAAATATATTTTTTACATTTTAACATTAGGATGTTTCAACATAATATTTAATAAATAGGAATCATGAGTAATAACTATTATCTAGTATATACTCCCTCCGTTTCTAAAAGAAGTTTCCTCTTTTCATTTTTGGTGTTGCATTTATTGTTCCTATAAGAAACCTATCTTTTTATATCACAAATTTTGGGAAAAATTTCCTTGACATCCTCATTTAATATTTTAATAATGCTTATATGGTACTCACACACTACAACAAATTTAGCTTTTTGAGTTTTTATTTTAAGTTTCGCCATAAAGTGATTTAGCCACACTTAATTTTGTCTTTAGTGACATATGTAATTGTCAATATAGTCTATAGTGGCATTTGATCTTATGACGCTAAAAGCTATAGTGTGACTTTTTAATATGTTGCTAAAGAGTCTAATAAATGTCACAAAATCCTCTACATACACTATAAGAAATTTGAAATAGCAACATTTAAATTAAATGTCCCTAAATATATCCCACTAAAAGCAAATTATGTTGTAGTGACATATCTTCCAATAATTTCATTTTAGCATTTTTATATTCCTAATGTAACAACAAATGTTACACCTTATGATCCCCACATATTTTCCACTAACATTATAATAACATTTTTTCATTTGTTGTGGTTTTCATTTTTTTTCTACCAACTTTCTTTTAATGATTTTTTTATGTTTATTGTACTTACTTTTTCTTCATTAAATATATTATTCAATAAAATAATATATCTACTATATAAAATTAAGATTATATTCTTCTAAATTACCGTGAATATTCCTTGTGGAAATTTCAGTAAGAAACAGAAGGAGTATATATATAATATAGGAGGGATCTAATGCGAAGGGTTTGAAAATGAGAAGGGTAAGAAGGACTCTACACCCTTGATTTCACTAGAATAAAAAAATCTATTGTCACGGTTGAGCCAAAATCACATAATTATAAAAGTAACTATAACACAAAAAAGTAACTATAACAAAATTTTTAAAATGTGTTTATTTTATAACATAGTATCATTTTTTGTATATATAGTAACCAAGCAAAATCAAACAAAAATCCTTCTCACCCTTCTCATTTTAAAGTCCTTCTTATTTGATCATATATATATATATATATATATATATATATATATATATATATATATATATATATATATATATATATATATATATATATATATATATATATATATATATATATATATGATATGTATATGTATATGTATATGATATGTGTGTTGTGTGTGTGTGTGTGTGTGTGTGTGTGTACATATACTACATGTACATGTACATGTACATGATATCATGTACATGTACATATACATATACATATCATATACATATACATATACATATACATATACATATACATATACATATACATATACATATACATATACATATATCATATAATATATATATATATATATATATATATATATATATATATATATATATATATATATATATATATATATATATATATATATATAGGGTAGAGATCCAATAAGAAGGGGTGTGAAAATAGGAAGGATAGGAAGGAGTAGCTACTGTTGATTGATTAAGATCTAACGGTCGAAAAAACTTTGTTATAGGCGAAGATCTAGTAACACATATTTATGAAGAAAACATCACATATTAATTTAGAAAACATCACACTTTCAAGTGACACATGTTTATACAGAAAGTATCACATATTAATTAAGAAAGCATCACAATTTTTTTTCTGTTCTCAAACGCGGGCAAGATGGACCATTGATCTAAGATCTAATGGATGAAATTCCTTCCTATCCTTCTTATTTTCAAATCCCTTCTATTAGATCCTAAATGTGCAAATGACCATTGATCTAAGATCTATATATATATATATATATATATATATATATATATATATATATATATATATATATATATATATATATATATATATATATTATCAACTAAAACTTTAGATAAACAAATTAATTAAAATTAGCAAAATTAAGAAATTGACGTACGAATTTGAAGTTACCAACAAAACAATCCTTGGTAATTAAATTCCTACCCTTTGTAGGAAGAAACATTTATTTTCTATGTTAGCTCAAAAAAAAAATCAATCATAGAGCTATATAAATAAATAATTCTAAGATATAGAAACTCTAAGAAATTTAGGCACAACCAATTACAACTTCTCATAATATTAAATTAATCTCAAACTAACATTTATATGTGATTTATTAATATAGTTCACTCTTTTAATGTCGCTCTCAATCTGCCATATATTAATTCATCTTAAATTAATTCCAATCTACGATTTTATTATGGACAAGTCTCACATTCTCTCTCCAACTCTGGTCCGTAAATCTAATTTATAATTTTGTCTTTTCACTTATTTATATTTTCCACGTAGGTTGTTGTTTTAATAATAGTAATCTCTCACACTTGTATAATATGGGCATATGTATATAGTTATACGTACGGATACATTATTATATCAAGCTCACTATATATATTGATTGGGTATTTCTATCCTATGCAATGTCTAGAATTCATTAGTGATCTTGCTTATAATTAAAAAGTTATAGAAAATGGGAGGTAGAGTGAACATAACGGGCATAAAAACAGCCTCAGATGGAATCCTACAAGGTGACAACGCTCTACATACAGCCTTTCCATTACTTATTATTCAAACCACCTTAATATTAGTTGTCACCCGTCTCCTTGCCTTTGCCTTCAAACCTCTTCGTCAACCCAAAGTTATTGCTGAAATTGTCGTAAGTACTCCCCCGGGCCCTAGCTTCATCAATTTTTTTTTTTTTGTACTTTGCTATTTATTATGGTTACAAACATGGTGTGAACGGATCGCTATTGTGATAATAGAATGGTGATGTGGTAACATAAGTTATATCGTCATTGTAATATCGTCTAAATATCGGTCAATTCATAAGATATCTCTAAAACACGATTTTTTACACCTTTATTCAATACAGAAATATCGATTTGCTTGTTTTTACACCATGGTTACAATGTTAGAAATAATTCACATGTGAGGAAGATCCCACATCGCTAATAAAATATTTGGTTATATAATGCTTGATGAGTAATCCTCCTAATACATATGGTTTTGGGAAAGCGTGAAACTCTCACCATGTGTGCAAGTCAACGCTCATTACTTATGGTTTGTAGGCCCAAGCCCACGGGTGCCCCGAAGTTGAGTCCACACAAGTGAGCCCATGCCTGTTTGATTTATTATACTAATATGACTAATAGTATATGATTTCCGATTGACTGTGACTGTTGAAGTGTCCATGTGTTACCCACATCGGAGAAAGAGAAGAGTATGCATCACTTTATAAACTCAAGGAGTAACTCCTACTATCACCAATTGGTTTTAGTAATTTACCTTCTTTGAATTTATGAGTGGACTACTTCTCCTCTTATTTTGGTTATCCATGCTCATTTTCTAAATTCTATCAGCTACTTTCTAGGGAGGAATATTGCTGGGACCATCAGCATTAGGAAGGAACAATGAATACATGGAAGCAATCTTCCCACGTTGGAGTACACCAATTCTTGAATCAGTAGCCAGCATTGGCCTTCTTTTCTTCTTGTTTTTAGTTGGTCTTGAGCTTGACCTAGCCTCCATACGCCGTAGTGGCAAGGAGGCATTTTTTATTGCACTGGCTGGTATAAGTCTACCCTTTGTGGGTGGTGCTGCAGTCGCCGTCGTTCTCCGTCGGTCCATCGAAGGCGCCGACAAGGCAGGGTATGGCCCCTTCCTCGTCTTCATGGGGGTGTCACTCTCCATCACCGCTTTCCCGGTTTTGGCCCGTATCTTGGCTGAGCTTAAACTCTTAACCACTAAAGTTGGTGAGACGGCCATGGCTGCTGCAGCATTTAACGATGTCGCCGCATGGATCCTCCTTGCCCTTGCCGTAGCACTTGCAGGTCAGTAGCCGATCTAAGATGTTTTTGGTAAATCACTTTTTTTAGACTTTTTAGTTGTATTTTAACTTATTACTTATTGAGATTTCAATTACTAAAATAAAAAAAATATTTGATAAATAATTTTTAATTCAGTTTGCTTATGATAAAATTTAAAAAATGGGTTTTGGCAATTCAAACAATGAGGAGTAGAAGTAGTCCACTCATAAATCCAAAGAAGGTTCAATACTAAAACCAATTAGTAACAGTAGCAGTTACTCCTTGAGTTTATAAAGTGATGCATACTCTTCTCTTTCTAGGTAACACATGGACACTTCAACAGCTTTTAAACCAAATGAATAAGATACTATGATTGCCTTTTATTAGGCATTTTGTTTTTTTGGTTCCTTTTTCCCTAATAAATACTTAACTTTGATATTGTACTATATATTTTCCTAAATAATTAGCTTAAAAGTTTACAAAATATCCAACTTTTTTATTGGTCAGAGAAGTCAACTTAAAAGCTGCAAATAACAAATCAACAACCATTTACCAAACATTTCTTAGTTAGTCTAGTTAAAATGCAATTACTAGAATTTAGTAGGGTTAAATAGTCAAATATATAAAGAATTAATATATTAAATCACAAATTAACTATAAGAAAATTTCAAAAGAAAAATAACTTATTAGAAAATTTTAGCTTAATTTGATACAAATATAGAGTTAGATGGTCAGACCATCCAATGTTAGTGGTTGAAACAAATTATATTGTTATAAATCAACTGTTTTTTAACAAGCTGTTCAACTAGTCAAACCAATTATCTAATAAAATCAACTAGTCAAAATCAATTGGCAGCTATTAGCTATCAGTCATTTGTCAAATATGCCATTAAAATTTAATTTATTCTATTACACTATGGTTGCGGGTAACGCGAGTGAAGGGACACACCACACGAGTAGCCCATTGGTATCGTTGTGGGTGTTGTTAGCTGGAGTCGGGTTTGTGATAATCATGTTTGTGGCCGTGAAGCCTGTGATGGTCTGGATGGCTAAACGTTGCTCGGATGTGGTGGATGAAGTCTATATCACCTTAACCCTTGGAGGTGTACTTGTGGCTGGCTTTATGACTGATTTTATAGGGATTCATTCTATATTTGGTGCTTTTATATTTGGTTTAATAATTCCAAAAGAAGGGAATTTTGCTGAGAAATTGTTAGAAAGAATTGAAGATTTTGTATCTGGGTTGTTGTTGCCTCTCTACTTTGCATCCAGTGGGCTTAAGACCGACGTCACAAAGATACAAGGTGCGCGCTATTCAAATTGTTATGAATTCTTTGAATAGATTTTCGGGTGTTTAGTAGTGATTGATTCAACCAGCTGATTTAAACACGTATATCGGTGATAATAATTTAATCTAAATTAGTTTATTAACAAAAAGTTGTTTTGACCAACAAATCTACTGAACAAAAAATTGATTTGACCAGGGCCGGTCCTATAAGGGGGCAAGAGGAATCTTTGCCTCGACCCATCTAAAAATATTAGAAAACCCACTTTTTATTAGTTTAGAAGCTATAATAAGTGGCGGATGTATGTTTGGGCACGCGGGGACACGTGCCCCTAGGCGTTTTTTAAAAAAATAATTCAAAGTAGACTTTTCTATTGGTCAGTGTAGAAATGTAAAATTAATATTAAAGTCTTTTGATGATAAATACTTACTCATTTTAGTAATTTTGTCTTATTTATCTATTTCGTCCCATTTTTCTTATGGTATTTCGTATTTAAAATTTTAGCAAGTCTTGTATGAGACCGTCTCACCGTGAGACGGGCCCATAGACGGTCTCATACAAGCAGCCCATTAGTAAAAAAAATATAAATAAAGAAATGAAAACTGAATTCCCGCTTGTACGAGAAGCTTTTTTTTTAAATACTTTAAGCTGACCCAATTGAGGTCGTCTCACGGTGAAATGACGTTAATAAAGAACGTGCACTGTAATAGATCAATTCACTATTTATTTACATCATGCATATTATTTTTCGAGTATATTTAACTTTTTTCTCTAATTACATTATTTGGAATAGAGTGGAATGAACTTAATAAATAAATTCAAATTGTTATTAATTCAAGTAATGCATATGATTAAGATAGATGTTAATTACTAGCATTTTTTTATTCGAAAACGCTATTTAATTACGAGAAACTTTTTCAAGAATAAGATCACAATTTTGATAGATTTATTGTGATTCTACTTGTCATTTTTTCATATTAAAAAATATTAGTTGTTAATT
Organism: Amaranthus cruentus; assembly: GCA_019425755.1. NCBI lineage: Eukaryota > Viridiplantae > Streptophyta > Magnoliopsida > Caryophyllales > Amaranthaceae > Amaranthus > Amaranthus cruentus. The sequence continues at coordinate 15,998,096 of CM033462.1, read as the reverse complement.
TTATAAATGAAACTCCGCTAAAATTTCGTCCGTTAGTTGGTGCCCCCTAGGACTCCGAACCCTGGATCCGCCACTGGCTATAATATAGGTTTAATAGTTAGGAGCATATAATTAAATATTTTTCTGCGAATCTCACAAATTTCAGAGTTGACTCTGATTTTGACTACTAAATTATCTATTTTTTATGCCTAAATAAGTTAAAATTATCACACGGGGAGATGATATTTAGAATTAAAATTGTAATGTAATAGGTGCAAAGGCATGGGGTTTACTGGTTTTGGTGATTGTGACGGCCTGCTTCGGAAAGATATTTGGTACGTTTACGGTGGCCAAGTTTTGCCGGATGAAATCTAGGGAAGCATTGGCGCTAGGCGTCTTGATGAATACCAAGGGTTTGGTGGAGCTCATTGTGCTTAACATTGGCAAAGAAAAAAAGGTATTCTTTTTTTTTCTTTTTCCTTTAATATATTCTTTTAATTTAAAAAAAAATATCAGGTGCTCTCTTGAGAGATCGTCTTTTGTAAAGACGACTCTCAAAAGTCCAGCCTAAATTTATATTTTGAATTATAACAATATATATTTAAAATTGGACTGGATTTTTTAGAGTCGTCTTTACAAAAGACGGTTTTAAGTAAGAGTTTGTGAAAAAATATTTCTGATAATCAATTTGGGTTTCAATTATCTCATGAGGGAATATAAAGTATACTTAAAGTTACCAAACTCCCCCTTTTTTCCAAACTCAAGTAATCTCATCAATCTAGAGTTGACTCTATGAGGGTGTTTGGCAAATAGCTAATAGTTGGTAGCTGGTAGCTAATAGATGATTATAGTGGCTGATTTGACCAGCTGATTTTATTAACTGGTTTGATCAGCTGATTTTGATCCCGCTGCTATAAGCAGCTTGTTCAAAAGCAGCTTGTTCAAAAACAGCTTATTCGTATCAATAAGCTGTTTCGACCAGCTAATTCACCAAACACTATCTTTAGCTGGTTTGACCACCCAACCCTCTATTTATATCCAAATAAGCTAAAACTACTAAATAAGCTAATTTGCCAAACACCCCCTATATCTACATGTATTACAAGTTACAACTTATTTATTAATCAAGATACTCAATCATTTAATCAAAAAACTTAAAATGAGACGGTTTAAAGGTGTAGACTGAGTTAATATATACTTATCATTTTAAAGTAATCACTTATAACATTACAATTATTGTTTATAGTTTTTGTGTGATAATTTTTTGTCTTGGACCGATTATTTATAATCTTAATAAAATGAGTATTTACAATCTTAAAGTGATCAATTAAAAAAATAAGGTAATTATTTGAGTTTATCTTATGGTAAGACGAAGACTTGTTGTAATATAATAATCTTATTTCTAAATAGGTTTGATTAGTAATAGGACATGTGGAACTAGGAATTTTAAGAATTCATTATTGAAGCTAACACTTTACAATCATCCGACAGTAACGTAGTCATTTTTGAAATTTTGTTTGGTTGACATTTACAATTACGAACAACACTACTAAAATAATAATATAATTGACGAAAAAATGTGCATCATTGACTTTTGAAGAATAATCTAAGCAATATTATAAATAAATGAAGGCCTAAGCTCTAATTAGCCCCCATCTAACCATTTTCCGTCCAAATACATTTTTCATTTGATGACCTTCAATTTTTAGTTTTTACAAGTTGCTTGTCTTTTAATTTTCTTAAAAAAAAAATTATACTCGTTACACTTGACTTGGCATAGTAACAACTATTTATCAATTGGTATTATTTTACATTTTACTCGTTACGTATAAGAAAATTTATAATCAAATGATGTCTTTTTTATTTTTTTTAATGTGGATTTTTATAATATTTTTTATATAATTTTATTTATGTTAGTACCGTTTAAATAATACATTGACAGCTTGTTTGGTTAGTGGTACTAATTGGTGGTATTTGAATGATTGATAGTGTATAATTTCATCAAAAAATCTATGTCATTTTCATGGTAATGAAACTTTGATCGTAAAAAAGTTTTTTTGTATAAATTTTCATTACCACCTAATACCACCTCTCACAATGGTAATATATTGGAATGAAATCATAAATCTTATTAAAAGGATTGTAAAAATCCACATGTCATCTCCTCAGGAAATATGCCAAATGTCAAATGTTTATAGAAGGCAACAAATTATTCTAAAAATAGCAAGTTAGTATTTGAATAATACCCTTATTAAAAGTTACAACCAACTATTTATTTATTGGAAAATAATAATCATAAATAAATATTATTAGAAGGATTGTAAAAATCCACATGTCATCTCCTCACGAAATATGTCAAATGTCAAATGTTTATAGGAGCCAACAAATTATTCTAAAAATATAAATCTTATTAAAAAGATTGTAAAAATCCACATGTCATCTCCTCAAGAAAAATGCCAAATGTCAAATGTTTATAGGAGGCAATAAATTATGCTAAAAATAGCAAGTTAGTATTTGAATAATACCCTTATTAAAAGTTACAACCAACTATTTATTTATTGGAAAATAATAATTTTTAAAATATAATCACACATCTGATTTATATATTTATACAAATACATACTCTAACAAATAATAGACTAGATTTTCTATATATTATCAAATCTATCTATAATAACTATTACTAAAACAAAACACGCTGACATCATCATTATTTAATATTACTTGCGTGTCACAACCTCAACAAAAAATTTTCCCTCCTAAACTCAATGATGATGTCATTGGTTTTATGAATATTATTTATATCTTTGACTTTATTACTTTCTAATCAACTATGACTATAATATTATCCATATTGATTGATTTTATACTTTTTAGGTCATCATTTAATATATTAGAAAATCATATATTTCATTTCATTTTTCTTCAATTATTTATAAAATCTTATCAATTTTATTTATTAAATGAATATTATTTAAGTGTATTGGATATGTTAAGTTTGTTAAAAGATAATATACTTTAATGAGGATTTTTTATTAATACTATTGAAATTGGTTACTTAAATGCAATGCATAGCATAAGTCTAATATGATTTAGGTTGTGACATCCTTAATGCAAGTCACTTAAATATGTCAGTACATTTAATAAAGTCGTGCATCGCACGGGCACTATCTAGTTTATGAATAAAATGATATCATTAAAGTTGGACAAGCATGGCTATCAAGGTAGCAAGAGATTTTTCAACCAAAATTACACTAGTTTTCATTCTCATTACCATCGTTTAAAACCACCTACCAAACGGGCCGAAAATACCATGATTATATTGATAGTGTATTTTTATATGCTTCATTTAGTTCCTACCTTTTTTTTAAGATCTCCAAAAACACAATTTACCTATTATTTTCTTTCAAATTATTTAGTTAAGATATATTGCAAAAACAAGTTGTTAAACTATGGACTACCTTATAAAACTCCCTTCAATTTAATTCAAGTATAATTAACATTTAAAAAGGTTGACATTAATAAAATTTATATTGAAAGGACTAAACAAAATAAAACCAATTGATTATCTAGATTAAGAATAAGATACAAATAAGTAATCAATAATTATGGAAAAAAGAAAAGTCAACAATAATAAAAAAAAATTAATGGGAGTAAGTTCATTCAAAGACGGATGAAAGAAAAGTAAAGGGTATAGGTGATTTTGGAAGTAGTTTATATTATTGCATTCATGACATATCTTTATTCATTCATTTCACTATCCATTTCCATCGGAGGCTTCCACTTAGAGTTTGAAGTTTCTAGTAACTAGTTGGATGTATAAAACTTACAAAACTATTTTTCATTGAACTTTAGCAATAAATATTATGCGTAGCTTTTCATAAATAAAAAGTGCATATAATTTAATGAGACACTTTATTATACAACTCTGTCCCTATGAATTAGCATCAAAAATAAAATAGACTGTTTTTCAAGAAAAGCATAGATTATAAGAGAGAAATCGAATTGTATGGATGAAATTTAAAGAGAATTAAAAGAAAACGATACGCTTGTTTCCAAATATAAAAATGATGCAAAATGAAGAGGACAACATTACCCAAAATAGAAAATTTTGGCAAATTGAAAGAGGCTGAAATAACAATCTATTATAATCTGAAACCAAAGAGCTATAAATATTTAGGCATAGCGTTGCTAAGGTCTTATTTTGTTTGTTGTGCCCCTCTTGATTTTCAGGTGCTTAATGACGCAATGTTTGCAATTTTAGTTTTGATGGCACTCTTCACTACCTTCATAACCACACCGATTGTGATGGCAATCTACAAGCCAGTAAGTGATGGTAAACAGTCCCAAAAGAGAAAGCTTCAACCAGATCTATCCGTTAAGGATTCTGGTTCAACACCAAGTTCTTCCATACAACAATTCAGAATATTAGCTTGTGCACACGGCCCAACTAACGTACCTGGCCTTATCAACCTCATTGAGTCGACTCGAAGCACGGCGACAAAGCTGTATGTGATGCACCTTGTTGAGCTTACTGAGCGTTCCTCGTCTATCATCATGGTCCAACGTCTACGTCGTAATGGCTTCCCGTTCATTGACCCAACTCCGCGGAGTAGTCAGGTTGAAATCCACGATGTGGTTGCCTCAGCGTTTGAGACGTATGGTCAATTGGGGCAGGTTATGGTCCGTCCCATGACGTCCATTTCCTCACTTTCGACAATGCACCAGGATGTCAAACACGTTGCAGAGCGGAAGAGAGTGATGATGATCATACTGCCTTTTCATAAGTTGTGGAGGAAGGAAGAAGGGGGTGAAATGAAAGTGGTAGAGAATTTGGGGCATGGATGGAGAGGAGTGAACCAAAGGGTGCTTAAGAATGCTCCTTGTTCCGTTGCAGTGTTTTTGGATCGTGGGTTTCGGTTGGGATCTGCTAAAGATGAAGGGCAGATGGGTAGTAGACAGCGGGTGTGTGTTGTGTTCTTCGGTGGTCCTGATGATCGAGAAGCTTTAGAACTTGGGGCGCGAATGGCTGAACATCCTGTTGTTAAAGTTACTGTTATTAGGTTCATGGAAAATCAAGAAATCGACGCAACTAACAATGTTAAGTTGATGCCATCGCCTGAAAAGTGTAGTGACAGCAATTATACGTTCTCTGTCGCCGCCATCAATCGAAATGAAGAAAAGGTAAACTTTGTCGGTCTATTCTTTTAAATAAATGAAAAAGCGTACTAGTTTATCAAACCCAATTAATTTTTATACTCAATTCAGGCAGTAGACGATACCATGATGCAAGAATTCCTAAGCAAATGGGATGGAACAGTAGAGTACATGGAAAGGAAGGGGAAGAACATAGAGGAGGCAGTGGTAACACTAGGAAGAAGTGGCGATTACGAGCTGATGGTGGTAGGAAAAGGTCGTTTCCCGTCAACAATGGTGGCAGAACTAGCAGATCGACAAGCGGAGCATGCAGAGCTGGGGCCGATAGGGGACATCTTATCATCAAGCAACAACGGAATAGTATCGTCAGTGCTAGTCGTTCAACAGCACGATATGGCATATGTTGAGGAAGTTCCTGTTTATAAGGTGGTGGGTAGTGACACAGAAAATGATGCTAGCTCCCAAGTTTGATCAACTGTAATGGGTTTTGGGTGTATCAGTACCTTGTACAGTCTACAATGTTCATAGAATATGCCATGTAATTATCCTTAAAGATATTTGGTTACAGCCATGAAGATGCTAGGCAACATCTTCACATCCTTCCGTCCCTTTTAATGTGTAAGCTTCTATGCTCAGTAGCAATCTCAATCGAACAGATGACAGCTATTTAGCGGTTGGTCTTAAAAATACCCATCCTAATAAATTGAATAATTAATATCAAAATTGATATTATTGATAGTTTTTTAAAGCAATATATCGTTTATTATAATTCTACGATAAGGAAAATCGGCTCAATGACACTTAAACTAAACCATTATAAATAGTGTATGTCGTTAAGGAGGTACATACGTAGAATGTATACTATATTCCTTTTTCAAAAACAGAAGTATTTGCTTAGAACATCAGAGCAGACGACATAATATAACTCGAGCAAAAGTATAAAGAATAAATGAGTTATGATTCATTGGAAAAATCCTATGATACAAGATGCAAGTAGCAAACCAGAAACGAGTGGAGGAAAGGGAAGAGGGTGTAAAACTTAATCGTTAACAGAAATCTTTGGAAAAAGAAGTTTCAACGATAGACATATAAATCGAAAAATATGAGTAAAATGCGTCTCTACCCAAGAGAATTCTTTCGGGGATGAACATTGTACACATGCAAACATAACAAATACCTTTTTAACAATGTGAGTAATGAGAATGCGCTCCGACTTTAGACAAAACCTCAGAGGAAGCCGCCCTCACCCCATTTGGCTTCTGATCTCCCATTTTGACCCGAACTTTGTTTAGGTGCATTGTGGTAGAAATCGTCAAATCCATCGTCTTTGGGGTCATCCCAGCCAGCCCAACCATCATTACTATGGGATGATCCTTCCTTTTTTGAAGAGTTATCTTTCCAGTCATCTTTTTGGTCCCAATCGTCCCAAGATGAAGACGAATTATTCCTGCCAGATGAAGATTGCCCGTTACCTGAAGTGCCGTTCCATCCATGACTTTGAGATTCATGCTTGAAGTTCTGATAATATCCGTTGCTTTCGTTTTCCGTCTGATGTGGGTTCTCACTATTCCAGTTCACTCCTGTCTCCCTAGTGTACTCCTCAACCTTCTGTGTAGCCATTGCCATGACCCCTCTCATTAGGCCCCATGTCTTCTGACCAATCTCCGAAGTCTTAGCAGTAACAACATTAACTGTTTCATTGACCTTGTGATCATAGCCACCTTCACGAACCTGAAAACGTACATCATATACGACATACGTCAAATTTAATCATATTGAATCAGGAAACAGGCATCTATCAATAAGAATACCCTAAGTATGCGCTATTGTAGACACATTTTACTAGCATCAACAAAAAAAGAGAACATCACTTTCAACTTGCTAATCATTTACAAAGAAACCTTGAGCTAAATCCAGGTTTGCACAAATAAAATAGCAAAAGCAGAACAGATTTGGCTGCCCAAGGTTGACCTAGACCAAAATCAACGTATGACATCAGTATTACAAAGAAAATGTCAGCCAAAACTTATCTGCTCTAAAATCATAGACTACTAGACTAGTATGTCCTGAAGTGACTTTCAGATTCAAACAAGCCTTAAAATAGATTGACAAGGGACAGGCCTAAACTGATTGCTTACAATTTAGATGAGCATCTGCCAGCACTAGAATATAAACCTAAAAGCTCTCATTTACAAATGAAATTTGCAGACCCCAGAAGAGTCTTCCATTTGTCTTGTTACAACTATTATGGAAGATCAAGTTTATATAAAATGACTGAAGTCTAAAGTACCGACAAGTTGTGTAAGTCAATAAATAAATGGGGGTTTCAAAAGCACAAGACTAAGAAAGACAGATGGTAAGGAAGGAACTAATTTATATAATTAAGATTCCATTGACTGCTATAAAACACACCATAGTGCAAAAATGTGGTTTCGATCAACGGTGACGGGGTGATGTGGTTATCGTACTTCAAAAATTGGCCAACACTATGAAATGTACCTTTTTTTTTTTTTAGAAGTTATATGAAATATACCTTGAAACAGCTCAATTCATATTTATTACAACTTTACTATACAAGTAGTATTGGTCAGGTAGATTCCAAAACTTTTACACCTCGACCGATCAAATATGATGTGACCTTGTTATGCCGAAATGGACACATTTTGTAATGGTAAAGAACTTCTAAAATAAGATTCTGAAGGAGAAGCAAAGAAAGAACGAAGGGTTTCATTAAAATGTGACCATTATGGTAATTTCAGGTGTGGTCTATTTAAGACGCTAGTCGGCAAAAACACAGGGCAAACTGCAGTCTGTCGGCAGAGTTTCCGGATACTCATGCACCACCAAGGAAGAAAAAAGGATAAAGAACATAAAAGTATAGCTATACAAAACTAATCATCAAAACCAATATAATTGGCAAAAGCAAATAAATATCAAAAAATTTAGATGGTTGTGGTGCATAAAACTTGCCAAAAAGAGGCTAAACATTCCACGAAAATAGAAGAGAAAGAGATAACAAACTAATATGTAAAACAGTATCACCATCAACAAAAATTGAGCGAGACATTGAACTACCAAGGTACTCAACAAATATCAACATAATCATCGTAATGAATTACAAAAAAGACCACAACATATAGATCTAGAATCAAGATTCTGAAGAAAAAGTAATCATAATCATTAAATGCTAGGTGCACATGTTGCATGCATGGATGAGAAAACAAAGATCACGGTACATAACATGATCTTGCCATTCAAAAGTAGCATACCCTTCCATAGCATGATGCCTATGGTCATGTAAAAAAATAACGAATGATATATACATAGATGTAAACAACTTTTGCATTTTAGAAGTAGTTCTGTTGATCTGTTCATAGAAACACTCTTTAGACCTTATTTTTGTTCATGAGCTTTAAGATACATAATTTGCTTTATTAGATTTTTTTTAATAAGGAAAATTAAGTTTTTATTGAGTGTTTCTATATGATGAAAAAGTAAAAAATATATTTATATAATCAAGAATGACATCAAATTAAATTAATCCAAAACCAGTCATATTTTTGGTTCACAATGTATAAAGGTTTCTAAAAACGCATAATTACTATTATGGTATTTGATTTATTAGATAAATTGTGATTATTGGTGAGAAAAAAATTACTTCTTCAAAGAAAATATCATCAGGTTGAAGGTCACTAGAAAACAGTATCTTGTCAACCCCTAGTGATCTCACATTCTCATCATTCTTAGAATTCTTCTGTGAGAAGTACTTGATGACAGTAAATTCTTTTCTTAGAAAAGTGAGACAGGATAGACTATTGCAAGTTGCTTGAGGTGCTTAGACAGTAGTTGATTCAATGACCAAATTGATCCCTCTCAGGAAAGTCGATCGAAGAAACCTCAAAAAATTTCCTTCAATGATATAATCCATACCTTTAAATTTTACATTGCTCAAATATAAAACTGTAGAGCATATGCATATCATTCAGACTTCAATACAGTGGATGAGAAATGCAAAAGAGAAGTAAAATTATTGAAAAATTATAATGTTTTCCAAAATCTGCCACTAGAGAGGAGAGAGGAAAGGAATTGAAATGAAAAAGACATTTACTAATTGTACTAAACAAATCCTGCTAAAGATTTGGAAGGAAAATTACCACTATAATTGTTTCCAAAATCTGCCCAAGCAAATGATGGTTTTGATTTTGTTTATTTTAAAAGCAAGCTAGATGATGAGCAACTTGTACAAATACAAATGTAGTTTAAAAATTCTAATTTATCATGTTCACCCACACAACACAAATGCTTCTCTAATATAGTATAACAAACAATCAACAATCCAAAGACTTCTCTATTATAGCAACAAAATATGAATAATCCTCAGTCTTAAGTTCCATTCTGAATTTAAATTTATCAATTATAAGTGTCCGATACATTGTTTTTGCTCGTTCATGTACTCATTTTTACTCCAAACTCCAAAGTATTCCAAAGGCATAAAAACTCCAACTCAACAGTGGTAAACTATGATTGCAACTTCTGAACATTTCATCTTCCAGCGGCAATCAGAGCAACACTTCAGCATTGGAAATTTAACAAAATGCCCAAAGCCTTAAACATTGGAAGTGCAGTTCAATAAAATCTTAACCTTACATCTTCAAAGGAGCAAATATTTTTAATCAGTTTTACTATTCATCAATTGATATTTGCAGACACTTCAAAGCGGCTCAAAGGAATGTTGTCTTAAGAGCAGGAAGATGGTAAGAGAAAGAGAGAGAATCGCTCTTCTCATCATGACATGATATGAATGAAACCTTAGAAATATAAGAGTATAAAGGGTGAAAGTTAACAATGTAAGCATTAACATGATTGGCATTCTTCTCCTTGAGTCCTTGCCTTCAAAATTTCTTCAACAATATTAGGCTACAAGGTAACTGATCAAGCAAATGCCAGTATCAAATAAGCTATGAAAAACGATGTCTATTAAACCATATTGACATTGTCAAGTCAATAAGAGTTTATGTCAGTTCAAGTAATAATACTCGTAACAATGACGTTAACTTTGAACACTTAATCGAACATGCTTTGTCTTGCACTTTGGAGAAGGGTGATAAAGATGTTTCGTATTGCGATGGTTTAAGATTTGGAACGATTACCGAGGTGTTTAACATGGAGCTTTTGAGGTTACATTGATATGAGGAACCATGCCTTGAACGAGTCAACGCATGGGATGTGGTTGCTTGAACGAGGCAACAAAGAAATAGAAGTCAAAAGCTGGCAGCCAAGAACTGCTCGTTCGAGCGTCTCTTTGCTCGTTCGAGCAGTGCACCAGCAGCAGGTCCGTAGGCTCTGTGAGGGGTGCTCGTTCGAGCACTGTAATGGCTTGTTCGAGCACTTTGCCTGGGATTCCTTCTTGGACATTGTAGCTATGGTATGGCATTGTAGAGCATAGTACTCCTTGGTTAAATGCTATGTTTATTGTATGTTTATTTTCATATTAATTGTAACGGTTATTTGTTGATGTTAAATGTGATTTACTGGTAATGTATGGTTCTAGAGTGATGCTCTCCTTCATCTATAAAAGGGTGCATCATTCATAGAACAAATCACCACAAAAACGTGCATATTATGAGAGGGCTTATTCTTTGTAGAAACTTGAGGGTGCTCTTCATTGAATTTGTATTTTAGTATTTGTGATCTGTGATCTAGAGAGGATTGTTCTCAACTTTCAAGATAAGGGAGATTTATTTATACTTGTATTGTTGAATCCAATTATTAATAAAACCACATTTAAGATACCTCATAAACACATTGTGTCCATTCTCTTGCTTTTGTTGGTTGATTCTCATATTGTCTTTCATTAGTATAACCTCTTTAGGCTTTCATTTCAGTTTAGAAGAAAAGCAACAAGTACTCACACAGCACATATGAAGTACATGAAATCATTGACTTGCAACAAGGAATGGAAGCATCAGCACATCAATTGATGATTAGATTATTCAGAGAAAATTATAGCCCATATGTATTATGTAAAACAACAAACCTGCACCGTACTTCGACAGGCAAATGACATATAATGTTTGATTTCGAAATACAAGGACTATATTAAATGGCTCACAGAATTGTATGCACTTTTAACTATGTGAAGTTGCAAACGATGTAAGAAAATGCTAGCAACGTTTGCTTTTCAAATGAAGATCAATTGAAAACAACCTATTCGTTATCACTAAGATCACTAAGAGATAAGGTTGTGTACATACGACCCGAGCAATGGAATGTAATATAATCCGGGAAAAGAAAATCAAAATTTATTTTATCGGAGATTCACATATCACATATACACCATCCAATAAGAAACACAAAAAGAATACATATATACTCCCCAATTATCAATATCATTTGGCAACAAGAGAACAAATCTAAATTTTTGTATACCTTTGAAGTAATTTCTTTTGTGCCTGCTTGAACAACACTAGCAGCTGATTGAGCAACCAATGACAATTTTCCGATTCCCTGCATTACCCAAAACAAACGGCCAGACTCAAATAAAGAAAATTATGAATGTAAAGAAACTTATTTTATAAATTGAAACCCACCTGAGAAACAACAGAAAATACATCACCCTGTGGATTATTATTATAATTATTCCGAGGAACTGGATTCGGACTCGACCCAAAACCGACATACTTGCCTCCCTGAGATGGGGGGACCCCATCTGGCCTTGACTCATTCTCCGCTAATTTCCTTGCAAAAAAGCTATCTTTATTGGCAGCTGAAGCTTCCAATTCTGCTCGCGTATAAATATCGGACGAGGATCTAGATTTCACAGGGCCATGATTCCCATTCCCAATCCCACTATTGTTCCTAAAATTCCCAGTAGATTGATTCCTTCTCAAATCATCAGTCGATGATCGAAACGAATCATCATTATCCCAGCTATCCCAACCCCCATTATTACTACTCCTACCGCCACCCAACGGAGGCTTTCTCTGAGCATTCCCAGCCAATGATTCCTTGACCACAGGTGGATCCCTCCAAGAACGGCCCTCAGCAAGGGCAGAGATTCTCTCCCTGTAAACAGAGGCTGCATTAGAATTGTATTTGGCGACGATATCAGTTTCTTTAGGGATACCGTACTGGGATAAAAAGGCGTTAAGCTTATCGTTACCACCAGACTCCATTTTTTTAAGCTGGATCTCGGACCACGAATCCATGGTGACAGATCTAACGAAACTAATGTGAACACCAAGACCTCGGTGTTTTCCAGAACACTCCAAACACATGAAGATACCATAAGAAACGGAAGCCCATTGTGGGTTTTTTTGAGAACAATCAACACAGATCTTGTTTCCTGATTGCGATTGTAAGTCCCTTAATCGCCTTGATGCACCTGCCATAAGGATTTTTAGGTTTATGGTAATTGAATTATGGTCTCCTCCTTCAACGCTTCCTTCTTCCTGGATTTAGGGCAACGGTAACTGAGGGGAAGAAGGAAGAGAAGGGGAAGGAGAGATCTTGGGGATATGGAAGGAGAGAGAGAATGGAGGGGTGAAAATTGGTAGAGATGAGATCACCGACACCGTAGATCCAAAGAGGGGAGAAGACGAAGAAAGAGAAGAGTGCAATTTTACGTGTATTTGAGACGACCCACCCAAATTCCAAATCGAATTGACCTGTCAAACACTAGAGATTGTCAATGTCTTTATGAGATGGTTTTACCGAGAGATATACTTTTGGGAGGTTTAATCCACCCCTATTTATGAGTGTTTGGTGGGTAGTGGACCGGATAATTCTTTAAAAATCTACTCATGGGCTCATATATTTGAATAATACCAATTTAGGAAAGTATTTTCTTATAATAATACCACCTCTAAGGTGTGTTTGGCAAGAGGCAATTGAGGTTGGAGATTGAGATTTTGTTACAAAGTAATAATGCGAAAATAAAACTACAAATACAAGATGATCTTTGTAGTGTCCCCTTTGTGTATGGCAACGAACTCCTTGTGTGTATCACGAACCAAATGACGAACACCGTAGAGAAGATTATTTGCAACAAAAGTGTCACCAGAAATCTTGATATAGATTGAAAGTGTCTACAAGCTTTCTTTTTGTGATATTTCCCCCACAAAGATACTTGGGTTATGAGACCGGAAATTCACAAAGAGATACAATCAATCACATCAATCGATTAGTATAAATCGATTGAACTAAACAACAATATGTTTTTGTAGAGAATGAAATCAGAAAACTATAAAGAAGTTGATTACTCTCCTTTATGTTTCAAGAGAAAAGAGAGAAAGATGACAGAATTTTTGATTCTAAGAAAAAGTGATTTGATATCCATGCACTCACTCTTATTTATAGAGTTGAGTGTCACATAGATTCATCCAAACAACATCTGGTGGTTACCAGATATTAATGATGTAAAACATTCATTCATAATAATGCTTTATTCCATGAAACATAGCTTAGTTTCATGAAAAGACACACTGTTTCAATGTGCTTAGTCTATGCATATGTACATATATTTAAGCTTTGGATAACGTCCTACATGCTCTAAATCTCAACAGATTTTGGGGTAAAATTATAAAAAGTTCCTTGTTCGTTTAAGGGATTAGGAATTGAAAAATGATGAGACTTGAATCTTGGGGAGGGAAAGTCCCACCAAAAAGTCTTGGGTGGTATTTGGAGATGAGACTTAGAAAATTTATAAAAAGAGAATGTTGCCATTAATAAAAGTAAGGAAATTTAAGAGTTAGGACAACTTTGTAAATATAATCAATTTTTATCATTTAATCAAATAAGGACATGAGATATTTATTTTCAAAGTCTCAACTCAAGTCTCATCCTAAAGTATCATTCTAAATCTCAACTATAGTCTCATAATTCTCATTCTCACATGCCAAACACCCCCTTAGTTTATTCATTCAATTAACCAAATTTTTTAATCTTATAATCACCTATAATTTGATTTTTAACATGTTAGAGATTTTCTTGGAAAACACCTCTTTAAGCTAGTATTATTTATGGTTAAATTTGGTCTAAAAACATAAATAGGATTAAATTTGAGTTTTTGAATATTAGACTTAGTTTCGCTTTCTAGACCCATTTAAGACCCAAATTTATCCACTCTCGTAACCCACCACTGGTAAAAAAAAGTCTCATTAGCAACCCTCAATTTGCATCTTTTATTGAAATAAAAGATACAAATAACGATATTTGTATCATTCATTCTAACAAAAGATACAAATAAGAGTTATTTGTATCATTTTTTAACAAACGATACAAATAACTCTTATTTGTATCGTTTGTCCTAAATACGATACAAATAAGGTGTACCCTTTATTTGCTTGCAATTTGAAACTATAAGGGGCGTAAGAGACAAAACACAACATTCTTCTTCACAAATCTGTCATTCACCACTACCAAAATTTCTTTGCCTGCTTCTTGCTTCCATTAACGACATTGATGCTACTGTCGGCCTCCTATACACCGCGACATTTCTGCTTCCGACATCCTTTACACCGGTCAACTGCAATCATCCACGAATATTTGGCATTTTTTTCATCAGAATTTCATTCTTGGGATTTAGGTAACTAGTTTTTCCTTTTTACTATTGCTAATTTTTTTAATTTTAAACTCAATTAAGACTAATGTTGTTTTGAATGCTTAATTTTAAGCAATCTGATAGGCTATGCTTGTAATTCACAAGTATAGTCCTATAGAAATGAAGAATTGAACAATCAATTCCCAGTTCTTTGATACCAAAAACCTAAACAATGAAAGAAGAATAAGAGTAGTTAGAGAAAGAAGAGAAAGTAAGAGAGAAGAAAGATTATGTAGTTTTATTCATGATCTCTAATACAATTACAAATTAGCTTATATTGACAAGTAGGAAGCTAAAACATACTTTCCCGCCAAAGCGTAAAACTAACTAACTGACTTTTAGTTATTTAACAAACAAAATAGAATTACAATATTATGGGAATGACCCAACTACCCTTAATGCTACAACATTACTCCCCCCCTTTAAGAACTTGTCCTCAAGTTCCTGTATTGAATTCAGGAAAATGTTGTGCAAAGGTATAGGCATCTATCCAAGTTGAATCTTCTGGTGGCATATCTACTCATTTGACAAGAAATTAAGTTGCTGCATTATTGTGGATCTTGACAATCCTTCTATCCAAAATACATTCTGGAAACTTGCTTAAGCCAGCCATAGGATCACTCCCTTGAAGTCAAGAAGGAATATGAGTAACTTGAGGGAGTTGCCCATAGAAAGGTTTAAGTTGTGATACATGGAAAACATTATGTATCTTTGCATCAGCTGGTAATCTCAATTTGTAGGCGACTTTTCCAATCACAACAATTACCTGAAATTGCCCATAGTACTCGCTAGAGAGCTTCCGGTTGTATCTTTGTTGCACAGAAGTTTGTCTATAAGGTTGTAACTTGAGCCAGACCCAATCATCCACTTGGAATGTTCTATCTGTTCTGTGTTTGTTCACTTGGTTCCTCATTCTATCTTGAGCTCTTGTAAGATGAAGTTTGACCAGTTGAATCATATTTTCTCTTTTTTGAAGACTTCTGTCCACCACCTCATTGTTAGTACTGTCTGATAGATAAGGTAAGTGATGTGGGGGTTGTTGGTTGTAGATCACTTCATAAGGAGTCATTTTAATGGCACTGTGATAATGTGTGTTATACCACCATTCTGCAAGAGGCAACCACTTACACCAATCTTGAGGTTCATTGCCACACATACATCTCAAATACATTTCAAGACACCTGTTTACCACTTTTGTCTGACCATCACTTTTGCGTGTGGTATGCAGATGGAATTATTCATGAACACAGCATCCCTGTCACTAATGATACTTCTTGGCCACCCATGAAGTTTAAAAACATGATCCAAATGACCTTGAGCTACTTGTACAGCAGAAAAAGGGTGATGAAAGGAATAAAATGAGCATACTTACTCAATCTATCTACCACCACGAGTATAGTGTCCATGAGCATAGATTTAGGCAACCTAGTGATAAAGTCCATGGAAACGTCTTATCACACTTCATCAGGAATGGCTAGGGGTTGGAGTAATGCTGGTGAAGCTATAGGTTCATATTTTGCAGCTTGATATACCACACAATTCCTCACAAATTGATCAATGTCTTTGCTAATTCCCTTCCAATAGAATAACCTCTTCACCCGTATTGAAGTTCCCTCTCCACCCCGGTGTCCTGCTTCAGGACTTGTATGATGCGAATCAATGATGGATTTTCTTAATGAAGTGGCAGGTCCCACCACTATTTTACCCTTCCTTTTTAGCAGATCATTGAGTAAAGAATAATGTTGAATATGTTCCCCACTGCTGATTTTCTGTATAAGAGCAAGTAAAGTAGCATATAAATGATAACTTGCTTTGATTCGGGCTTCTAGATCTACAATAACTAGTGAGAGAGCCATTAGGAGAATTTCTGATCCT